>PVKZ01000493.1:250732-790482 GCA_004027375.1 Macroglossus sobrinus | reverse complement strand
GTGAACTAAGACAGAGAAAGATAAGTACCATATGATTTCACTTATATGCAGTATCTAAGGAACAAAAAGAACAAACTAATCAAAAACAGGCTCAAATATAGTGGACAGTTTGGTGATGGACAGAGGGGAGGGGGGTTGAGAGGCTGGGAGAATGGGGTGAAGGGTTAAAGTAGTACAAATTAGTAGTTGGTAGTTGGGCTCGGGGAGCACAGCAAAGGGAATGCAGTTAACATTAATATGATGGCTAAGTGGAGGGCCAGGGGAGGGAGGTAGCAATTGGGAGGATTGTTTTAGGAACATTATAGATATCTAACCAATGTACTGTATACTTGAAACTAATTTAAATAAATAAATTAATTTTAAAAAGCAAGAGAAATGCCCATTGTGTTTTGACTCATTTGCCTTACTTGGTAGCCCCTGTAGGCAGTTGCATTTTTAATTGCTGCTTATTAGTCAAAAAATGGCCTTGCAGGACTAATAACGCCATCTATTGGCTGACTGAGTGTTAGCATGAGCATAGTGATGTTTGTGCTGATAAAAAGTTTCATGATTGTAAAAAGAGCTGCTTCCCCACTAGATACTTTGGTATCTGGAGAAATATGGATGTTCTTGCTTTCATAAAGTTTGATACTAAGAAATATAAGCTTGTTAATTTGTGTACAAATTTTGTAATTTGTTACACAATAACAAAAAGTTAATAGAAGAAATGCCATAAACTGGCTTATAACAGGAGTTTTAAATGAGCAGCACAGAAAATAAGTGCTCTGACTTTACAGGAGGGAGAGATTATTATGAACTCAGTATGGGAGACCTGATGGAAGAGAGGGCTTCATGCAGGATCCTGAAGCAGTTCAGTTGGAAAAATAGGATGTTGCTGCAGGTGAGGGAAAGAGCATAAGGTAGGGTGTGTGTGTGTGTGTGTGTGTGTGTGTGTGTGTGTGTGTGTGTGTGTGTGTGTTGTGAGATTCAGATTATTGGTGCTTCCCATTTTGTGTGACCCCAAACCACTAAATAGATTAACACTGTGACACTGTAGCCTGACACTGAGGTTTGTGGTTTCCCCATAGGGTGTAGAGGAAACATGAAAACAGATACTATGCACTGTGTGTTTGTAACTGGTCAAGCAGATTTATTGCATTATTGGTTTTGTTCTTAAAGCTATTGTAGGAAGTTCAGTTAACCTGAAATCAAATCTGTTCTTAATAGTGCTCTTGACTAATGTAATCTTAGAATTATGTTGGAAGTCCTCGTTGGAAATACAGATTGCTTATTTTTTCCCCTTTTTCGAACTATGAAGACTTACATTACTCCCATTATAAACAATATATTAAATTCTTTCAAACATATTCTGAGTACTAAGTGGGGGAAAAAAACAGAATAGGAAAAATAAAACATGGGAAAATGTTTTAATCTTGGAGTGAGGAAGGTCTTTACAGACAAAACTTATTTCCTTAATGTATAAAGAGCTCTTACAAATCAATAAGAAAAAGATAGAAAATGTAGAAGAGAAATGATCAGAGGATATCAAGAGTCCATTAACAAAAAATTAAATAGGAAGTATTTTAAAATATGGGTGGATGGATGCTCAGTATTGTTCATAAGAGAAAAGTGAATGAAAACTACAGTGAAATTTTTACCTGATTGATAGGCTAAGATCCAGAAGTTTTGTAACAGTGTTGGCAGGAGTGTGGAGGTGACATATTCCTATATGTTGCTGGTGGGGATGTAAAGTGATTCAGCCTCTCTTTAGGGTGACTTGGCAGCACCAACCGCAATTTAAAGACATAACAGTGGACCTGGTCATTGCACTTCTAGATATATGCTAGGTTGTATACTCATGCTTAAATGAAATGACACATGTGAAAAAATATTCCTTAAAGAACTCTTTTTTATTTTGAAACAGTCTCATACTTTACAGAGATGTTACAAAAACAGTACTCTGGATTCTCTTTTCCCCTCACCTAGTTTCCACTAATGTTAATATCTTACACATCATAGTACAACTATTGACAACTGAAATAACACTTATACAGTACTGCCAAGTAACCTGCTGATCTTATTTTAATTTAGCCAGTGTTCCCATCGATGTACTTTTTCTGGTCCAGGATCCTGCACTGCACACAGTTGGTTCCTCAGTCTGCTTTTCCTTCAGGACCTTGGTGCCTTTGAATAGTACTGGCCAGTGTTTTGTTTTGTTTTTATTGTGACCAGTTATTTTATAGGTGGTCCCTCATTTTGAGTTTGTCTGATTTTCTTTCTTTTTTTTTTTATGATTAGATTGAGATGCATTTTTGGCAAGAATGTGGGGTCATGGCAGAAGGGAGGCCATGCCCTCTTCACCACACCAGGAGTTGCAGGATGTGTGTTTACACAGGTAGTTTATGGGGGTCTCAAAGTGCTAAGAGCTGTTAACCTCTGAATTTTTGTTTTCACATGATTTCTTTTGGGGTAGGGGTGGTTTTTTAGATGAAAGAGGCAACGGGAATGCAGCCTGTTCTTTTCTGAGAGACTGAAAGACAAATGACAGGGAAACGACTCTGTTAGCAGAACAAAGTGGGCAAGAAGCAAGGATAAATCATCAGGTCAGTAAATTCTGCTGCTTTTATACAAATGGAGTGGATCAAGAATAGTTTACTCCAAATGAAATTCACCAGCAGGGAAAACCTTTTTTTCTTGAGGACGTGATATGTTATCTGGTGCTTTTTGGGTGTGTGAACAAGAACTTACGAAGCACTCCCCTCTATGCCAAGACCGAGTTTGATGGGCTAGGGAGAGAGGGGCAGAGGCACCCCAGTGTTGGTGACCATATAGGTAGCAGTACAAGTGGCATCCGCAAACCCGTTGGGCCAGGGCTTCCGGAGCGAGGTAGGATTCCAGGATTGGGGATGGTTCCATGGCAGGCCAAGAATGCCTCCTGACACATTTAGAGTTGACGAGATTATGTTCAGGATTAAGTCCTCCAAAATTGGAGAAATAAAATAGAATTAGTGTCAAGATGAATATGTAGAAATTTAAGAGATGGATTGGAGAGAACAGTGCTTCAGGAGACTAGTTCAGAGTTGTGCAGGGACAAGGGACTGGACAAGCGAGGGCCACGTGGCTGGAGGTGGGGCAGGGACCATGGTAAGTGCTACCTGCACGTCACTGTTGGAAGACGACTCCAGAAGACCACATTTGTGTCCTTTCCTGTGGCCAGATAGAAGGGAGTGGTCGCCGGGTGGCATGTGGTTAATAGGAGTATTAGATGAAAGAATGTTTAAAATGCTGTCAGCATTTGTGGAGGCCACTTACATGGAGATGTCAGGAACCCCACCAATCTGTGATTGCCAAGCTTTCTCCTCATCTCGGCTGCAGGAAGTCCTTCACCCTCCTCATTCTAGTGGCTCAGATGCTTACACTGAAGTCCTACAGTGCCTTAAAGCAGAAAGGTCCCTCCTTTGGTGGGCAACGTGCTTATGTCTCCAAATGTGTCTGAGTACTGTCCCTGGTAGGAAGACAGCATAGGAACTCTCCCACAGTCTCTGCCTGGAGCACAGGGACATCAGACTGTTCAGCCCTCTAATCAAATATTTAATTCCAGAGGAAATGCCCCAGGTTTTTTGTTTTGCTTTGTTTTTAGCCGTACGGGTAAAGTGAACACTGCAATTAGGCACAGAGAATTAAATATTTAGAAAGTTTGGAAGTTGAATATTTTCTGAGTTGGGAATAGGTGCATTTAAGGTATTTTGCATAGAAATAAAGGCTAAGGTCCCTGCAGGAATAAGCTTAAAGAAAAGGCAGATTTTTATACTTCATAGGCATGTGGAAGTTGATATGTTGATTTTTAAAATCGTAAGGTTATTTGTGGACATTCTGAATCACTCCTGTCCATTCCACATGTGTAGTACATATCAGACAGTGCAGTTGAGTGAGGCCTAGACTTTCACAAGGCGGGTCTTGTCTGTCTGACCAGTATTCTTGAAAGCATCAAGCATAAAGCTCGTACTGAGACCAGGCTGGTGGTCATGGAGTTGGTGCGTGACACTGTCCTAAGGGGCTGCTAGCAAACATTGGTTCCTGCTAGTTACACTCCTGATGTCTGCATATGTGTTTGTAACATCTGAAGGCAGAAGATGCATCTGTCAGCTAGACGAAGACGGGTCAGCAGTGTCAAACGGACAAGTTTCCCATCTTCCCTTGCAGTGTTCTGGCTCCTGCCTGCATGCCTCCCGCAGCTCTGTCCCTGAGTTCTGATACTTTCTTGGTACTTGACGTGTGTGTGTGTGTGT
Source organism: Macroglossus sobrinus (assembly GCA_004027375.1). Lineage (NCBI taxonomy): Eukaryota > Metazoa > Chordata > Mammalia > Chiroptera > Pteropodidae > Macroglossus > Macroglossus sobrinus. Next base: position 786,214 of record PVKZ01000493.1, on the reverse strand, counting down.
GTGTGTGTGAAGGTATGTTACCAAATATGTTTGTGAATAAATTAGAGTATTCTGTTTCTGGTAACTCTCCTTTGTGCATGTTTGTCTTTTCAGAAAACCCGTTTGTGTGTCCTTGGAGGGCCCCTATTCAGTCCAGTTGCCCCAGGCGAAACCTGGCTTCAGGCTTCCATGTTGGCCGGCTCTTCAGCTCCCAGGCTGCTGAGGATCGCGAGGAGACCCTGCACTCCATCATCGGCAGTACAGAGACTGTGCAGGGTATCGCTTCCACTGTGTTGGGTCTGGGAAGGCTCAGTTTGTGCTTGGCTCTCGGGGGAGGTTTTTGAGATAGAAGCAATGATTGATGGAGCCACCCGCTCGCTTCAGAGGGAGGAAGGTCTTGGTAGAAGGGATGGTTCCCCGAAACAATGAATGTATGTATCCGTTCCTGTCTTCTCAGTGAACTTCTAACTTCCATCCTAGTGTGTCTTGCCCCCTCTAGTGGTCACCCATGAGTTTGCAGCATCTTCCAAGTGGTGATTCATGGCACATCTGCTAACAATCATGCAAGCGGGCCGGAAACTCACTATTGGCCCTGCCAATGCGGGATCGCACGCTAAAGTTATCGTTTTATTCCTAAGAAGTATAGAGAAGCAGTCTCTGGAGCCAGTCCCAAAGTGAGTCCATTTCTGGCTTTCAAATGAGACAATAGAATCTATGATATTTAGGTTAAGTAAAGTGAGGTTTTCTTAATTGCTTTCTAAGTAATTAATTTGGAAACCACAGTTTTGAAGAATAGAATCTAAGTTCTGGTTGGTAGAGCCAGCCTGATTCTCACGACAGGACACTTTGGGAAGTGCCGGCCTCCACAGTCCCTTGAGGTAGCCCAGAACCCAGGCATGCAAGCCTCACCATTGGGAGGCAGATGAGGGCTGTACTCTCCTTCGCCCTTTTCTGTGGAGAGAGAGGGGAACCACTGGGTATGTTTTGCTCCTGAGACCTCCTGTCTGAGAGCCCCAGAGAGCTGGTTTCTTTTTGTTCACTGCTTTGAAAAATGTTAAAAAATTATTACCTTAAGCTTCTTTTGAATGTAACATAGCATATTCTGTGAAAATAGAAATTAAACTTTATTGGTTGTGTCTGTGATTCATTACTAGGTTCTGTTTCCAAACATGAGTTCCAGGCTGAGACAAAGAAGCTTCTGGACATTGTTGCCCGTTCCTTATACTCAGAAAAAGAGGTACAGTACTTGTGATCACTCCCAGGCTAGCAAGGTTTCTTTTGGAAAGCTGTTTTTCTGTGTTCTGGGCAAATGCCAGATGATACATTAGCTACAAGAATGCATTAAATTTGGACAGGTCCTGATTTTAGCTACCACCAGCAAGAGTATTTTTTACCAAAATCTGTTTGGATTTCATGGATAAATATATCCGGATGAGGCTTTGGGCCAGATTGCTTCTGGGAACTAATGAATTTCGATAATGATTTTAAAGTTCCCCAGAAAGGTGTGGGAGCCCTTCCGAGATTAATTTCTATGGTTGTCAATTATGCTCTCAGGCCGTGTCTGTCTTGTCACCTGGCATAGCCATCTGCAATCTAGTGTGGCTTTTGGGCTGGAGGAAGAAGATGCCCTTGCCCTCTATGGGGAAGAGAAAGAAGGGGTTACCAAGGACCTTTTGAGAAGATTAAGACTGTCTAGGGGTGACAGGCCTTGGAAAAAGCAAGGAACAAATGGGCTATTGTTTCCATGTTCTTTATTGCCAGAATGCAATATTTTGAAGAAGAGTAAAACACCAAATTCCAAAGTTAAAAGGAACTTTTCAGGAATTATTTCCAGGTCTTGTGCTGTTAAATGTTATATTCACATATCCTTATGATAGCCAGCTTCTGTTCCTGTGGGGGTCAGATTAGCCCATTTCCTCCCCTCACCTGTGTGTTGGTCTCACTATGAGTGGAAGCTTTGTTGGAGGTAAAGGTGCTTTTCAGACACTGGTAGGTAAGTGGGCCCTTTTCTCCTCAGCATTAGGTCTGGTTTTGGATGATTGCGATAGACCAAACGAAGCCAGAGAGTCTCTTGTTTTTTACTGAGTAGGAGAAAGATGTTTTAGGGATATTTCGTCATCCTGGGGTAAGAGTTAGGAAAAAAGTAATTCCTCCATTTCTTGAATTTTGAGTTAACTGAACAGATTGATAGCTAACTTTAGGCTTGATTTTCAGGAAGGAACAGTAGAATTAGAATTTACTACATAAAGCTGTCAAGGAGAAATGATTGCCTTTAAACATTTTGTGATCTGTCCTGGAGAAAGTGCCTTTGAGTGAAGTAGAAAGTCTTTATGGTTAAAAAACTGAGTATTTTGTGGCTTTTCTTCTCTGACTTTTAGCATTTGCTAACCAAATGGATCCTGCAATGTTAGCATCTTATTTCTATTCCTGTAGGTGTTTATACGGGAGCTGATTTCCAATGCTAGCGATGCCTTGGAAAAGCTGCGTCACAAGCTGGTGTCTGAAGGCCAAACATTGCCAGAAATGGAGATTCACTTGCAGACTAATGCTGAGAAAGGCACCATCACGATTCAGGTACCTCTTCCTTTGTCCTAATAGGCGGCATGCTTCCCTGCCTCTTGTGCTGGTGCTAGCACTAGTCACAGCAGTGACCAGACAGAGCCCACAGGCATCTTCTGGGACAGAGAAGATGGCCCTGCTTCTTGTGTCTCTAGGCCCCAAGTCATGCGCTGACCATCTCTACTGTTACAATAACTCTTGTTTTAGTACATACTATAAAGATACACATTCAATGTAGACAATTTGGAAAACAAGTAAGGAGGAATGAAGAAAACTTAAAATCATATCATTTAAAGATAACTGCTGTTAACATTTTAGCATCTGTTCATTTAGGTTTTTGGTATCTATGCATTTATTTACATATCTAAACGTTTTTAAATTATACATTATTTTTAAGGTAGTCTTCATATTTCTAACTGTACTTTCTCCCTGTAATGCATATTTCCCCTGATTAAATTTTCCATGGTACTATTTTTAATCTTAGCCTGCTGTTTGGGTTAATAGTCTTGCTATAGATGAAGTAATAATACTTTCGGTTGCTACTGTAACCTTTTGAAATTTTTAAGGTTGGAAAGGCAAAGGGGATTCATCAGGCAGTGGCCCTGAGGGGGACATGTGTTCCCGAGACAGCTGCTCCAGGACCTGTTATCCCAGGGTCATAGGTAGAATTGTGGGGTGTCTGTCTCTGCGGGGGTGGCAGGGTACACCTCACTGGGGCTTTGAGCAGGCATTTTTCATTCAGGCTTCCCACCTCCACCAAGTACACTGGTTTACCTGCTCAGGAATTTGCTGTAGGGAGTCTCTTGTGCTCTCTTGTTCATTTATTCTTTCTGGTCTGTGTATGTGTGTGCCTTTCTTGATGTATAATTTACATAAAATAAAATTCATGAAGTTCAGATGTACAAGTCAGTGATTTTTGACCAATGTACTCTTTTGGGATTGGTTTTGTCTCTTTGGTCTACATGTCTATCTCCTAGTGAGGTTTTCTCATCAGTGAGGTCCAGCTGATATGACTAGTATTAGTCTTTTCTGACAACCATGTGGCATTACTTCTCTGGACCCTGCCTGGCAAATGCCACTTGTGCCCCAGGGCTGTTTGTACACCTGGTCCCACCTCCCAAGGTGCTGGCACTTTGACATTTAGAGTGTGTCTCTCCTCAGGACACTGGCATTGGGATGACACAAGAAGAGTTGGTGTCCAACCTGGGAACAATCGCCAGGTCAGGGTCAAAGGTAAGGCCTCTACTGCCCCTTCCTCCCTTTTCTTAAAGGCAGCTCCTGATGGAGAAGACAGGTCCCAGCACTCTCTGGACGCCAGCTTCAGTAGGAACATTCTCGGGTGCGAGCTCTGTGTTGGCGCTCTGGGAACACCATGGGACGTGGTTTCTGTGTATTGTCACAGGGACCTCTGAGGAAGATTCTGCTATTTCACAGATTAAAAGGCTGAAATAAATACTTTGTCCAGAACTAAAACTTGGCTGACCTTAGGTTCAAAGCCCATCGGTCTGAGTCTGGAATATGCCATTCTGCCTCCTGAGCTTTTCTCCAAGTCATTTCTTGGCAATTGTTTGAGTTGCGTAGGCTTGAAGTAGAGAGGGTCTGCAGAGATAAGTCCTTCTTCCCCTCAGACAACAGTTTACCCCATGATGTCTGCAGGCTCATGGTTCTTCAGAACCCCTCTGTGAGAGGAGCCTGTGAAGGGAAGTGTCAGTGCTCAGGATGTCCGTGGTATCTGTGCCAGCCCAAGACTAAGGCCGGTGGCTCGTGGCTATTTTTGTGCCTCTCTTTGGTGACCAAAACATATTCATAGCAAAGAATATGTTCACATTACTTGACTTTTAATCTCAGGAACTTTGATAACGTGTTACAATATTTAAGTGCCTTGCGATACCGTACAAAGCATGTGCTTAGTATGTACCATTTCCCCACGAAGCTTAGAATCTAGAAGCACAGAAGACACATTTAGGCACCCCACCCTTCACATGCCGAACCTGAGGCCGCTTCAGCCACAAAGCTGCTGAGCTGCACCTTCTTGCTTGGAGGATGCACACACACGCATGTACTCACACTGCCGCTTCCTCACACCTGCCCGTGGTGTGTGACCCACAGGACTTCAGCCAGCAGACAGGGTTACAGGCCCTGTGAGTCAAATATAGGCCCCATCACACTGCTGCCCAGTCAGGGGTCTTTGGACAAATCACTTTACTGCTCTATGCCATTGTTCTCTGTGTAAAATGGAGCAAGAAAGTATTTAGTGTGGTTGTCTTGAGGATTAAGTGCTATCTATCTTAGCCCGTGCTAGAGGAACACAGGGAGTACAAATGGCAGTTCTCTCCAGGGAAGGGGGCGCCCTCCCTCTGACCAGCCTTTGCCACTGCAGGCCTTTCTGGATGCGCTGCAGAACCAGGCGGAGGCCAGCAGCAAGATCATTGGCCAGTTTGGAGTAGGTTTCTACTCAGCTTTCATGGTGGCTGACAGAGTTAAGGTCTATTCCCGCTCAGCTAGCCCAGGCAGCCCTGGTTACCAGTGGCTTTCAGATGGGTAAGTGAGTTCCCCTGTCACACACTGGATGTGTCCCCCTGCCCTGGGGTTATTGCAGCCAAGTCTCAGCAGACTGCAGAGTGGAATTTGGCTGAAACATTACCACTTTTTTTTTTTTTTTAAGTTAGACCCTCCTCAGAAAACACCAGTGGGCTGTCCTGAGCCTTTTACAGGGAGCTCAAACCTTACACTTCAGGGAGCCAGCTACTCCCTACTCCCACTTCCTTTCTGAACTGCTTTTCCAACAGAGCCTCCTATTGGAGTAAACTTGGGCTGGGGTATCAATGACGTATCAACCTATCAGGGGCACATCCCCTCCTCTTTTACATCTGAAACAGTTTCTCTGTTCCTTAAGGAGTCATGTGGCCTGTGCCAGAGGCTCAGAAACACAGAGTTAATGCAGCAGGTGGGGCGGTCTCCGGGGCTCTGCCCCTTTCCCCCCAGTGTCTGGCGCCAGCCTGAGGGCACGGGAGAGCCCCACCCCCCACACCTCAACAGCCCTGACAGCGTTGGTGGTTGGGGGGCTCAACAGGGTTTAGAAAAAGTGGCACTTTGCTTTTCCTTTCTGTGTGCCACTTTGGGCTCTGCTTGTGAAAATCCCAAGAAAGGGTGACTGAACCTGCCATATAAGCTTTGTCAACAGTGATGTGTGGAACTGGCTTTCCCTCTTCCATGTGTGTCTTAGCTCCGGGGTGTTTGAAATCGCTGAAGCCTCAGGAGTTAGAACTGGGACCAAAATCATCATCCACCTCAAGTCAGACTGCAAAGAGTTCGCCAGCGAAGCCCGGGTTCAAGGTGCGTGGAGCCTGGGCTTCTGGACTGGCAGCACCGAGTCAGCAAGTCACCTCCTGTGTGTTTTCGGAGATTCGGTCTGGGTGGGAGTGTTTGGAGGACGTAGGCAGCTAGAGGGAGGGGGCGAGGGATCTTCCTGGGGTTGGCTGCCCATTGAAGGACAATCCCTGCTGGTTTCATGTGGAACCAGGAGGCGAGGGTTAGCCTCCAGACTGTTGGCCAAGTCAGCTTTGTTTTCTCTTCGTCCCTTTGGGCAGTGTTTCGTCTTCAGTCACTTGGGGGTTGCACAGTCCTTTCATTGTCCTGCCTTCATTGTCAGATGTGACTGGCCTGCCCACCTGGCTGGCCTGAACTCAGGCTGCACCAAGAACCCAGGCGGGTGCCTCTGTGTGGGGGTGGGCTCTGTCCGTGTCTTACTAAATGCCTGTTGAAGGTGCCAAGCGCTTTCCAGGGTTCACTGTTCATAAAACCATATTTATGTCACCAAGAATGTGGCATGGTCTCATTGTGGCATGGGCCTTGACACATCTGGTTCTAGTGTAAGTTCGGCAGGACATGTCCCTGCTGTGCCCTGACTTCTCACTTGTGACAGGGGAATGACACTGATGAGTCCTCCCTAGCCCGCTGAGTTACCCCTGCAGCAGCTTCCAGAGCTTTCATCTCCAGAAGCTTCCTGTAGTCATCACAATTTTTCTTGTCTCTTCCAGATGTGGTGACAAAGTACAGTAATTTTGTCAGCTTCCCCTTGTACCTTAATGGAAAGCGCATTAATACCTTGCAGGTAAGATCCTCGGCTTCCTGCAGGCTCAGGCAGCTGTGGAGGCCCATTAGTACGTTTCGTATCTGGATGGGCTGAGATGGGACTGGGTGATGCTGTCAAAATCTAAAAGTGCTATAGTTTTTGTGGAGAGGTGAGATTTGTGATGCACAGCAGGGTCCCACCCCACATACATACCCCATCTCTGTGCACCTGGTATAAGACACACAGCGCACAGTCACCGTATTATAGTGTGCAGATCAGTGGTCTTTAGTGTATTCAGTCATGCAGTAATCACTGGTAAATGTCACATTATTTTCATCACTCCAAAAAGAAACCCTGTACCCATTAGCAGTCATTTCCCCGTCCCCCTCACCCAGTTCTTGGCAACCACAATCTACTTTCTGTCTCTATGGATTTGCTGATTCTGGACATTTCCTATAAATGGAATCAAGCACGATGTGGCTTTTTGTGTCTAGCCTCTTATCACTGTGTTTTCAAGGTTTAGCTCTGTGTAGCACTTATCAGTACTGCATTCCTTTTTATTGCTGAATAATACTCCATCACATGGCTAGACCCTTTCTCTATATCTACTTGGTCACCAGTATTCATGAAGTCATATGGGCACATTCAGATCCTGCCTCCTGGCTGGCCCTCTAGACACACTGTACGGGGGAGGGTGTATTTGTTCCCAGAGCCTTTTGTGTGTCTGTCTTTGTGGGCGCCCTTACTCGTCCAATCTGGTATACCTCTTCCCCTGGCACTGGAGCAGAGGGGGCTGGTTAGAGGCAGAGGCAGAGGCTTGTACCTTAGGCCACTGTCCTGATTTGTCCCAGGAGGCTGACTGGTCCTCTGCTCATCAGCACCCAGACACCATGAGCTCCACCAGCTCAGCTCCATGCAGTTGTTTGGAGGATGTGTCTTAAATATAACATCTATTAATCTCCATTTTCAGGCTGTCTGGATGATGGACCCTAAGGACGTGAGTGAGGGGCAGCACGAGGAATTCTACCGCTACATTGCACAGGCCCATGACAAGCCCCGCTACACCCTGCACTACAAGACAGATGCCCCTCTCAATATCCGCAGCATCTTCTATGTGCCAGAAATGGTGAGCACAGGCCTGACCAGCCACCCCCAGTGTGCTGAGGCTGTGAGTGGCTTGGTTGCAGCTCCTTGAGTGGAGGCATCCCCAGTGGTGATAGTGTTTTCCATCACCAGAGACACGTTTCCTGAATGGGAACAGTTCAGCACAGACATCACAAAAATTAACTTGGCAGCATCAGAGTAAAAGGAAAACCAATGCCTCTGGGGGGTGAGGGTGGTGAGCACAGAGATTTTTTTTAAAATTAAGTTTATTGGGGTAACATTGGTTAATTAAATTATATAATTTTCAGGTGTACATTTGACATCTGTATATTCTATTGTATGTTTACCACCCAAAGTCCAGTTTCCTTCCACTACCATATATTTGAGCCCCTTTACCCTCTTCACCCTCCCCCTACTCCCCTATATTTGACCCCGTTTACCCTGTCTACCTCCTCCCTCTTCCCCCACCCCTCTAATAACCACTACTCTACAGTCCTCTGGTAATCACTAGTCTATAGTCCATGTCCATGTGTCTCTTTTGTTGCTTTTAGATTTATATCCCACATATAAGTGTTATCACGTGGTTTTCAACTTTTTCAGTCTGGCTTATTTCGCTTAGCATGATTATTTCAAGATGCATCTATAGTGTCACAAATGGCAGTATTTCATCTTTTCTTATGGCTGAGTAATATTCCATTGTGTATATGTACTACAACTTCTTTAGCCAATCATCTATCGTAGGACACTTCGGTGAGCAGAGTTTCAAAATGAGGGAATGTTTTACATGGCTTCCTGCAGATGGAGTGGAGATGTCCATTTGGCCGTGCAGGCTTCGGCTTTTATAGACAGGGTGCTGGCTGGGTACCTGCAGGAAGGGTCCTTGGAGCAGCCTGAGGGCGTCCTGTCTCCAGGCAGTGCGTTCCTGAGCTCTGCAGTGGGATGGGGTTCTGTGGTGCTCAGATGAGTGTGCTCTCTCCATCTTCCATTTCCCCCCAAGACTCTGCTGTTCTAACGAAGCCTGCAACAGGGAGACCTGCTCGGGTTGGACCCAGCCTCTCCTGGAGCCGTCTTAATGCCCACACCTAGTATCTGCTTTCGAGAGCGCTGTTCTCCACCCTCATTACTGAGTGTGTTCCGCAGACCAGCAGCACCTGCATCTCCTGGGACTTGTTAGGAATGCAGAACTCAGGCTCCCTGCAGGTTCTGAATCAGAGTCTCCACTTTAACAAGATCCTAGCATGATATGTGTGCAAATTGCAAGTTGCAAAGCACTAGTCTAGAGAAAAGATCGGCAGACATTTCTGTGGAGGGCCAGGTAGTGACTGGTTTGGGCTACGCAGGCCACACCTGGCCAGGGAGGTCTGCCACTGTGGCATCAAAGCACCGTAGAGTGTGCCTAAACCAGTGAGCGGAGCTATGGTCCAGAAAGCTGTAGACACTGGATTTAATATTTCACATACTGTGAACTATTTTGTTTTTCCACCATTTAAAAATGGGAAAACCATCTTAGCCTACACAGACCAGGCGATGAGCTAGATTTGGCCTGTGGGCTGTTTGCTGACATCTGGCCCCTGGCAGGTTTGGTTTTGTTCATGGGGACATCAGGTCTTCCTTTTTTATATCCAGGGGGGTGTACGTTGGGGAGGGCAGCAGCTGCCCAGAAAAGGTCCCCTGAGAGCCGTTATGTAGGGGTCCTTCCCAGGTTCTTGACTTCTGAACAGACAGACATGGACCTTCTCCTGGCCTATACCTGCCTCTGGATCACCAGACATCCACCCCACAACTCCCAGTCCAGGGCCAGCATTGGGAGCGGGGTTCTTGGCATTGTAATCAGGGCTCCTTCATGATCTTGTAGGTTCTGCTCCCGTGGGGGCAGCTTACACTGCCCTTTCTCATCCCCAGAAACCATCCATGTTTGATGTGAGCCGGGAGCTGGGCTCCAGCATCTCACTGTACAGCCGCAAAGTCCTCATCCAGACCAAGGCCACAGACGTCTTGCCCAAATGGCTGCGCTTCATTCGGGGTATGTGGCCAATGTATTGACTGAACATAGCCCAGGGACAGGAGTGGTTCCCTGAATTAGAAGGAGCTTTTAAATTTTTTTTTATGAGTTTATTTGAGTCAAACTGATGATATATGTTGGGAGCAAGGTCTCAAATGCTCCCCAGAAAGAGCTCATCTTTAGTGAACATGGGGTCAGGGAACCCTCCCAGGAAGCTGGTCTTAGTTGATTTGGGAGAGGGGGATGGATGAACATGTTTAAATTATTTAGATATTACATGAGTTTCATATTTATACATGAATTGCTTTGCATTTGAGTGAGATTATAGTTTAATAAAGAACGCAGCATGTAAATCTTTGTGTATTTCATAGCATACAAAGGTGCAAAATACCCACTTTGAACATAAAATCCAGGAAGTGGTTTTCAGAGTGTCAGACTGGTCCTGAAATCTTAGAAACTTCCCTGACAAAGGCTCTGGCCTTGCCTGCTTTTTTTCTGATCACATCGTCCTGACCTAGGCTGTTTGCATAGAATCTGGGACGTTAGGACCTGCAGGGGCTGGGGCAGTGCTGAGTCTCCTGTGGACTATGAGAGAGAATGTGGAGGCCTGGCGAGGACCCCACAAAAGAGCAGGGCAGAGCCTCAGGCACCTGCAAGGTCCTAATGGGCATGTGTCTCACTAAGGTGTGGTGGACAGCGAGGACATCCCCCTGAACCTCAGCCGGGAGCTCCTCCAGGAGAGCGCTCTAATCAGGTAAGCCACCAAGCCACCTGGGGAATGAGGAGAGTGGGTGCCTGCCAAGAGGAGGGCTTCACTGGCTCACCTTTGCCACCAGAGGGCGTTGGAGGCTCAGAGCAGCCAAGAGCAAAGCAAGGAACTGCAGTGAGGCCATGCCGGAGGGGCCGGCCATGTGTCTGGAGAATACATGCAGGTCATGTGTGCTTTTGCTTCACGTTTTTATAAAAAGGGCTTGAGGACTGACCCATTGAGGAAAATTACTGCCTGTGCTGGGAGATGTTCCTTCGCTTGACCAGCCTCTGCCACCCAACCCCAGGTGGGCACAGTTGCGAAGAGTCTAGGCATACTGTCTCTGGGGCAGAGAAGGCAAAGGGCAGCCACAGAGCCAGGATTACCTCTGACCTTGCTCCTGGAAGATCACTGATGGCACGAAGGAGGCAAGGATTGGGCACCGGATACGTTTTTGTAGTAGCCACAGGGAATCTCTGTGGGCTGACATGGCTGCAATTCTCATGTCACATTCCTGATGGTAGCAGTAGCTACAGTTAGTGTTTATTCTCACCCAGAACTTTACTGGGCTTTCAAATAGCACTCTAAGGTGGGAACCACTAAGTCATGTGTCATGGCTGCGGAAACTAGTTAGAGAGGTCATGTCAGCCTGTGTGTGAACCTGTATCTGAACCCACGTTTTCTGACCATAGGCACATGCTCTGTCCCCAGCACAAGGCTGCAGGCAGGGTGTGTCTGGCCATTTTCTTGCTGCTTGTGGTTTACATTCTCAGATTGTCAGTGTGAGATTCATCTTGACCAGGAAAGTCAGCTTTAACTGAAGTGTTTCAAAGAATCATAAATTTATAAAAATGGTGGAAACATGATACAAAGTACATTTTCCCCTCTGAAACCTTTGAAAGTAAGTCATCTGCCTGATGGTCCCCAAATATCTTAGTATTTTTTTTCTTAGAGAGCGTATTTCTGACAAATAAGGATATTCTCCCCCTAGCCATAGTACAGCCTCCAGTCAGGGAGCTGACTGGTGCAGGACCACCAACCTTCTTGGACAGATTCATGTTCCACTTCTTATGCTGTCCTGTTCTTTGGAGCAAGAGGGTTCAGTCCAGTCACAGGTGCTTTTAGTTGTCTCATTAGCCTCCTTCAGGCTGGCCAAGTTCCACAGCGTTTTCCTGACTTTCATGAAGATTTCAGGCTATTGACTTTGTAGGTTGTCCCTCAGTTTGGGTTGTTTGATGCTCCCTCAGGGTTAGGAGCAGGAATAGCATAAAATGACTGCATCCTGTCAGGTGGGGCCTGACTTTGAGTTGTTCTTTACTGGTGATTTGCATGCTGACACCTTCTCTGTGAATGTACTTTTCGCCTTCATAATTAGTACATCATATGTGCAGTGATATTTTGCAGCTTTGTGAATAGCATGTTGCTTCATCAAATTTTCAGTGTATTCATTTACTTGTTATTTTTAAAATATCTGTAATTTGTATGAACTTATTTCCACTTTTATTCAGTGGTTACTGTCATTATTTATTTTGATTCTCAAACTGTCCCTGATTTAACCAGTGGGAGCCCACTCAGGCTGTCTGCTGAGCCATTCATGCTTTGATCACTTCCTCACTTCTGGCACAAGATATTTCAGGCTAACCTGTGTTTTGAGCTTTCATGCATCATTTCCCAGCCCTGGAATTACTCATTCCAAGGAGCTGGGGTTTGTTTGAATGGAGAGTGGTATTAAGAAGCCACAATCTGGGTACTGGGGATGCCATTGCTGTTGGAGTGTCACTTCTTCCAGGCCCCCTTATTAGATAGAGTGGAGGAATATGAGAGAGTGTGTATGTATGTTTGCATATATCTGCATCCATACCTGTTTTTCTATCTACTGAGTTCACCCAGTGCTACCTGGCACCTCCAGGACTTCCTATTCCTGCCCCTTCCCTGATTGTTCCCTTTGATGGTGAGAATTCTGCCTCTCATTATCCTTCCTGTGTTACCTTTGGCCAGTCCCCCTCCATGTAACCTGTCTGCTGCCATGACTGCCCTCCCCCAGCCTGGGTGCCCCCTTCACCCACTTGGGCTGTGACTCCACAGAGTGGGCTGCCTGCCACCCTTCAGGGACTCCCTCCTGGGGCTCTATGCCTAGTTCCAGTCACTGTAGCTCCCCTGCCACAGGTGTAGGTGCTGGCTTGTCCCATCCCATCCTGGCTGAAGTACTGAGTCATTTAGGATGGGAGTGGAAGAGGAAAAGATTAAATAAATGTTAAATATTATTGCTCTCCCATCCTGGATTAAGGAAATACATGATGATTTCACTTATACAAAGGAAAGGCAAAATATTAAGTAAGTAAAAATACCCCTAATCCCACTAATAAAGTTACTTATAATTTTTTAAATTCGTTTTGGTGTTTTTCATATTTTTACTTTTTACATTGAACATAATTGTTTACTAACATTTTTAAATTTCAACTTTATGGGAGGTTTAACTGACATAAAATTATACGATGTTTAAAGTATGCATCATGGCAATTTGACGTGTATATACATTGTGAAAGGATTCCAAGTTGCTCATAATTTTATGCTGTAGTAAACACCCTGATCTACAAAATCCCAATTTGTAGAATTTTTCTGTGTATATAGCAACATCCAGTATAAACCCAAGTTGTTGTATATATTGTGTATACAGTATTGATTCTAATTATGAAAAACTATTACATATAGAAAGTAGTATAAATAGTCTTTGCATACATGTGTACTATAAGTACACTGTAATTTTTCTATACTGGGATTTTTCTGGGATTTTTCAGTTTGACCTCCTGCCTGTAAGGGGTGTGTATCTTCCTACCTAGTTTTCACCAAGTGTCGGCTTTTCTTTTTGGTTTATTTCTTTTAGTTTGGCCAACATGGTATTTTTTTTCACGTCTTTGATTATAGTGGAGCTGAACATTTGTCCTTCTGGCCATCAGTACTGAATAAAAGTTACTCGTTCATGATAAATACATTTCTGTTCTACAGGAAACTCCAGGATGTTCTGCAGCAGAGGCTAATAAAATTCTTCGTTGACCAGAGTAAAAAAGATGCTGAGAAATATGCCAAGTTTTTTGAAGATTACGGTTTATTTATGAGGGAGGGCATTGTGACCACTGCTGAGCAGGAGGTCAAGGTAGGTTCTGGGTGTCTGGGCCTTTCTCTGTGCTGCCTTGGGCTGAGGAGGGAGCTGAAGGAGGCCAGGAACCTATACTCCCCAGAACATAATGGCATAGCTGGACACCCCAGCCACTGCTGCTCAGAGGTCAGTAACATGTGGCCTCTGGACTTCTACTGGTGACTGCAGTAGGCTTAGCACTGTGTCCCGAGCATCACGAGTCTCATCTCCCTTCATTCCCCTTGCCTGAGGCTAGAAGAAGTAGGCATACACTCTGTCTCTTCCCACAAGGGTTCAGGGGGCTCCAGAGACCACAACAGGCAGGGCCAGGTAGTGATTCACTGGGGCAGGGAAGGGCAGGTATAGTAGTCGTGGTAGAAATTGGTAGAAATCCTTTCACTGGAGCCAGAGTTCAGTTCAGCATTACTGAAAAATGGTATTATTGTTCCATAAACATTTTTTGGCCATTTTAAAATTGCAACATAATTCACATACCATAAAATTCATCCTGTTAAAGTGAATGATTCAGTGGCATGTACTCCTTTCACAAATTGTGTAACCACCACCTCTGTCTAGTTCCAGAAAATTTTTATCACCCCAAAAAGACACCCGTCCTCACTGAGCAGTCAGTCCCAGTGCTGGGATTTCATCTTTTGCTCCAGAACAGCAGCAAGGAAGGAGGGTGACCAAACATCTGGGGTCCCCAGGGCAGGTGATTCTTTCGGCTGTGGGGAGAGTGGGCCCGGGGCACCAGGCATGCTGAGGCTCCCAGTCTGCATCTTCTGTGGGTCCTCCATGTTCCTGGTGGCTGATAAACAAATTCGCTTGGCTCCAGGCACAGGCCTATAGTTTAAACTCTCCCCTGATACACATTTATTGTATTTTTGGTTAATAGCACCTCAGTGGTGTTCACTTCATGCCAGAGGCTTGTCTGAGCGCTTTATAAATATTAACGCAGTGTGTTGGTTTGTTAATGAGGGCCTAGAACATGTCCATGAGCACAGGCTTAGCATCTGAGTCAGAGCATGACTCACCAGGTGAGGTCCCACATCCTTGTTTTTATCCTCTATTTGCCTTGTGTTCACCTTTCACCTCCATCATTTTACTGTTTTATTTGGATCTAGCCCTCGGGGTGCCCTCTGGGTGCCCTCCAGGCCCTTCCCTGTGTCCTGACCGCTTGCCGTGTTTGTTGATGAAATCAGTGGTGTAGAGAAAGCAGAGTTTATGTCTCAGGTTACATTACATCCAGGCTGGTGGCATCAGGAGCCAGGCCTCCAGCTTGTTGCTGCTGCTCTCTCCTCAGCAGGCAGCTTCTACCAGGAGTCGAGACAGCAGTCACATTGCATTTCAGCTGACAGGAAAGACAAGTCCTTTCCGTAAGGGCCCGTTCTCCAAGTTGCACACTCCGCTTGCACCCACTTGGCCAGGACTAGTCACCTGGTTGGAGGAAGGCTGGGAAATGTGGACTTCACACTGTGTCCATGAGCCCAGTGTGACTAGGTTCGGAGGGAGGACGCTGAGTCCAGGAGCATTCTCTGCCACAGGGAGAGAGTCTGGCTACTCCTTGGGTTCGCACAGCTTACCTAGAAAGCTGCTCTCTCTCAGGCCCTGGGCCACCAGGGGTGGAAGGTGCTCTCTCAGGTCCCCTGAACTTTTGATGAGGGGCCTACTGGACATACCACCATGGCCACCAAGGGCCGAGTCAGTCTAGAGGCCATCCGTGGGCCAGGCCTCTTCATGAGCTGCCCTTACTGAAGAACGTGCTGGGCCCACTAGCAGGGGGTGAGTCCAGCAGAGCCTCCTCTCCCCGTAGCCATGGGTTTCCCGAGTCAGTGCCCAGCTGCTTAGGAGGCTTTCAGAGTTATAACCTGGAACCAGCAGTGACCGGCCCTTTGTCCGCAGGAGGATATTGCAAAGCTGCTGCGATACGAGTCCTCGGCACTGCCTGCCGGGCAGCTGACCAGTCTCATGGACTACGCCAGCCGCATGCAGGCCGGCACCCGCAACATCTACTACCTGTGTGCCCCCAGCCGGCACCTGGCTGAGCATTCGCCCTACTATGAGGCCATGAAGCAGAAAAGCATGGAGGTAGGTGAGCGACAGGGCATCCCCCACAGGTTCATCCCCCACAGCTGCCAGAGCCAGGTCAGAGGACAAGATGGTGTGAGCACCCAGAGGTGGTTCTCTGCGCTTAATAGAAAGTGGCTGGATGTGCCCAGGACTTGGGAGAGCTATGAGTAAGCATCCACGGACACAGAGGCCTGGGTTGAAGTCTGCCATCTGGTTTATATCTCTGTAGGAGGTAACCCAGGGATTTCTCTATAAGTAGAGTCACTATTTCTACTACTAAGACATAACCGGAACCTCCCTCAGCACTGTCTGGTAAATTGCCTCATCTATAAAGCCCAGGAAGCCCAGGATCTGGTGTGACTCTTCCAGGACTCGGGGCCCAGCCTGCAGCCTTCACTCCTGCCGCCCTCTGTCACAGGCAAGTCTCCAGGCCTGACGGATCTGTTCTTGGGCCTTTGCAGGTTCTTTTCTGCTATGAGCAGTTTGATGAGCTGACCTTGCTCCACCTTCGTGAGTTTGATAAGAAGAAGCTGATCTCTGTGGAAACGGACATCGTCGTTGATCACTACAAGGAGGAGAAGTTTGAGGACAGGTCCCCAGGTCAGTTCTTTCCTTTCTGTCTGGGCCCAGATGTGTGAGTCGTGGCCTGAGGGTACAGGTGAGGCTAGGACAGGCCCAGGGACTGATACAGCTCGCTGCAGGGCCTCTTCCTTCCCGCAGCGTGGGTTTATAGGGATTTTCAAGTGTCTTTAGAGTCTAACAATTATATGAGCCTCAGGGCAACCAAGTGTCTTTCCGAAGTCCAATTTAACCTACTGAATATTACATGAAAAGCATCCTTCATGGTTTCTTTGTGCCAGTGACCGGGGTTAGGGGTGGGGATGAGCCCACTAGAAACTTGGCATTGGGACATTTCGGGCCCTGAGTGGGAATAAGGTGGGAGTTGTGGAGAATGGCCTCTGAGCTCACTGACTTCTCTTCTCAAGCTGATGACCGCCTGTCAGAGAAGGAGACAGAGGACCTGATGGCTTGGATGAGAAATGCGCTTGGGTCTCGTGTCACTAACGTGAAGGTGAGGCCTTCTGGAGACAGGCTGCCATCCGGCCCCCATGGTTCCACTGACTACACGGCTGGCTTTGAGTTGCTGATCTGCTGGGAGTTCACCCAGTAACAGTCGAAGCTGTGATATGTGAGGGTTACCAGGCTTGTTGCTGCTGCTTCTGAGTACACACTTACATGTTTATAGCTACATGCACCCAGGGGTGTTGGCTGGGGCAGGACAGGCAGGCTCAGCTGAGTCATTTCCTCCACTTTAGAGAAAGTGAAAAGTGAATGGCCAAGTGCCTGGTGGGCAAATAGAAAGAGGGGTCCCCAGCTGGCCATCTTAGAGTTGTCCTTTCTGGGCCCCAGAGGAGCTACAATGGCCAAGGATACAAGGGGATCTCCTAACCCTTGGAGAGCTTATGGTTTAGCTGGAGTTTTAGTGGGGGAAGGGGCTTTAGAGAGCTAGGAACCAACTGGTCCAGCTCTCAGCTACAAGAGGAAGATAGTCACCAGAGAACAGGTGTCCAGTGCAAGGTCACTGGTTCTGGGACAGTCCAGGAGTGGCCCTGAGGGACAGGCAGGTATGCAGGGTAGGGATGGCCAAGAGCAGAGGGGGGTGGACTCCGGTGGCTGTGTGTCAGGTAGCAGCAGGGCACAGTATGAAAGGGGAAGGGCTCCCAGCAGGAAGCATCGAGAGCCAAGCATATAGCCAGGGTTTCTCTATGTAACTTGTTCACTGTGTCCATTTTGTCATAATGGGGACTCAGTTTAAGCCTCAGGTGACTAATGAGGGAAGTAGAATTATCTCCGCCCTATGAAGGAAATGCAGAGTGCATCCCCAGGTCACATAATTAGGACATCATGGAGCTAGGATTTGTTGGAGCTCAGGTTCTCAGTACCATGCTGCCAGGGCATGCCATGGGCCCAGCAGACTCAGTAGAGTCTCTGGCACAAGTGAGGAGGCCTGAAACCTATGAGGGGAGTAGAGGGGAAGGTGGGCCTGACCAGGGAGTGGAGGTTGTGACGCTTACTGAGAAAAAGTGTATTTGATTAAATCAAATACAGGGAGCCAGAGACAGTGAGATCTGCAGAAGGATGGGATTGCGGGAAGATACTGCAGCAGACCTGGGGAAGTGGAACGTCTAGGCCTAGGGAGCCTTAGTCCCTGTAGGACTTGGCAGTGGCCAGAAAAGAGAGAGGTGCAGGTTAACACCAGGCAAGATGGACCTTTGACAGTAACTGATACATTATTGGTGGTTTTTGGGGACAAAAGAGGGAATCCCCAAACAGGATGTTGTTCTAAGAACTTGGTTTGGGGCAGCAGTTCAGGCTCCCTACTTGTTAGTGGGTGATTTGGGAGGTAGGGGTGGACATTGGAGTCTGTGAGAGTTCGTCCCTGGAGACCTGTGTTCTTCTGCTTTGTAATCTGGGGAAGCTTCACACCTGGTCAAGACGGCTGGCTCAGGGTCCCTCACCCCAGGGTCCCCGGCCTTGCTTACAGGTGACTCTTCGACTGGATACCCACCCTGCCATGATCACTGTGCTGGAGATGGGGGCTGCCCGGCACTTCCTGCGCATGCAGCAGCTGGCCAAGACACAGGAGGAGCGTGCTCAGCTCTTGCAGCCCACACTGGAGATCAACCCCAGGTAAGGCTGCCAGCTAATCCTTTAAAATCGTGAGTGTATGTTTATTCTTAACATGTAGGAAAAGTGCATAAAACTTACATGTAGTTTTATGAATATTTATAAGGACAGTACCCGTATAATTAAACTATTCAACTTAACTTTGAACCTTGCTGGTCCTCAGATGCTCATTTTCTTTCCACTAGAATTCTGTCCTTCTCAGGTAATCACAGTCCTGACTTTTGTGATAATCATTTCCTTGCTTTGCTTTATGGTTTTACCATGTTTGTACATTCCTAAATACACGTTTTGCCTGTTTATGTGAAGTCTTACTTCATTCGGTGTATGAGACACTGTCCCCGTGGAGGGTGGCTGTAGTTTGTTTTCACAGCTGAGTAATATTCATGGGTTGAATCTGCCTCAACACAATTATTTATTCTATTCAGATGCCATTACAGTGTTTGTTTGGGGCTATTGAGAACAAGTTGCTCAGAACATTCCTGTCTCCAGGTCTGATGCACATGGTTGTGTGAGTTTCTTGGGTTGTATGCCCTGGTGTGAAACCGCTGTGTCCTCAGCTGGGCTAGGCTACGTCCAGCTGCTTCCAGAGTACTGGCACCAGCTCCCCCAAGCAGAGCGTGAGAACCTGCGGGTCCCTCCGTTTACCTAAGGCCTTGGCTTTCTCGTGACATGTCTTATAAGACTTCATTTTTTCTCATTGTATTCTTTTTTAAAAACTGACTTGTAGCTCTTATATATACTTTATCAGTTGCAAATTTCTCTTTCTTGTTTTTTCACCTGCCTTAAGATATCTTTTGATGAGAAGTTCTTAATTTTAATATAGGTGCTTTTTTGGGTCTTAAGAAATATGTCACCAGAGTTAGGAATTTATTCTGCTTCCTACCCACCGATCCACATTGCCTTTTCTGTTATCGATTGTCAGGCGTCTGTACGTGTCAGTCTTTCTGGGTAACTGCTGTTAACATTCACCTTTCTCACAGTTTCTGGATTCAGTAAGTGAATTCTCTTATATTCCTTCAAGTATGTCTTGGCTACTCTAGGTCTCACTTGTGTATAAATTAATTTCAGAAGACTTGGTAGCCTTATGGTATCAGTTCTTTCCATTTGTGAATGTAATATATAATTACTAGGTACTTAATGTCTTTTGGTAACGTTTTCTATAAAGTTCTTATACATTTTTTAATAGTTTTTGATGTTATAGGTTTTATAATTTTATTTTCTAACTTGAAGGCATTTTTATGGAAGTTGATTTTATATGCAGCAATTTTAAAAATGGAATTAAACAATTCACCAAAAATGGTGAAGAAAAAACCCATGGCTTTACCTGCCACCAGTCAGTGTAGCCAATTTGGTATATGTTCTTTTGGACTTTTATCTCATATTTTGTGAGTTTTGTTTTTTAATATATAGTACATGTCTAATTTTTTTCATTTATTTATCATAATTATTTTTCCATGTTGCTTTATAACTATAAATTTTATTATAAACTGCTGGGGAATAGGGGAGGTACCTTTTTTGTTTTCTGAGCCAAATTACTAGACATGGAATTCTCAAGTGAAAGATGTTAAATTGGCTAGTGGCTAGTCATGCAGTATGTCAAGACACCTTTCCAAAAGACCTGTACCAGTTTGCATGATGTGCTTCCCTGTCTGGGCAGGAAGGCAGCTTCCAGCTGATGCTAACTGGACACTCACTGGATTTAACCAGTTCTGGCACAAAAGTAGTTTCATAAACTGTGTGGAAGAGCTCATTTCTATTGCCAAAAGCCTTTATTTTTTAAATGCTATTTGTCTTTAAAATTAGCAATATGTTCACATGGCTTATAATCCAAAAGAACCGTTTATAGTGGAAGTTCTTCCTACTTTTGTCCTTGATATAGCCTCATTAGGTTTCTCATGTATCTTTCCAGAGATACTGTGTGCTTATGCAGATTCATCTGTGGCTTTCTGTTACACAATTGGTAACTTGCTGTGCAGTGTTTCTGATTATAAATAGTGCTGTGAGGAAAGGGAATTGCTAAGTCTCAGAGTACTGTCTATGTTTAACTTTTATAGACTCCAGTTGTCTTTTAGCAGTTAGTGTTTCCTCAATGCCTTCAGTTTTATCAGTTGTCTCAATTTTTTCCATTGTCATGTGAAAAATTAAAATGCCATTTTTTATAAGTAATGTCAGACACTGTAATTCCAATAATTTTTCCTGTGCAGAAAAAAAATCAATTTTTATGTAGTCAACTATATCATTCTTTTTTGACTTCTGGGTTTGTATTTTGCTTAGAAAGTCTTCCCTTTCTGAGATTATAAAACATTTCTTCCATTTTCTTCTAAATTTGATACCTATGCAATTTACTTTGGTCTGAGGAATCAGATGGAAATCCAACTTTATTTTCTGGTTGGCTTGCCAGTTATCCTATTTCATTCTTGTGGAATGTTTGTCTTTAATCAGGTATGAAAGAAATTCCCAAATGCCCTTTTGTGGGGGGCTCTTTGTACGTTATCTCCTTTCTTGCACTGAGTTGTCGCCTTTTCTAGAAATAACCAATTTAATTACTAGAGTTTATGATATATTTTAACATCTGGGACTTCTTCCATGTTTTGTTTATGAATTTATATTAGATTATTTTAGTACAAAATAAATTTTGTAGTATAAACCATATTAAATGTATGAATTTAGGGAGTTTCACTGTTAATTAAAGTCTGCTTATCCAAGAACCAACACATGCCTTTTCATATGTTTAGTTTTGGTACTCACTACATTTTCCAATATCAAAATTCTTGACTGTTGGGTCTTCTGGGTGTGTAATCATATTTATGTCAGTGATCATTCATGTCTCCTAATTTTTATGTGCCTTTTTTTTTATACTGGACTGTCCTATTACACTTTTTTGAATATTCTGATTATTCTCAAAACCTCAGAAATTAGAAGCCCTTGTGCTGGGTGCACAGTTCTGAGAGAACTGGTCGTTTCTGTTGTAGGCACACACTGATCAAGAAGCTCAGTCAGCTGAGAGAGAACGAGCCTGACCTGGCCCAGCTGCTCATTGAGCAGGTGAGTCCCCTGAAAACAGGCCGAGAGCAAGAGAACAGAGGCCTCAGGCTGCCAGTTCTGTGAGCCTGCATCTTCCTTTGAAGTGGGACAGCTCAGTTTCCTCTAAGACCGTTTTTAGAAGGAGTAGCTCTCTTCCTTTAAATGCATTAAAATGTCCCAGAGCTGGAACTAGGACTGCACCGCCCTCCTGTAAACAAGGTTACCGTCCTGCCTTTCAGATCTATGAGAATGCCATGATCGCAGCAGGACTGGTTGATGACCCCCGGCCCATGGTGGGCCGCCTGAACAACCTGCTTGTCAAGGCCCTGGAGCGACACTGACAGCAAGAGGCTGGGCCCTGTGGTCCAGGGTTGCAGCACAGCAGCTGTGAGCGCTCCAGGGGAAGTGATAATGGAACCTGTGCCTCTGCCGTGGCAAGAGGAGCCAGAGACCAGCTGGGAAGGAATAACTGTCACCAATAACACCCCCTTTTGAGCTTTATTAAATTAAAAGGTATTTCTTCATCTAAATGTTTGAGTTTTGTGCAGACTGACAGGGTAGGTTATTCTGGTGACACAATCCCATGCTACATGGACAGAAACAGGTATGCTGAGAAAAAGCCTACCTTCCATCCCTTTCCTCAAGCTGGGGGTGGAGAAGAGGACAATGGCCCTGTGCCCAACTCTTCTCAAAACCTGAATATGACAACAGGATCAGCCATTATATGCAGGTCACCAGGATCCATTCCTATTACGCTCTCTTCAGTGTCACCTCCACCGGATAATGGTCACTGATGGCTTGGGCCTATGGAGGAACATGGCAGTGAGCACAGGGATGCCCATGTGGCAGTACTCCCTCAGGGCCAAGACTTGGCCCCAGGAATTGTTCTTGGTTCATATCTGTCTGGGAAGAGGTTCGCAGGGCCACACACAAGTGGCTCTTTCAAATCAACAAAAAGTGATCGCTACAAGTCTAGACCTCACTCCATCCCTATGTCCCAGGCCCTCATTAGAGTTACAGCCTGTTTAAGGATAGTCACGTACAGTCTGGTCACTTAGTCCATATGCAGCTTGGAAGTCAAAGGGAACAGCTGAGTTGGGCACAACAGCATGTTGGAGCAGAGTTCCAGCAACCACGATCCTGTAGTACCAGACATGAGAAGGTTCCCTTGAGCACACTGGCTCCTCACACTTAAACCTCAGATCCCAGCACATCCCCCCAGTTCCCATCTGGTCTGCCCCTGGCGTCATTGCCCACGCCTCCCTGCCTCCACTGGAGCCTGAATTGGCCAGATTCAGGTCTGTGTATGCCCAAAATACACCACTGGCTGACCTTTATACCTAGATTGTTCAGAGGGGAAAAACTAGCATCATGTTATCCCTATATGTGCTTTTCCCCAAATTAAGGACTGCTACTTTTTATTCCACTTCCTAAGTAGACTGAAGCTCAGGAATGTCTCCTTAAAAGCCCTGGAAACCATTTCTGAAGCTGGGCCTAGACAGAAGTCATAGCCACTCATGGAGGTGCCCTCATCCCTACACTGAGCCTGCAGAACCCACTGGGGGCACGGACCATGCTCACCTGTCATAGGCACAGTGCGTGGATGTAACTGTGGTGTCAGCAGTGTCAGGAATCAGCCACTGGAAGGCGGGGTTTGTGCGCAGACGGATGGATGACCATTGTGAAGGGGACACATAGCTGCAGCCAGCATTGAAGTCGCCCATCAACATGATGTCCTACCAGGAGACACCAGTGGCTTGGCCAAGGGATAGAACAGGGGCCTCTGGAGCCCAATCTGTGTGGGAGGGGGACTCACCTCCATGTCCCACTTCTTCTGGACATCCAGGTAGACATCATAGAGAGAGTCAATCTCAGCCACTGCATCTGATGGGGCCGCGTGCAGGGGGACGATGGCAAACTCCTTGATATCTGTGGAGAAAGTGGTCATGCTAAGGTGTTGAGGGGCAGGCTTGGTCCGAGGGTGCATCAGCCCAGCTCAGTCATGTTTGGGGCTGGATGGAGGACAGAGACAGTCTCCGAGGGGTGGATGTTTTCATAAGTAACTTCAACATAAGACCAAAGCACTAGGCGTAGGGAGGCAGCAGGTTATGTGATCCCCCTAGGGAGGGTTAGCAGGGACCGACTTGTTAGGCAGGGCAGAGGATACTCTGCAGCCCAGCACTCACGGGTGAATGGGGAGAAGAACTTGACAATGGCTGGCTCTCGGCTGAAGGTGTCATTCCCACAGGGCTCACAGCCATCGTCATACTGGTAACTGTCCATCACAGACACCTGGTCAGGTCTGCAGAAGGCCAGGCCAGAGGGTGGTTAGCCTGGGCCTGGGGGTACTGCCTCATCTCACTAAACCCATTGCTGCAGGCAGGGGGCCCAGTCTAAGCTCAAGCATCACACAGCAGGGACCTGGGAGGGTGAGTGGCACAACTCAGACCCTGTTCTATGTCCTCTAGTTCTCATCTCCTAAGACTGCTGCCCCCACACCTGAAAGAGGGACTCATGGGCTCTCTATACACCTCCCTGGCCTTCTGTTAGTGCTTTGGGAGGAGGTGGCCCTTTGTCTTGGCACCTGGGCTTTACCTGAACACAAAGAGGTAGCGCTCCTTGTAGCTGTTGCGTCCCAGCGGCTCACTGACTACGTAGTGATAGGTGTTGGGGTCATCCCTGGATTGAGGAAAAAAATGTCCCAGTTAGGAAAGTCTGCCACCTACAGCAGGGCTCCTACCCACATCATTGTCCCTGGGGCCTAGCTGAAGTAGCACTGTGCCCTAAAGGGATGGTCACTGTGCCTTAAAGGGATGGTCACCATCCCCATGTGCCTTCCCAGGACCCTGCCATTGTCACCCACTGATTGAGTCTGTCCAGCAGCTTCCCCACGGCTGTCAGGTGGCTGTCTCTGACCTCCTGGACCAGGGCGATGTCGTAGCGATTCAGGATCTGGAGAAGGGGCCACAGCAGTACTGAACAGGGGTGGTCTGGTTGGAGACCAGTGTGTCTAGGCCCTGCCTACTCCAGGGGTATCTGCAGGAGCTGAGCTGCTGTTGTCCAGGGTGCTTTTAACTAAGTTTGGCCTGCAGCCTGATGCTGTTAGCCATGGCAGTGGCAAGGGCCCTGCCCTCCTGACAGGGGAGCTAAGAGCAGAGGCCTGAGTCTGACTGCCCTCAGGACCGACCGCTGATCCAGTGTTCCCAAGGCCTGATAGAGCACCCCTAACCCTGGGTTCCTTGAGGACAAGCTGACCTGGACCTACCTGTACAATATAGGTGGAGAGGGTGGCATTGGACATCTTGGTCTCCCCAAAAGTCTGGATGTTGAACGCTGCTATTCTCAGGGACAGAGCTACATGCAGCACAACAGTCATGGTGAGCAGCAAGCCCATCAGCCTAGTACCCTTCATTCTGGAGGAGGGACACTGCATGTGGGTCTAGGGTAGCAGAGACAGTACCCCATTTTCCTCAGAGTCCACCAGAGTGGATGGAGCTGGTGGAGCCCAATGCTGAGTGACTTGTCTGGACCATGCTGAGCAGCCAGGGTAAGCCTCAGCCCTCTCACCAGCATCCAGAGCCAAACACTAGTGCCAACAAAGGACCCCAGGATCTCCTCCATCCGCCAGAAGACAAGCCCTTGTGAGGGTCACCAGTCTAATGAGGCCCCTGGCACTCTGGTAGTGGGACAGTGGCTCGCTGCCCTCCCTGCTCTACCCAGTAAGGACTGGTCAGGGCTTTTCCCAGCTTGGCCACAATCACCCAGCACCAGACACACTCACCTGAAACGTGACTTCCGCAAAGAGAGAGATTCTGCTGAGTCAGGAGCTGATGATGTTCCTCGATACTTTCTCCCTTTGTTTTAAGAAAAAATAAATTTACAAAGGGAAGTCCATTAAGGAACATGGTTGAGAGGCTCATGCAGAGCTGAATCCTGCACAGGGAATGCTCAACTCTGCTAGGGTTTTAAAGGTTTAGGCAGCTGTGACCCTTCCCAGGGCATCACCTGGAGGACATAGAATAATGGTGCTTCCTGTGTGGCTTTCCCACACAGGTGAATGGTTGGCATGCATTTATTTCAACAAGCACAAGTTCTTGTGGCTATAAAAAGAACACCTGATAACATCTGTACTTGGTTTTATAAAGTCAAACTCGGCCAAAGTTTCCTGTGTCCTTCACAAACAACATTCTCCCAGGGATGGGGAGCACGTGTGCACTGCAGGGCACTCCTATATGCAGGACTTGAGATGACCTCGGAGCCAGTGGCCAAGGCCAGAAGTTGCATGTTGCCAATGGAGCCCATGGCAGCTGCTCTGTAGCTCAAGACCACACCGGGTCTCACTAGTCCCAACCCCTGTTTCTAAATCCACCAGTTGTGAGGGCTGCAGGCAACTTGGCTAGAAGCTGGGGCTCTCTACAGTGTACATGTGAGTTGCAGCACTGGATGCTGCAGGGCTTGGGTGCTAGGAAGGAGTAGGGACTGTAGAGCCCACCTCAGCTACCAGCAAGGCAGTGGTAAAGGGCCTTCTTGAGGCAAACAAGTAACTGAGTCACAGGACACAGACAGCAGCTGAGCGTCCATTGCAGGCCTTGGGTCCAGTCACTTCTTTTTGAAATCCTTGACTTCCCCATTTGTATTCATTTCCTGTGATTGCTATAACAAGTCACCAAAAACTTGGTGGCTTAAAATGACATTTATTCTCTTAACAGTTTTAGAGCGCAGAGTCTGCAATCCACTTCACTGAGCTGAAATCAAGGTGTTACAGTGTCTTACTCCCTCTGGAGACTCCAGGGGAAGGTCCTTCCTGCCTCTTCAGCTTCTGGGGGCTCCTGGTGTTCTTGGCTTGTGGCTGCATCACGCCAATCTCTGCCTCCATCTTGACATGGCCTTCTCTTCTGTGTGTCAATTCTTCCTTTGCCTCCCTCTCATAGAGATATAGATGACTGAATTTAAGGTCCTCCTGGATAATTCAGGACCATCTCCCCATCTCAAGATCCTTAATCATGTCTGCATTAGCCCTACACACATCATGTTCTTTTGAAGCCATTTGTTCCTAACCTCAGTGCTTAGAGGACTTTGTCTTATCCTTTCATTTCAGGTTCTGACTTTGTTGTGACATGCCATTACCCCTTCCTGTATCTGGAGCAGGTTTAGTTTAGCCAAAGAGGGTGGTTGACTGTCAGGGTTAATGCAAAAATAGCTCACCCTGATCAAAGGAAGTTGTCTGCTATCAATGCCCATTTTCCTGCTGAACCGACTTTGAAAAATGCAGGAAGTATCAGGCTTTCTTCCTTTGCCTGGTACCCTTCTGTGTCTGTAGTGTGGGACCCAGCACAGAAGGATTATATCCCTGGCTCCCTACTACTGGTGTTGGGATTGGCCCTTGCTGTTTGCTAGGACAAGAGAATGTAAAAAGTGGCAATGAGCAAATTCCAAGCCTAGATCTCTCAAGGCATCGTGTACTTCTGTTTACCTCTATGGAACTTTTTACCTTCCACCACATTAGAAGAGCATGCCGGGAGTAGCTAGCCCCTCCAAACCTGGCCCCAGAAGAGTCCCAGGGAGCAGAGCTCTCCCAGCTAACATGCAGGCCTGTGAGCAAGAGAAAAAAAATACATACTGTTGTATACACTGAGTTTTGGGACTGCTTTTTACCCAGCAACAGCCAACTAATACAAATGAAAAAAAGTGATAGAAATATCAGAGGGTTACTGTTCTTCAGGATAGACAGATTTTTAAGATGTTAAATGATTCTTCTATGGAATAATGTTATATCTATTGTTCTTAAGACACACCTAAAAGGAAATCAGTGATATTTTTGTCCCCTTTTTATAGATGAAGATATTAAGGCTCAAAGAAGTTGAAGTCGCTGTGGATGAACCTGGTCTGGCCCAGCTCTTCCCCAGGCTGTGCTGCCTCTCATGCAGGTCCAACTCTGAGGGCAGCCAACATGGGAACTGAGCTTGGCATTCTGTAGTAATGGGGTTGCAGTTGGGACCTTTCTAGAGCAGAAGGGTCAGTATCTGATTGAGGGGAGGCCAGGGGTGCTGACAGACAGGCACCAGTGTCTCATGTGCTGAGAACTGGAGGGGCGGGGCACCCATGGTATGAACTACAGCTATGCCACCTGTGGTGTCATGTGTCTGGTCAGAAGCTGGACCAGAAGCCTCCCTCTAGATTTGCTCACGTGTTCCCCTCGAGAGGTCTGGCAAGTGTGTCCAGGAAAGAAACCCATGGAAGAAATCTAGGCTGATAGTCTTGCTTGGTGGTCGGGGGCCTGAATTTTGACATATTTGAAGCTGTCCCAGCCTCAGGGATTGAAAATGGCTAAAAACAGCAACTAAACTTTTTCAAAAGGCTGAGATTTGGCTCTCAACAGCTTGAGGATCAGGCCACCTGATGCCATCTTACATATACCAAATCAAGGGACACGTGAGCTGGTTATTAGTGCTGACAGCCAGAGCCATCCATCAGCTTGTCTTCATTACTTTAGGAGGTTCTGGTCCCGTGAAGTTGGTTTACCTAATGAACTGTTTTTAATCCCCTCTGTATCCTCCTGCTTCATGGTCAGCTGGCCTGATCTGTGGCACTTTTGTGACTTTGACCTTGGTCCCTGATTGCTGCCTTCAAGCCACCTTTGCTCTCAGACCTCCAGGCCCCCATATTCCTGCACCTACATTCACACTGCATACCCTCTATCCTAGGGAGGGACTCAGCCCTTCTCACATGGGGCAGAGCCTCCTTTGATGGGATGGTGAACTAAGTCATGCTCCCTACTACCCCCGAAAAATATCCATGTCCTAATTCCTGGAACCTATGAATACTAACTCATATGGCCAAAAAAAAAAAAAAAAAAGGACTTTGCAGATGTGATCAAGGATCTTGAGATGAGAAGATGGTCCTGGATTATCCAATAGTCACGAAAACTCATGACATGTCCTTAAGAGCTGCAGGTGACTGGGGTGACTAGCTGCATACTATATGGCCCAGGGGGGAGGACATAGACACTTCACAGTTTCAGTATCATATCTTGCTACATCTCTGTGATTTCATGTATCTGCGAAGCTAGATTTCTGGCAATTATTGAAAAAGCAATTACTATGTGAAATCAATGTGCAACAGGCAACAAGGGTGGCAGCGTCCAATCTGATTCCAAGATTTAAGAAATACCAGACAGGTACACACATTCCATGAGAAAGTATGAACTGAAGAAGAAAATTTTTTAGTGTGTGTATGTGTGTGTGTATACACACACTTAAATTTATATGTATAGACATTTTCAAAATGTCATAAGTTGCTAGGATATAAAAGTTGTTTGGACTTACAAATATAACTGTTAGGTATTCCTTTTGGCCTACGAGTCCCTCAAAATAATCACTGAGCCTTAAATGCCCTGAATTGAGAATGTCTGGGAGATTCTGAATCTAACATAAGGAGTCTATCTGAGTTACTGATATATCTTCTTTTCTGGCCTTCATTATTTATAACATACTGAATATGCTGTCACAAAGAAATTTTCAAGTCTACAAACTGTAATTAAATAAATAATTGCGGTAGATTAAACATCTCAATTGTGTTTAAAAGTATGAGTTCATACTAATATAAAAAATTCATCAGTCACCTTTGGGAGCTGCAAGGGAGCCAATTTGTTATTTCGCAAACTGGCAAAATTAAAGAATTAAGAACCTACCCTGCCTTTCCTGTGTAAATGGTATTGCTGAGAGGAAATTTCTCTATGTATTCCCGTTAAGTGATGAGGAAGGACTGCTAGAATTTGAAACTGCAATTTGCAACCCTTAACATAGGCACTGATCATCAATGGCTACTAACTCACAAAAAACAATCAGCCTCCAGGTCAAAGAACACAACAGCACTTATGAAGAAGCTTGCCAAGATCATCTTGAATCTGATCAAACCTCTAGATCTAAATCTCACAATCACCAGCATTATGGGGACACAGTATAATCCAGACTATGGGAAGCTACAGAATGAAAGATAGTCTCACCAATAAATTTCAAAAAAAAAAAAAAAAAAAAGGAGGAACTTACAGATTAAAAAGAAATGAGACATATTGCTAAATGCAATATGTGATTCTCATCAGGATCCTATGAAACAATAAATTCTTTAATCATTTAAGCAAACCTTTGCTTAACAAAAAAATCATTTATGAGGACAGGGAAATTAGAACACTATTCTGGTATCTAATGAAATTACTAGAGTTTTAGGTTTGATTATAATACTATGGTTATGCTTTGAATGATCCTAGATTTCAGTGTCACACCAGAATATTTAAGGATGGAATAATATGATGTCTGGGATTTGCTTAAAAATGTTGGTCCTGGTCCTGAAGCTGGGTCGTGGGTACATGAAGGTTCATTATACTGATTTCTACTTTTGAGTATGTTAAAATTTTCCATGATTTTTTGAAATTCCATAGTGAAAAAATTTGCAAGCCACACTACTGAGTATTTTTTGTTACTCCAAAAATGAAGTAACAAAAAAATACTAAAAAGGAAAATTCAAAATACTTTAACTGCCCAAGTTTGCATGTTAGAAAGAGCCTCTGGTCTCCATGAGGAGCAGAAGGAATGACAAGCTAGGAAGAGAGCTGTGGCTTTAGGACAGGAATTGGTGGCAAATTTTATGTGGAAGGTAAAAAAGAAGGATTCGAGTTGTCAGAAATTGTGGGTTGATAGACAATGATCAGCTCTCAAGTCCTGAGGGTCTGCGGTCTTCCACCTGTTCAGGAAATACTGACTGTCCTCTGAGGTGAGGCTTTGTCCCTGATTCTAATTGCGGCTGGGACACTTCCACTTGGCTCCAATGGGCTTTTTCAACTTGCCGCAGTAGAAGCAGACTTCAGACTGAGTCCCTAGTTATACCCTCATTATGGCCCTGCCTCCATCCAGATGCTCAGATACCCAATATTCATCTGGGTCCCTCTTCCCTTAACCCTTCCCCAAATGCATCTGGAGTCTGCACTCTCCCCTGGTTCTGCAGCCACCACACTGGTCTGCCCCTGAACACACACAAAGCCTGCCAATGGTCACCCAGCACATCTTGTGACCGTGTAATCAGATCATATGGTTCCTCTGCTTAATATCTGCCATCAGTTTCTCTTTGTCCTTGAGATGAAAGCCGGTGCCTACCAAGACCTGTGTGATTCTAGCTCGGGGCCTCTGCCCTGTCTGGAGGGCCTAGGCCACCTTGTCATTCCCATTTCCACACAAATGTCACCTCAGGAAGGTTACTCTCTTTCCACCCACAAGTGTCATTTTCATGACCCTTATCACTTCCTTTGTTTTAATGTATTTGCTCTTACTTGTTTGTACTTATTTAAGGCCCACCTCGACTGGAACACAAGACCCACGGGAGCACAGACCTTGCCCATCTTGTCCATGAAACTGCTCCATGCCTAAAACAGTGCCTGGAACACAGGAGGCCCTCCAGACAAAAGCTGAACATGACAGTGCTACATACTCACCTCCTGTTCTCCACCTTCCTGGGTGGTCTTCCTGGCTGCATGAACTTCCCTTCTTCCCTTCTTCCCTCCTAGCTGTTGTGGCCTCATGGGCATCCTTCCTTCAGCCAGGCTCTACCCAGGATTCCTCGTCTCCCCAAAAGTAAGGAGACATGTCTGCTAACCCCAGAGATAATGTTTTAGAGAGCAAAGGGGCTTCTATCCTTTACTACAGATAAAGGGCTAGTGTCTGCTGTGATATTGCTTTTTTTAATCCATGTCAGTCTCTGAGGGTAAGCAGTTATGTCTCGATTCAGCACTCTGGCCTTGGCCCAGGACCCAGCCACAGCTTACCAACCCTCATGAATTTATTTCTGCTCATTATAAAGAAATAATTAACCCAGGATGAAAAATTTCTCAGAACAGACATATGAACCGCTAGATCCAGAACAGCTTCACAGTCACACTCCACAGCAGAGCCGGCCTCTGCTTCCTCACCTCCAGCCACGCCTGCCCATCGCGTTAGCACAATAGGCAGCACTTGAATCCACAGAACGTGAAGCCTGAACAACAGCATATGCATCCCCTTTGCAAATCTGACAAGCCTCCACTGGTTCCCCAGCCCCTTGCCCCCAAATGTTCCTTTTCTGTACTCTGCATTCGGGAGAGAAGCAAATGAAAAGGCATTTTCTAA
This sequence comes from Macroglossus sobrinus, assembly GCA_004027375.1. Lineage (NCBI taxonomy): Eukaryota > Metazoa > Chordata > Mammalia > Chiroptera > Pteropodidae > Macroglossus > Macroglossus sobrinus. Next base: position 754,675 of record PVKZ01000493.1, on the reverse strand, counting down.
GTTGTGTGGTGGAGAAGGTAGCACACTTTTAGCTTGAGCCCATGAGTACAAGCACACTCATGTCCCTGATGATGAACCCAAGACCCTTAAGATTTCATCAGTCACAGAACTCTACTAACTAGACTCCCAATGTGCTAGCAATGTTTCCAACAAGGATGCAGTGGTAAACATTCTCTGAATCCCCAAGTCGTTTCAGTCTCTTCCCAAGCACAAAAAACATTCTCACCATCATCCCCTCCTCATCCAAGGCTGACAGTCTACAGAAGCAGCAAGCAGGGCCCTGAGGGTCAAGGGCGAGAAAGCTCACCAGATAATGCAAGCTGGTTGAGCTGGTGTTTGCAGGAATGTTTGCTATTGATCTATCTTCCAGTTCACTAATCCTCTCTTCAGCTGTCTCTAACTGCTATTAAATCTACCTACTGAATTTAAATTTTCAGTTGTCATACTTTTTTAGAATTTTCATTTAACTTTTTATTCTGATTCTCTGTGAACTCTCCATTCTATTTTCTTTAATAGTTATTTTGAAGTCCATGTCTGATAACTCTGATATCTTAATCACTGGTGTGTCTATCACCTTTTCCCCTAATCCTATTTCTCAGTATGCCTAGTAACCTGAGTATCATCAAGCACTGTGTATAACAGAATGGCAGAGAGGATGGTGTCAGCTTCCAGGGTGAGCAGCAGAGGGGCAGCCACACAGGCCAGCTGGGGGCTCAACTGAAGCTGAGCTTGTCTGCTGTCCCTGTAAAGTCCAATCTACCTGTGGCTTGCCCCCACTCCCATAGTGCCCCCCAAGGGTGCCAGCCAAGATCCTGGGGTACTTCTTAGGGCCATTCCTCCTCAACAGGCTCTGAACTCTTCCCTCTGCAAAAAACTCTGCTCTGCTATTCAGCCACTTTGCTTCTCTTGCCTGAGCAGCTTCATCAGCAAATGCCTCAAGAAGAAACTACTGCTGAGTGTCAACTCATTTCTCTGGCCTCCTTCCTCTCAGGAATCTTAGCCCTCAGGTCCTGATGCCTTAGTAAGCCCAAACCCCCAGCTCAGTCTCCCTAGCTCTGTGAAATTATGTAGCACTCCTCTGGCTACTCTGCCTCTTAGCAGCCACCTGTGCCCAAACCCCTAAGAGAAAAGCCAGTACAGGAAGTAGGGCTAACCTCCTCAAGCTCCCTTCTAAGTCATGGCTGCTGGAGTGATGAACCTCTAAGCCGATGCCTTCTGAATTATGGCCAGTTCTTTTGAGTCCTCGGCAGGCATTGGTCTACTACAAGCTACTCCATGGCCAGAAGTCTGTTTTTGTTACCTGGAATGAGTCACTGAAGCAGAATTGGAAAGGATGTGGGTTTATAGCTGGTCCAACAAGCATAGGTCACATGGACATCTGAGATACAAACGTTCTACGTAGAGATATACAGCCAATGAGAAAGCCCGAAGGGACCCAGACCATTCCCCTCTGTCCAATCAAGAGTCTGTGTGTTCACTCGAATCCTATAGTATTTGTCCTCATCAGCCCAGTCCTGAAAGATTGCACAATGCCAGGGCATGGCAATTCTACATTTTAAAAATTCATCCTACGGTTCCTCAGAGAACAGGAATATCTGTCCTCAGTTCAGGTCTATTACCCTACTCTTGGATAAAGCACGTTGGGGCCTGTAGACTGCCAGTGCCAGGGCTGCATACTGTCTGCCCCCTTGGCCAGATGGGCAATGCTGATTTCTGATGAGAACTGCAAGTTAACTGGTGTACTTCCTGCCCAGAATGAGCCATGGGGTTTATCTATAGTTTGTTTCATAATGACAGTTTGAACCATGTTTCCCAAGCAGGCTTCTGCCTCATAGCCTTCACAATGTTCCCCTACTTGAGCACTTTGCCTCCAAACAGCCGTTATGTTTGTCCCTCCCTTCACTCAAGCTTCTGCCCAGATGTCACTCTACCACAGCATCTCACTTAAAGTAGCATGTTTTGTCCCACCACTCTATCTCCTTTAACTTGTCTATTTTTTTCTTGCCACCAATCTAATGTACAATGTTACAGTCAGTCTTCTCCCACTGATCATAAGTCCCATGAGAGATGGGACTTATGTAGCAGCACCTAAATAGGGCCTGACCCTTAGCGAGTGCTCACCAAGTACTTGCTAAATGAAAGGATGAATGTCAGACAGGGGTATTCATGAAAGAACAACAGATTTAGATTCTCCTGACACTCTTCAGCTGGGCTGGTTGTCCTCATTTAAGTTTGAGCATCTCACGCAAGGGGAGCTGACTTGGTTCTCTGATGAATGAGTGACGGGACAGGCTTCTGTCACTGGGCCAGGCTCCTCAGCCTCCATGTCCTAAATCTTGGTGAAACAGAGGCTTGTAATCAAGGGTGATAAGGGAGCACCAAAGCTACAGCTCCTAACAGCAGGGAAGAGAGGTTCTCCGTGGGCTAAGGAGCCCTCAGAGCATCACTCAAGTAAGGCTTGGCCAGAAAGCAGAGTTCAGAACCACTCTGCCCTGTCATGGAGATCCCAGGAGAAAGGTTGAGGACTGCTGGACAGGAGACCTTGGAGAGGAGTTGGGGTCTCCATGGAGATTACAGGGGTGAATGGCCCCAGGGGCCAAAACTTATGTGATGGTGTTGCCCCACTTAAGCTCTCACTACAAAGCTTCACATCGGAGTCTCAAGTGTCTTTTCCAACTCTACCCACTCCTTCCTAGATGGGCCAGCTGGGGAAGGCTGGTCCCACTGTCTGCCCCACATCCCTTTGTCACCATGTCCATGAGTCACTCACCCTCTGCTCACATTCCATGCTCTGAGCATCTCTGCACCTCAGAGTGATGGACACAGAGGTGATGTAGCTCTGCCAGTGGGGAGGACACTACAGTCCCCAAGCTTCCTTGAGTGCTTCTCCCTGCACCACCATGGGAAATCATAAGCTGCAATATTCCTATAGCTGAATTCTTTTGGAGGTGGCGATGTGTGCAGTGAGACCCTGTGGGGAGTTCAGGTGTGTGATGAGGAAGGCTCCCACTGAACCATCTTCCCCTAGTGCCTCAGACTTCCTCCTAACTATCCTCCAAGACAGTTGCCTTGTCAGGCCTGTAGTCAGTGAAGGATGCTGTGCCCAGAAGGCCAGCCTGTGCTGGGCCTCCAATTATGGGCAGACACAGGGCCCTGCCTCGCATTCTCCTCTCAGAAGCCTAGGGAGGGGCCTAAAGTACAGAGTCCCAGCTGTGGGAACAAGAAAGCACCCCCAGGAGAAGACAGGAAAAGCAGCTGCAGAGACCTCAACTTCCTCGGGAATTTCAGGCTCTGGGAAGCAGCAATGGTTCTCATCCCAGTTCTACACAACTTCCAAACACTCCACTTACCTTGTGAGGCTGGCTTTCCCTCCTGGCAACCCGCATGGTAGTACAGCTGCCAGTAACATGTCAGTGCTCCTCCCCAAGTGCAGAGGTGTAGCAGGGCAGCACTGGCCACCACCAGCTATCTCGTCCTAGCTGTAGTCATGGACAGGGCCTCAGGTAGGAGAGGTGGCCCTGTTGGTCCAGCTCCCCATCATCTGAAGACTGCTGGAGTCATGGTGGGCCATGGAAGCAGGGCAGGGCTTTGCCTGTGCCAATTCACAGGTGACTGGCTCCTTTCCTCACATGGCTCCTGTCAGAAGACACTGATTTTCGCAGGCACCTCAGTCCACCAGTGACATAGTCACAGAAGCTGGAAAAACACGAGCCTGCTGGGGTAGGGAGGGCAACACCAGGCTGCCACCACGTCACTGCCTCACAGCCTGTGCCATCTTGCTGATCCCGCTCACGCCGTGACTGGTTAATAAAAGAAGAAAAAAGGGAGTGTTAACAATGTCAGTCAGCTTAGCCAGAAGGTACTGCCTGTTCTGAAACTTCACCAAACTCCTGATAGGCTGTTCCATTTGTCTGTTCGCTTGTTTATACACTCACTCATTCAAGACAGAGTACAAGGGATCCTGAACAATGAGAAAACTGGACAAGAGATGATGCAATGGATTTCAGTCCCTGGACAACAGTGCAGGACAGTGATCCCCAAGAGAAGGGAAACTGAGAAACTGAGCCCTATGACTATACCACCTATGGCTGAGGCAGTTTCCAAGCTGCAATGCAAGGAAGGGAAACCCAGCCATCTCCCTGAAGGAGGAGACAATGTTAGGTAAGGGAGGCCCAGGAAGCCCAAGTGTTGGAGGATGGGGCTGCACAGACAACAGAGCTCCAGGATCTGCAAAGGGTCCCCCTGAGTCTACAGCTCAGGACAGGTCTGTACATGTGTGAGAGAAATTATGTGAGGAGGCCAGGGCAAGAATCCCTAGAAAAGAGCAGAGAGAATAATCGTCAGAGTTCACACAGGGATGAGAATATTTTGTGTTCCCACAAGCCATGTGGAAAGAACTCCTAATTCACAAGGTACTAGGTAGAATCTTCAGAAGGGCATTACCTTAGTAATGGGGCTTAAACTGACTGTGGACCAAAGGCAGCTCTGGACCCACCCTAATAAAGCTCAGAAGCAAGCCTATAAGGATCAACTGATGCCAAAGAACTTCACTGTATGTCAGACCAAGATCAACACTATTTGAAGTAATAAAACAAAACCCAGCAGTCAACAACACGTGTTCACAACGTCCAGCATCCAATAAGAAAATGGCCAAGTCCAGCCAAGAGACAGAAACCACATGGTTTTTTAAACAAGGGAAGTTTAGTATAAAGAATTATTAACTATTTATAGAAAATTAAATGGGAACAAAAGAAAACTCTACAGAATACACTAGGGTGAAGAGAAGTACCCAAGAGGAGGATTCTGACCTGGGATATGGGATATGGGAGGTCACGGCCTCCTGGATGTGAAGTTCACTGGGCTCTCCCAGGCCAAGACTGGGTGTTGACAACCATTTTCAAGGATGTCAACAAAATTATCTGGGAAGCTGTCTGAAGAGAGTGCTGAGAAACCACCAAGGTGGCTTACTACCACAAGGTGGAGGTGCTGAGGGACTCACCAAAAAGCTACCAGAAGGTCAGTGAGGGTTCCTGTGAAATTTGTCTGGAAGTGCCTGCCCACTTCCAAATATATAAAGGACCTAACTGCTGGCATCTATGGGAGTGCTGCTGACTTTGCAGCTATGAAGCTGCCTGAGACGGTATGAAGCTATGAAGCTGCCTCGGTGGGTATGTATACCACACGTTGGCCCACATCACATAGCAGGAATAATCAAAGCACCTAGAACTCAGAAAAGAAACCTCTTCTCCTCAACACCCTTCAGTGACAAAGATTAGGATTAAGTTAGCTGGCAAGGGAGAAATGTTCCAGTATTATAAGCAGGCAATGAAGGGTGAATTGATAACTACTATATCAGGCATACGAAAAAAAGAAGACATGACCTAGAAAAATCAATCAATAAAAACTGACCTAAAAATAATAGAGATAAAGGAACAAGCAGACAAGGACAAGAAAACAGATATTATAAACATGCTTCATATGTCCAGGAAGGTAGAAGGAAACATGAATTTGGTTTAAACAGAAATAGAAAATAAAAAAAGATAAATAGAAAATATAAAAAAAACCCAAAGGAACTTCTGGAGATGGTAAAAACAATCTGAATTGAAAAAAAAAAATACACAGTATGGGATTAATATCAGATAGACACTGAAAAAGGAAAGATCAGAGTTCAAAGGCACAGCAAATAAAACTATTCAAATAAAGCGTAGAGAGAGAGAAAGAAAAAAAAGCATCAGACACTACCAAGCAGTGCATGGAACTAGAGTCCCAGAAAAAAGGTGAAAAGAAAACAAACAATATCTGAAAAAATAATAAGCAAAATCTCACAAATATGATGAAAACTATACATTCACAGACCCAAGAGGCTTACTAAAACCAAAGCAGAATAAACTCGAAGAAAATACCATCAAGGCAGATTCTAATCAAGCTGTTAAAAACCAGAGTTAAAAAAAATCTTAAAAGCAGCTCAGCTTAAAAAAGCACATTATGTGCTGATAAATTAAGATAAGGAGGACAAGTAACTTCTGGCTTAAGTCAGAGACAATGGAATGACATTTTAAAGTACTGAAAGAAAAAAAGATGTCAACTGGAATTCTTTTTATTCACTTCTGAGTATTTACCTGAAGGAAACTAAAACACTAGTTTAAAAGGATATATGCACCGCTATGTTTATTGCAGCATTAGTTACAACAGCCAAGATATAGAAGCAACCTAGTTGTCCATCAATAGATGAATGAATAAGAATGCTGTATATATATATGATGGACTACATGTGTATACACACACATTTACATGTGATGGAATATTATTCAGCAATAAAAAAGGATGAAATCTTGCCAAGTGTGACAAATGGGTATTATGCTAAGTGAAATAAGTCAGAGAAAGACAAATACCATATAATTTCACATATGTAGAATCTAAAAAAATAAAACTGAAACAGACCCACTGACACAGAGAACAAACTAAGGTTGCCAGAGAGGAGGGGGAAGGGAGAATGGGTGAAAAAGGTGAAGGTGAATAACAGGTACGAAATTCCAGTTATAAAATAAATAAGCCATGGAGATGTAATGTACACCACAAGGAATATGTCAATATGTTAACGTTGCATGGTGACCAATGGTTACCAGACTTATCAAGGCAATCACATCATAAGGTATACAAATGTTGAATCACTATGTTGTACACTTGAAACTAATATAATATTGTATGCCAACTACACATTGATATTTTTGAATGGATAGATAGATTAGATAGATAGCTAGGTAAAGTTAGGTAGGTAGGCAGGTCGATGGATAGACAGATAGAGGCAAGGTACTTCCATTTTCCAGTCTGGCATGTAAGGAGCTTGAAAGTTCTCACTATCATCCTTACAATTAAAAAAAAAAAAAGGCTGAAAGAACTGAAAAACAACTCTGTTTAGATCTATCAGAGAATTCAGGCCACAGGACAAAACACTGCCCAAACAACTGGCGAGACAGACACAGAGAATCACAGCTTACTGGAGCAGACCCCAGGGAAGAAGCTGGGGTAGGAAAAATGAAAGTATAATTGATGAATTGAAGTATAATTGGAGGCTCAATAGGAACAAATTTGAGAGTTAATAAATCTTCAGGAAGGCCCATTCTTAGGGGTACACACACACTTTTGTGAGTTTTACCTCCAAGAGCCCTACCAGGTTCTCACAGTGAAGGTTAGAAAAAAAAGACCTTGTGCTTCTGGGAGAGGAAGGGTAAAAGCAGACACATTTTGAGATAACTAGAGTATTCTGTTTTTAACAAGGCCTGTCATCAAGGGAAACATTTACCAAAGCCTAACTTATTTAGGTTTTACCAGAACTTAACTGACTTAGAGAAAAAGGAATGTCCAACTCTAGCCCCCTCTGTCTTCCTGTTTCACATAAGGGGAGAAAAATCCAAACAGAAAAGCAATTGTTAAGGTCACAGGTTTCCTAAAGACATAATCACAGAACTATAGAACACTTCTCTTCCTCACTGACACATCATTAGGGCTCCTGTATAATGACAAGTGAATAATGGAAAAAAACTGCACTTCTCAGACCTAATTTATCTCTAGGAAACCCCAAAGATAACAAGAGACAAAAACAAGGACACCAGAGGAAATTTTAGCTCTAATACCTACAGCTACAGCAAACAGTAAACATGGCCTAACTTCTAGTCAGATAAACGTAAAACCTCTCATACTGAAGGCCTACTTTCCCCAGTTCCATTTACCCAGTGCATCATGTCTAGTGTTCAGGAAATTCCAAAGCATACTAAAAGAAAAAATTAAGACTTTGAAGAGAAAAAAGCATCAGATCCAGACTCAGAGATGTCAGTTATAATTATTAAAATGGGAATTTAGAGCAACTATGATTGGTATTCTAAGGGAAAAAAATGTACAACATGCAAGATCAGATGCATAATATAAGCAGAGAGATGAAAACTTTAAGAAATAATAAATACTAGCAACCAAAAAATTGTAACAGAAATGAATACTTTTGAAGGGCTCATCAACAGACTAGGTGGCCACCCCAGCGTAATTGATGGTAGAAGAACAAATTCAAAATTGTCCAATTGGCCATTTAAGTTTAATAGTAAAAGACCAGTTAATGACTACAATGCATCCTAAAACCTTCGGAAAGAAAGGAGCATCTTTTGTGGACCATTTGGGTTTGTGTGTGGCAGTTTTTAAGTTACTAGTTTTTATTTTAAATTAATTTAATGGCAACATTGGTTAATGAAATCCCGTAAGTTTCAGCTATACACTTAAACAGTAAGGTATATTTATGTTCACACTGTGTTCACCTCTCATAGTTAATTTCTTTCTGTCACCACATATTTGATCCCCTCTACCTCATCTACCTCCCTCCTTCCCCCTCCCCCTACTCTCTGGTAACCACTAGTCTATTGTCCATGTCCATGAGTCTGTTTGTCCTGTTCATTTGTTGCTTTTAGATTTATATCCCACACATAAGTGATATCAGGTAGTTTTCAACTTTTTCTGTCTGGCTTATTTTGCTTAGCATGATTATCTTGAGGTCCATCCATGTTGTCGCAAATGGCAGCATTTCATCTCTTCTTATGGCTGAATAATATTCCATTGTATATATCTACTACAGCTCCTTTAGCCAATCATCTATCGTAGGACACTTCAGTTGCTTCCATGTCCTGGCCATTGTGAATAATGCTGCTATGAACATCAGTGTGCAAATATCTTTTGGGATATGAGTTTTCAAGTCTTTGGAGTAAATACCCAATAGAGAGATTGCTAGGTCATATGGTAGAACAATTCTTAGTTTTTTGAGAAACCTCCATACTGTTTTCCACAGTGGCTGTATCGATTAACAGTCCCACCAGCAGTATGAGAGTTCCTTTTCCTCCACATTCTCTCCAACATTAGTTATTACTTGTCCTGTTGATTATAGCTATTCTAACAGGTATGACATGGTATCTCATTGTGATTTTGATTTGCATTTCCCCAATAGCTAGCAATGTAGAGTGTCTTTTCATATATATGTTGGCCATTTTATGTCCTCTAGGGAGAAGTGTCTGTTCAGGTCCTCTTCCCATTTTCTGATTGGATCATTTGTTTTTTGTTATTATTGAGTCCTATGAGTTCTTTGTATATTTTAGATATTAGGCCCTTATCGGAGGGGTTGCTTGCAAATATATTTTCCCATTTGGATGGTTGTCTTTTTTTTTACCTTGTTAATGGTTTCTTTTGCTGTGCAGAAGCTTTTTAGTTTGATCTAGTCCCAATCATTTATTTTTGCTTTTACTTCCCTTGCTTTTGAGGTCAAATTCATAAAATCCTCTTTAACTCCCAGGTTCTTGAGTTTAGTTCCTATGTTTTCCTCTATGAATTTTATTGTTTCAGGTCTTATATTCAGGTCTTTAATCCGTTTTGAGTTGATTTTGATGTGTGGTGATAAAAAACAGTTTAGTTTTATTCTTCTACAGTGGCATTCCAGTTTTCCCAGCACCATTTATTAAAGACGCTTTCCTTTCTCCACTGTATGTTTTTGGCTTTGTTGTCAAAAATTATTTGCCCATATAAATATGGGTTTACTTCTGGACTCTCAGTTCTGTTCCACTGGTCCTTGTGTCTGTTTTTCTGTCAGTACCATGCTGTTTTGATTATTGTTGCTTTGTACTATAATTTGAGGTCGGGCAAGAGAGATGCCTCCAGCCTCGTTCTTTTTTCTCAGAATAGCTTTGGCAATTCAGGGTCTTTTGTGCTTCCATATAAATCTGACGTTTTTTGTTCTATTTCTTTAAAAAATGCCGATAGGATTTTGATGGCAATTGTATTATATCTGTATAATGCTTTAGGTAATATGGCCATTTTAACTATGCTGATTCTTCCAATCCAAGAACATGGAACATCTTTCCATTTCTTTGTATCTTCTTTGATTTCTTTTAATAGGGTCTTACAGTTTTCATTATATAGGTCCTTCACCTGTTTCGTCAGATTTATTCTTAGGTATTTTATTCTTTTTGTTGCAATTGCAAAAGGAATTATTTTTTCCACTTCTTTTTCTGATACTTCATTATTAGAGTATAGAAATGCTATGAATTTTTAACATTGATTTTGTATCCAGAAAGCTTACTGTATTTGCTTATTGTTTCCAATAGTGTTCTTGAGGAGTCTTTAGGGTTTTCTGTATAGAAAATCATGTCATCTGTAAATAGTGACAGTTTGACTTCTTTGCTTCCTATTTGGATGCCTTTTATATCTTTCTTTTGCCTTATTGCATTCACTAGGACTTCCAATTTTATATTGAATTTACAGTGGTGATAGTGGACAGCCTTGCCTTGTTCTTGATCTTAGAGGGAAGGTTTTTAGTTTTTCACCATAAGGTATACTGTTGGCCGAGAGTTTGTCATTTATGGCCTTTATTATGTTAAGGCACTTTCCTTCTATACCGATTTTGTTAGGTGTTTTTATCATAAATGGATGCTGTATCTTGTCAAAGGATTTTTCTGCATCCACTGATATTATCATGTGAGTCTCAGTTTTTAATTTATGTGGTGTATCATGTTAATCGATTTGTATATGTTGAACCATCTCTGTGCCTCTGGGATGAAGCCTCTGGGATCGTGGTGTACAATCTTTTTAATATGTTGTTGTATTCAGTTCACTAGTATCTTATTTAGGAATTTTGCATCTGTGTGATATCAGTCTGCAGTTTTCTTTTTTTGTATTATCTTTACCAGGTTTTGGTATCAGGGTAATATTGACCTCACAGAATGAGTTAGGAAGTATTACCTCCTCTTTGATTTTTTAGAAGAGTTTGATGAGAATAGGTATTAAATCTTCTTTGAATGTTTGGTATAATTCATTGGTGAAGCCATCTGGTCCTGGGCTTTTACTTTTAGGTAGGTTTCTGATGATTGTTTCAATTTCCATACTGCTAATCGGTCTATTTAGATTTTCCAGTTCTTCTTGATTCAGTCTAGGAAGGCTGCATTTTTCTAAGTACTGGCCCATTTCTTCTAGTTATTAAATTTGGTGTTATATACTTTTTCAGAGTATTCTTGTATGATCCTTTGTATTTCTGTAGTGTCTGTCATAATTTTCCCTCTTTTGTCCCTGATTTTGTGTCCTTTCTCTGTTTTCTTTATTGAGTCTAGTCAGGGGTTTGTCAATTTTATTAACCTTCTCAAAGAATCAGCTCTTTGTTGCATTTATTTTTTCTATTTTTTAAAATTTCATTTATTTCTGCTCTAATTTTAATTATTTATTTCCTTCTGCTGACTTTAGGGTTCATTTGTTCTTCCTTTTCTAGTTTTTTAAGGTGAAGTGTTAGGTTGTTTATTTGAGCTTGTTCTTGTTTTTGGAGATAGGCCTGTAATGATATGAACTTTCCTCTTATGAGGACACTTTTGCTGTGTCCCAAAAGTTTTGATATGTTGTACTATCATTATCATTCCTTTTATGTATCGCTTGGTCTCTCCTTTTATTTCTTCTCTGACCCAGTTATTCTTCAGTAGTATGTTGTTTAATCTCCGTGTATTTGTGGTTCTTCATGCTTTCTTTTTGCTGTTGATCTCTAGTTGCAAAGCATTATGATCAGAGAATATGGTTGGTATGATTTCAACCCTCTTATACTTGTTGAGCCTATCTCTGTGTCTCAGTATGTGGTCAATCCTTGAGAATGTTCCATGTGCACTAGAGAAGAATGTATAAGCAGTTGTTTTGGGATGGAAGGCTCTGTAAATGTCAATTACGTCCAGTAGGTCTAATGTGTCACTTAAGGATGTTATTTCTTATTGATTTTCTGTCTGGATGATCTGTCCATATCCGACAGTGGGGTATTTATGTCTCCTACTATGATAGTGCTTTCATCTGTTTTCTCCCTTTAGTTCTGTTAGTAATTGCTTTATATATTTCAGGGGCCCCTGATTGGGAGCATAGATATTAATGTGTTATGTCTTCTTGGTGTATTATTCTCTTTATCATTATGAAATGTCCCTTAGTATCTTTCTTTACCTTTCTTATTTTTAAGTCTATTTGATCCGATGTTAGTACCGCTACTCCCACTTTTCTCTGAATGCCATTTGCTTGAAATATCATTTTCCAGGCTTTCAATTTTTTTTTTTTAAGTGAGGTAACCCTTAATTGACCTCACAGATTGCAAGGACCCTATAAGTTTATAATCCCTTTTTTTTTAATGCCTATAGCACCTGGTCTTCCTAGGTGGTCTCCCATCCAAGTACTAACCAGGCCCAATCCTGTTTAGCTTCTGAGATCAGACAGGATCGGGCTTGTTTAGGGTAGCAGCCATTTTCTCATTTTGAGTTTATATTTGTCTTTGGAACTAAGATGTGTTTCTTGGAGGCAGTATATGGTTGGGTTTTGTTTTTTGATCCAATCTGCAACTCTGTGCCTTTTTATTGGTGAGTTCAGTCCATTTACATTTAGGGTGATTATTGAAATATGAGGTCTTCTTATAGCCATTTTATCTTTTGCTTTCTGGTAGCTCGGTGTTTCCATTGCTTCCTTGTCCTTGTGTTTCTCTTTTCTTTATTTTGGTTGGCTTTTGTGGGTTTTCTCTCTGGACCTTCTTGTTTATGTTATATACTTCAGCTCACAATCTTTGGTGAATGGTTACCATTACGAATATGTAAAGGATAGTTTTATACACACACACACATATATGTATATATATATATATACATACATACACACATATATATATATCGTCCACTTTCTTCTGTGCATGCTTTATCGCCATTCCCCTTTGCAAATTTGGATCTTTGAACCCTCCCCTTTCAGTCATTGTTGTCTCAATTTGTCCCTATGTATGCTGAACATTCATTACTAACTTGCTATAGCAAATCTCTTCTTGTTGTTTAAACTTATATACAATGTCCTGTTCTTAGTAAAGGTTGCACTCTTCTGCTTCTATCTGCTTTACTCCTAGTTATAGATTTCTTTCATCATTTTGTTTTAGGTGAGATGACCCCTTTCAGTATTTCCTATAATGTACGCCTCATAGTGGAGAATTCCCTCAATTTCTGTATGTCTGGAAAGGTCTCTGTTTCTCCTTCTTATCTAAAGTAGAGCTTAGCTAGATACATTATTCTTAGCTGGTATTTCCTTTCATTTAATAGTTTGAATATTTGATTCTACTCTTTTCTGGCTTGTAAGATTTATGCTGAGAAATCGAATGATAATCTAATGGGTTTTCCTTTATAAGTTACCATCTTCTTTTTCCTGGCCACCCTGAGAATTCTGTCTTTGTCACTGATTTTTGATAATTTTAATACAATGTCTTGGTGAGGGCTTTTTTGGGTTGAGATAACTGAGTGTTCTGGTGACTTCTTGAACTCAAAGTTCCAGCGCATTCTTTAGATTTGGGAAATTCTCATCAACTATTCATCTAAAAATGCTTTCTAATCCCTGCTCCTTTTCCTCCCCTTCAATAATGCCCATTATTCTTACATTTCCTCTCCTGATGGTATTAGCCAGTTGTTGTATTTCTCCTTCATTATCTTTCATTCTTTGGTTTCTCTCTTTTTCTTTCTGATTTATTTCTAGACTTCTATCTTCAATATCACTGATCCTTTCCTCCATTTGGCTGACTCTATTTCCCAAGCTTGCTATTTCATTTTTCAACTCTTGCAGTGTGTTTTCAATCTCTAGAAGTTCTATTCTGTTCTTTTTGAGGGTTTCAATCTAGTTGCTAAAGAACTCGTTCTGCTCATCTAGTTGTTTTTTCAATTCCTGAAATTGTTGATATGACTCATTTCAGAATTCACTGAGTTTTTTCAGAAGTACCATCCTGAATCCTCTGTCATTTGGCGCATATTTCTATGTCTGTAAGCTTGTTTTCTGTAGATTTTTCTCTTTCTTTCTGAGATGCCTGTTACCTTGGTTGTTCATGATGTTTAATGGACTATTTCTCTATCTGAGCATTAATGAAAGTGTATTGTTTTTTCCCTCCAGAAAGATTTATTTTATAAAGGTCTCTCTAGCTTGTTGCAAAAAGGCATTTTTCTTTTGGTTTCCAGTAGGTGGCATCTAACCACTGCTTTGTATAAAGCCTTAATAATGCCTTTTTTTCCCCTTATAGATGTTTAATCATGCTCACTACTCTCAGTCTCTGTCCCTGTCAGTGTTAGTGACAGTTTTGGTAGCATTTGGTCAGATTCCCCTAGGGCTCCGGGGTGTTTGGTCTCAGAGGATATGGGGGTAGCAGTCCTCTGAGTTAAAAGCTGCAGTTCAGCCTTGGTTTTGCAACCACAGTTGGTAAAAATCAATCTCTGCCATCCCTGCTGCTCTGCTCTGATGACGGCCCTGCCGTCGATTCTATGGAGCTCACAACTCTCTCAGGCAGGACTCTTCAGGGACCTTGCCACACCTTCTCCCCAATCTACCGACCAACACACAAGGTTCTGACTCGTGGTAGCTCTTAGGCACAGATCCCACACTCAGATGTGCTGGTGTGCAGTTTGAGTGTTTTTTGTTACGTTTTACATGTTCAGCTTATTGTTGTTTCAAGGGGAGATCGGGGAACATCTCTCACTCCACCATGTTTATCCAAACTCAAGTTATTAGTTTTTTAAATCAGTACTTTTTAATGGAAACAGCTTGACCAAAAAATGTCATAGAATTTTGAGACACATTAAAACAAAGTAATAAGAAACTTGTGTGTTCCTTTGGTCAACAGTGTAACTTCCTATATTATTACTTCGACTTAAAGACTTAAAAGAGTTACCTATAACCAATTTCTGATGTTACATCTGCTGAAACTTTAGAATTTGGTAATTCTGGGTTAACATTTTTTTTTTTCTGGGTGGAAACTTAGGGTTTTTAAAAACTTGTCTTAAGGGGAGGAATCAAAGCTATGTGAGGGGTCTGTTGGTGCAATACTTCATAGGTCAGGACAGATAAGCAAAGTGTAACTTTGCTATGTCTAAGCTAGTTTACAAAGGCCAAATTCTGTAATAGTAAAGTCTATGTGTAGCACATAAAATCTGGTGTAGTTACATGACTATTAAGTAACTTTGTTGGTATGTCAAATTTTAGTTTTCTAGTTACTAGAATATGAATTATCAGATTTACAAATACTGAGGTAGAACTTAAAATGTGGCTTAGTAGTATTGAGCACTGTTTTGCTACACTTAATTGTATCCATGAGTCAAAAGAAAGCTGGAGTAGCTATGTTAATTTCAGAGATTTTAGAGCAATAAAAAATTATCAGGGATAGAGACATTACATAATGATTGAAAAGTCAATTATACAAGGAAATATAATAATCTTTAATGTGTGTGTACCAAACGCAAAGCTTCAAAATATATATGGAGAAAAACTGCAAGGAGAGACAGATGAATTCATTATTATAACTGCAGAATTCAACACCCCTCCATCAGAAATGAATAGATCCAAATATAGAATATCTGTAAGGACATAGATGAACTCACTATCACCACCAGTAAACATCTACAAACTACTTCGTACAACAACAGAATATGTATTCTTCTCAAGCTCACATGGAACATTCACCAAGACAGATCACATTCCAGGCCATAAAAAGCACCTTAATAAATTTAAAAAAAAAACAAAACAGATATCATGCACTGATGCTCAGTCCGCAAAAGAATTAAACCAGAATTTAATAATAAAAAATAGCTGGAAAATTCAAAGTACTTGTAGATTAAACAACATATTGATATGGGACACCACTTGTAAAATTTTTAATCTTTTAGTAGGAAATGAAATGAGATATCTCTTGCAGAGTTCTTAACCTTTTTAGTAAACCTAAATTTCTTTCCTCCTTTCTTTGGGGAAAAAGGCCCTCTCCCTCCAATCCCAATAACTGCCCCAAAACTGGTGATTCAGATACTCTGGCTATTGATCGGTCCATTGTTAGCAGAAATGGCAATAGGCCATTCAGGGTCCTTAGTGTGCGAGAGGGGAGGGAAATTTAGGCCAAAGGTTTTTTACTCTTTAAGAAATATATTAACCAAGCCTGCTTCCCTTCACTTGTGTAATAGGCAAATCAATAACAGAAATTTTAATGATATATGATTTAAATAACAAGTTCGTTATCTTCCTTGTCTAGGGACTGAGGTGGCACTTCAGGAAACCCAAGACCCCACCCTGACTAAGGTAGGAAGGGAAAGAGCTCCATGAAACTCCAATAAGCAGGGACAACAACCCTCCTCAGTAGGAAGCAGATACAGAAGAGACCTCTCATCCCTCAACATCCATACTAATAAGAAGGGGGTTCGTGGCTCTTAGAAAAGATGTAGGAAAGTTATTTCGGGGTTTTGGTTCTGCCTGCAAAGACACTGGGGTCATCCTAGCCTGGAAAGAGTCTGCCCTAGTCCACGATTAAGCAAGCCAGAAGCACTTTGGGCTAAAAGTATCTCATAGAAACAAGTGAACAGAAAATTGGGAACCAGTTTCAGCCAGTCATTCGCACCTACGCAATAAAGACCCCAATGGTCTTCAATGAGCCTCATTATACCATCATTATTATGTAATGTATATGTCCAGAAGCTCATTATTATATAATAACAGACTGAATTCTGGGAACAAACATGCGCAGAAAGCAAATGATGAGTCACTGAGTCCTGTCAATTTTAGTTGTCAATCATGGAAGCCTACCCTTCTAAGAAAAGTAACCACCCACAGCAATTAGGGATAAAAACCCCAAAGGCTTTGTTGCCAGGCCTTTTGAGTCATGCTTCTCTTGCTCAGTCTCGCTTCCATGTCTAGAATTGTACTTTCCCTTCTAGTAAAGCTTTTTCTTTTCTGCTGTTATTTCGGTGCCTTGCTCAATTCTTTGTTTGAGAGACATCAAGAACTTGGACAACGGGCCAGGAGAGGATCCTTACTCTCCAGTAACAATACTTCCAAATAACACATAGGTTAAAGAAATCTCAAAAGAAATTAAGAAATATTTTTAACTAAATGAAAATGAAAATACATCCTATCAAAATCTGTGAAATGCAGCAAAAAACAATGCTTACAGGAAAATTTATAGCACTGAATGCATGTATTATAAAAGAAGACAGACAAAGTTAATAACCTAAGCTTCCACTTTAGGAAACTAGAAAAAGAAGAGCAAATTAATTCTAAAGCAGAAGAAAATATATAAAATTTAGAGAAGAGAGAGGAATGTGGTGGACTAGGTAAAAGCATCGTTCGCCTCCTCCCAGGTCCACATTGAAATTGCAACCAAATTATAAAATAATCAATGTGGAGAATCACCAGAAGTCCAGCTGATCATAATATGTACATCTGATAATATAAACAAGCTACATCAAAGCCAGTAGGAGGGGCAAAGTCGCAAACTGGGCTGGACCTGCACCAGTGAGTAGTAGAGAACCACTGGGAGAGCGAGGCTGCAGCTACCCTGAAGGAGAGAGGGGTCCTCCTCATTCAGGGACTGCCCAGCTCAAGGTTCCAGCTGAGGGAAGAGGAGTTCTCCCAAACTGTAAAAATCAAAAGGGATTCTGGCCGTCTGGGTAAGAAGGAAGAAAATTGAAACCCTAGATGCCCCTTTAAAGGGCTCTCTTGCCTGCAGACACTCACTTGGGGCACCGCTGGTGGATGAAAGGCTTGCACAAGATTTGTACAGTGAAAGACTGCATTACCTGGCACCAGAACGAGGGCTGGACAGGCAACCACCACTGTGCTTTAGTTGGGCCACCCTACAGGGCAATCTACAGACCAAGCCAGCTTGCCTGTACAGATCCCTCCCACAAGGCCAATACAGAAGCGCTGGCCTGAGATCAGCCCATCACACCCAAACTGCGGATGGCCCAGGGCTTTCGTTGCGGGGTGGCTGCCATGCCCTGCACCGTTTCAGGGCCAAACATTAACAGCAGGCAGCCAGTGCTGTAGCCCGCATTTTGGAGACAGTTTTAGACAGCCCATTGCTGCTGACAGGAACTTGGGAAGATCCAGGGGATCAGTGGGCCAGTCCCAGATATCGGCTGGTCTTGCTGTGATCTGTGACTTCTGAGGGACCAGTTACTGAAATTGCAGCAATACTGAGGCTGTATTCATCTGAAGGCCACGGTCTCCCTGAGACCCCACTCACTCAACGCACAAATTGCCCTCCTCCAGGTCTTGCAATCTGCACAGGCAACAAACTTTGGCTAGCATAGTGCGAGCACTGTGGGGGAATCAGTTACAGGTAGACCTCTGCTGCTTACAAGAGCTGCAATATCACGTTGAGGGGATTGCAGAGGTCTGTGGGACAGCCCCAGATGGCAGTTTGTCTCCCTATGATCTGTGACTACTGTGGGAACATACAGACAAAAACTGCAGAAAACTTAGGCTATTGGCCTGATGGCCCTCGACTCCCTGAGATCTTGCCCTGTCCAATCCACAACGTGTATGCGCACACTGACAGGCAGCTGTCCATGCCCTGGGATGGAACATTCAGCGCAGTCAATAGATCTCAGCCAGCGAAGTGAGCAAAGTTCAGGGAATACAATGACAGGAAGATCGCTGTTGCCAGCATGAGATACAGTATCGCTTGGGCATATCTCAGGGGGTTTGTGGGCTCATCACAGATGACAGTAGGTCCCACAGTGATATCTGACTTTGGTGGGAGCCTGCAGTCCCAGAGCTGGCAGTAAACCTGGTGCTGTGTAGGCCTGACGGCCCTGTGCCACACTGAGACGACACTTCACCAAACCCAAAAATTACCTATGGCAAGCCTGCTCCCAGGCAAACAGCCCCATCCTGTGCTTTCCTTGGGTCATGAACTCAACAGCAAACAACAGTACTCAGTTTGTGCAGCCCATGCAAAGCCTGTTTATCCAGGAGAAGCATTCGGTGGCAGACCACAAACTCATGTCCACCAGCTTCAGTAATTCTTAAACAGAGATCAGGTATTTGCAAGTGCGAGGTGGGCAGCAGCTGGCCTTGCTATGATTGGAAATTTGTACAGGGAGCCACAGAGACAGCACCAGCATATAAACTGGAAATGCAGTGGTGGGGGAAATTTGCTCAATAGAATCAAGGAAACTCCCAGGGTCCCTGCCACCCAACGTGCATATCACGCAAAGGCTCTTCTAGTTTCAGAGACTTATGGGCAACTGGCAGGCAGTGTCAGGTCTTGAGGAGCACTCGTCCTTCTGCTAAACTGCCCTAGGTCAGGGACAGGTAATAACTGGACCACTGCCTACAGTGTTGTCTCTTCAACTTACCTATAGATCCAGCATAGGCAACAATCATCTGTGGATTGCTTTGTAGCTCCCACCAGGTAGCCTGAGCAATGAAAGGCAGCAGCTGAACTTGGCCTACTGGGGAGGCCCTCCCAAGGGGCCACAACCAATGCACCCAGAGGCTGGCACTAGACCAACCTCTGACTAGTCCCATAAACAATACACACAATGAGTGGTCTCAACAAGTACACAAGTCTGCTAGGGCAAATCTCACTCAGTAAGGTCTCAGCCCCCACATAGCAATTCTTACCCTGCGGGTGGCAGCCAATTCCCACAATTAGTCAGCCTGAGCATTAATCCCATCTACTGATGTACTAACACCAATAAAGGCTCAGGTACAATAGAAGATCACACACAACCCACATAAAGATCACGTCCAGAGCCCCAGGCACAGGGGATCAGTAAGAGCATGCCACTGGGCCACTAAGGACATCTTCTACATAAGGCTATCTGGCCAAGCCTGAGAGACGAAACAAATATTCCTAACACATAGAAACAAACACAGAGAGGCTAATAAAATGAAATGGAGGCAAGCAACCTGACAGAGTTAAAAATAATGGTTTGAGGATGATCAACAAACTTAGGGAGAGAATGGATGAGCACAACAGAACCTCAAAAGAGAGCTAGTAAGCATAAAAAAAGAACAAAAAAAATCATAAAAAAGAACCAGACAGAAATGAACTTATTCAGACAATAACTGAAATGAAGAATGCACTAGGATTCAACATTAGGTTGGACAAAGCAGAAGATCAAATCAGCGAAATGGAAAAGACAGCAGAATACACCCAAACAGAACAACAAAAAGAAAAAAAGAATTTTAAAAAATGAGGACAGTTTAAGAGACCTCTGGAGTACTCAAAGGAGAAGAGAGTAAGGAATTGAAAATTTATTTGAAAAAATAATGACAGAAAACTTTCCTAAACTGGCAAAAGAATTAGACATACAAATTCAGGAAGCACAAAGAGTCCTAAACAAGAGGAATTCAAACAGACCCACACCAAGACACATCGTAATCAAAATGTCAAAGGTCAAAGACAAAAAGAGAATCTTAAAAGTAGCAAGAGAAAGGCAGCTAGTTACTTATAAGGATACCCCCATAAAAATGTCTGCTTATTTTTCCATGGAAACTTTGTAGGCCAGAAGAGACTGGCAAGAAATATTCAGAGTTATGAAAAACAAGAACCCACAACCACAAATACTCAACCCAGCAAAGCTTTTGAATAAAGATGAAGGTGAGATAAAGAGCTTCTCAGACAGGGAAAAGCTTAAGAAATTCATCACCAACAAGCCACTATGACAAAAAATGTTAAAGGGACTTGTGTAAAAAAAAGTGGGGGGCGGGTAAAAAAAATAAGAATAATAAAAAGGCAGTAACTATGTACCTATGAATAATTACTTTAAATGTAAATAAAGTAAATGCTCCAATCAAAAGACACAATGTAGCAAAATGGATAAGAAAACAAGACTTATGCATATGCTGTCTACAAGAGATCCACATCAGATCAAATGACACTCATAGACTGAAAGTAGAAATGGAAAAAGACATTTACACGAATGGAAATGAAAAAAAAAAAAAAGCCGGAGTAGCAATACTTACATAAAACAGACTTTAAAACATAGGCTATAATAAGAAACAAAGGGTATTACATAATAATAAAGGGATCAATAAATCAAATCAAGAGAACATAACACTAGTAAACATATACGTACCCATATACCTACATACATAAAGCAATTATTGACTGACACAAAAGGAGAGTTAACAGTAATACACTCATAGTAGGAGACTTTAACACCCACCCCATTGACACTAATGGACAGTTCTTCCAGACAAATCAAGGGAACAATGGGCCTAAAAGACACACCAGACCAGATTGATTTAAGATATTTTCAGAGTATTTCACCCCCAAAGAATCAAAATAGACATTCTTCTCAAGCATACATGGAACATTTTCCAGGAAGACAGATAACATGTTAGGAGACAAAACAAGTCTCAATAAATTCAAGACTGAAATCCTATCAACCTTCTTCTCTAATCACAATGGTGTGAAACTAGAAGAAAAATATTTGAAAATACACAAACACATGGAGGTTTAAAAAACATTCTACTTAATAATAAATGGGTTAACAATGAGATCAAGGAAGAAATCAAAAGATACATTGAGGCAAATGAAAATGAAAACACAACTCAATCTATGGGACACAGCGAAAGCAGTCCTAAGAGAGAACGTCACAGAAATACAGGCCTACTTCAAGAAACAAGAGACACACAATATGGAAGTTAAAAAAATGGCATAGATGACAGAGGTTCTGTTCATCCCTCTGGTGACCAAATCAAAGTTGTGACGGAAACAAGGAGCATCATCAAGGAAAAATCACCTAGGATCTAGATGAACAAGCCACACAACTAAGGAGAAATCCAAGAAAGCACCCTGCAATGGCAGAAGGTAAGACAGGGCGAGGACATGGGGCTGTCCGGTCTCCAGGGGCTGAGTGAGATGGAGGCAGCAGCAGACATCTCTTAAAGGGACCACGTCCATGAGTGTATTTTTTGAGGTGACAAACCTGCTTGCTCTGAGCACCAGTGCCCATTCAGCTGCATGCAGGGGGCACCAGGGACTTACAGGGAGATATTGTCGGAGTGAGGGCTGAGGTGAGACTTGCTCTGTATGGAAGTGCTGGAGGTATCCACTGTTCCCATGGTGAGCCCTGCCCCCTAGCAGTGTACTGGACATAGCACCGCCATAGCCATGAGGTCAGCAAACTGGATAACAGAGGTCACTCTGCCCAGAGGATTCCCTGAAGCCCCGCCGCCCCAAACTCACGGCCCCACCCAAGCCACATCCAGGTATATCCTCAGTGAGTCAGGTGCTCCTTGCTAAGCAGCCCCTACACTCACACTGGAGGCAGCTGGCCTCAGTTTCTGGTGTGGCCTTTTGAGGCAACTATAAGCACAGCATCTGTGGATTGCTTGCTAAATCTTAACAGGTGGCCCTGGAGGGGCAGAGACTTGGGCTAAATTTGGTCTTCAGCTGAACACTTCTCAGGTCTGTGCCACCGGACACCTTCTAAACAAATCCACACTAATAAGACTGGGAGACTTAGGCGCTTTGTTAGTACATAGAAAAAGACACAGAAAGTCAAACAAAATGGGAAGACAAAGAAGCAGAAACCATATGACAGAAAAGAACAGAGATCCAGATATAATGGAGTCTAACATATGCAGAGTTCAAAACACTGTTTATAAAGATGCTCAATGAACTTTTGATTAAATTCAGTGAGAACTTCAACAAAAAGATAAAAAACATAAAAACAGAAATAGAAATTATAAAAGCAAACCAATCTGAAATGAAGAACATATTATCTTAAATGAGAAGTATATTTAATGGAATAAACAAAGGAATAAACAGAGTAAGTAAAGAAAAGGATCAAATGCCCTATCTAGAGGATGAGAAAGCAAAGGACAAGCAATCAGAACGGCAAGAGATAAGATGCCAAGGCTGTAAAAATAATTTAAGGAGCATATAAGACACTATTAAGAGTTTAAATATCTGTCTGATCAGTGTTACTTAAGAAAATCAAGATGTTAGATAGCCGTTTGAAGAAATAATGATGGAAAACTTCCTTAACCTGATGAAATAGACATAAAACCCCAGGAAGCTCAGAGAATTTCAAAAATCAGGGATCCAAAGAGATCCACACCAAGACGCATCATAATTAAAATGCCAAAGGTTAAATACAAAGAAAAAATATTAAAAGCAGCAAGAGAAAAACAGATAGTTACTTATAAGGGAAAACCCATAAGACTGGTAGCTGATTTCTCAAAAGAAACTGCAGGACAGAAGGGCTTGGCAAAAAATATTCAACAGGATGAAGACCCAGGATCTACGACCAAGAATAATTTATCCAGCAAAGCTATCATGTAGAGTTGAAGGACAGATAAAGAGCATTCCAGACAAAAATAAGCTAAAGGAATTTATCACTAACAAGCCCGTATTACAGGAAATGTTGGACTTCTTTAAGAAGAAAAAACATATATCAAAAACAGAAATAAAGAATGGTAACAACTACATTCCTATCAATAAGTACCTTAAATGGAAAAGAATTAAGGGCTCCAACCAAAAGATAGAGTGGCTGAAAGCATAAGAGAACAAGACCCCTACATTTGAAAAAGAAGGGGATGGAAAAAGCTACTGCTTTGATGAACCTAAAAGGTATTTAAGTAAGACAGAGAAAAGATGAGCACTATATGATTTCACTTATATGCAGAATCTAAGGAATAAAAAGAACTAATCAAAATAGACTCACAAATATAGTGGACAACTAGGTGAGAGAGAGGAGGGAAGTTTGAAGGGCTGGAAAAATGGGGTGAAGGGTTAAAGAAGTACAAATCAGTAGCTGACAGATTGTCACAGGGATGGGGAGCACAGCATAGGGAATACAGTTAGCATTAATATGTTGGCTAGGTGGAAGGTCTAAGGAGGGAGGGAGCAATTGGGGGGGTTGTTTTACGAACCATATGGATATCTAATGAATGTACTGTATACCTGAAACTTATTAAATTTTTAAAAAAGAAACAAGAAAAAGCTTAAGTAAACAATCTAACCTTACACTTGAACTAGAAAAAGAACAGCAAACAAAGCCCAAAGTGAACAGAAGGATGGAAATAATAAAGAACAGGGAGTAAATAAACTAGAGTCTAGAAAAACAATACAAAATAATTAATGAAACCGAGAGCTGGTTCATTGAAAAGATGAACAAAATTGATAAACCCTTAACCAGACTCATCAAAGAAAAAAAGAGGGCTCAAATAAATACATTCAGAAATGAAAGAGGAAAAATAACGACAGACTCCACAGAAATACAAAGGATCATAAGAAAATACTATGAGCAATTATACACCAATTATACTATCTGGAAGAAATGAATAAATTCCTAGAAACACACAATCTCCCAATACTGAGTCAAGAAGAAATCGAAAATCTGAACCGACTGAAACCGAAAATCTCCCACCAATGAAATCAGATCAGTAATCAAAAACCTCTCAAAAAGCAAAAGTCTTGGATTAGATGGCTTCATGGGCATATTTTACCAAGAATTCAAAGAATTAACACCTGTTATTCTCAAACTATTTCAAAAGAATTCAAGAAGAGGGAAGGTTCCCTAACTCCTTTAATTAAACCACCAGTACCTTGATTTCAAAACCAGACAAGACATTACAAAAAGAAAAAAAAAAAAACTATAGGCCAATATCTTTTATGAACACTGATGCAAAAATCTTCAACCAAATATTAGCAATTCAAATTCAACAATATATTAAAAATATATACATGATTTGCATAATCACGGTTGCCTTGGATATCGAACCGCAGAACATTCCATTTCCTTATATGACCCAAAAATGCAGAAGGGTCCCAGGAGAGGAGGGGGCTGCAAGGTCAGATTATTTTAAGCAAATGGCTCAAGAGGCCCAGGGCAAGTCAGGGCATGTCAGGGCAACTGACTTTATGTTGTCTATCCTATCAGATAGCACAGGGCGAGGCAGATTCTGTCCCAAGGCGAAGTTGCCTAGATCTCAGGTATGAGAGCCTTGATAAGAACGGCTCCCGACAGCCGTATATGACAAACATATAGCTATCATCATACTCAATGGAGAAAGGATAAAGCCTTTTCCTTAAGATCAGGAACAAGATAAGGATGCCCACTTTCACTGCTCCTCTTCAACACTGTATAAGTCTTAGCCACAGCAATAACACAAGAAAGAGAAATAAAACATATCCAAATTGGAAAGAAAGATGTAAAACTCATTTGCCAATGACATGATACTATATACAGAGAGCCCTAAAGATTCCACCAAAAAGCTGGTAAACTGATCAATGAATTCAGTAAAGTAGCAGGATACAAAATTAATATTCAGAAATCAGTAGCATTTTTATATACCAATGATGAGCTTTCACAAAGAGAAATTAAGAAAACAATCCCATTTATAATTGCATCAAAAACAAGAAAGTACTTGGGAATCAAATTAACCAAGGAGGTAAAAGACCTGTTCTCAGAAAGTAATGTCATTGAAAAAAGAAAGTGAAGAAGATACAAATAAATGGAAGTACATACCGTGCTCATGGGTAGGAAGAATCAACATTAAAATGGCCATACTACCCAAAGCAATCTATAGAGTCAAGGCAATCTCTATCAAAATACCAATGGCATTTTTCAGAGAGCCAGAACAAATAATCCTAAAATTTTTATGGAACCATAAAAGATCACAAACAGCAACCTTGAAAAAGAACAACAAAGATGGAGGTATCACACTACCTGATATCAAACTATATTATAAGGCTACAGTAATCAAAACAGCATGGTACTAATGGCATAAAAACAGGGCCATTGATCAATGGGACAGAATAGAGAGCCCAGAAATAAATCCATGCCTAAATGCTCACTTAGTATATGACAAAGGAGGCAAGAATATACAATGGGATAAAGACAGTCTTTTCAATAAATGGTGCTGGGAAAATTGGACAGATACATGCAAAAACAGAAAAGAAAAAAAAGAAACTGGACCACCTTCTTACACTGTAGACAAGAGACTCGAATGGATTAGGCTTAAATATAAGACCTGAAACCATAAAACTTCTAGAAGAAAACATATGCAGTAAATGCTGATATTGCTAACAATAATTTCTTTTCAGATATATTTCCTCAGGCAAGGAAAACAAAAGAAAAAATAAACAAATGGGACTACAGCAAACTAAAAAGATTCTGTACAGCAAAGGAAATCGTCAACAAAATGAAAAGACAACTGACTGAATGGGAGGAAATATTTGCTTTTGATACATCTGATAAAAAGTAAATATCCAAATACCTAAAGAACTTACACAACAACAAAAAACAATTCAATTAAAAAATGGGCAGGAGACCTGTACTTATATTTCTCCGAAGAGGAAATACAGATAGCCAATAAACATATGAAAAGATGCTCAAGGTCACTAATCATCACAGAAATGCAAATTAAAACCACAATGATATCATCTCACACCTGTCAGAATTGCTATCATCAATAAATCAAAGAACAACAAATGCTGGCAAGGATGTGGAAAAAAGGGACTCAACACTGTTAGTGGGACTTCAAATTGGTGCAGCTACTAAGGAAAACAGTCTGGAGACTTCTCAAAAAATTAAAAAAATTAAAAATATACCTTTTGACCCAGCAATTGCACTTCTGGGTATTTACCCAAAGACAACCAAAATAGTAATTTATAAAGATCTATGCACCCATATGTTCATGCCAGCACAATTTACAATAGCCAAGATATGGAAGCAACTTAAATGTCCATCAACAGACGATTGGATAAAGAAATTATGCTTCATATATACAATGGAATATTACTCAGCCATTAAATAAAATGAAATCCTATCATTTGCAGTGACATGGATGGACTCAAGAGGTTATTATGCTGAGTGAAATAAATCAGGCAGAGAATAATAAATACCATATGATTTCACTTATATGCTAATATAAGGAACAAAAAGAACAAACTAATCAAAAACAGATTCACAAATAGAGGACAATCTGGTGACAGCAGCCAGAGGGGAAGGGGTTTGAGTGGCTGGGAGAAAGGGGTGACGGGTAAAGAAGTATAAATTAGTAGTTGATAGATGGTCATGGGGATGGGGAGCACAGCATAGGCAATGCAGTTAGCATTAATATAATGGCTAGGTGGAGAAATAGAGAGGAAGAGCAATGAGGGGGATTGCTGTATAAACTATATAAATGACTAAACAACGCACTGTGTAATTTAAACTAATAATAAAATAAAATTTTTAAAAAATAAAAGAAAACTTAGAGAAGAAATCAATAAAATTGAAATCAAAATCAACAGAGAAAAATCAAGAAACCAAAAGCTGTTTCTTTGAATATCAACAAAATTGATAAATCTCTAGTCAGCGTTAAGACAAAAAGAGAGAGGATACATGTTACTAATATCCAAAGTGAAAGAGGGGACATAACTAAAGGTCCTGTGGACATTAAAAGGATAATAACGGAATACTATGAACAATTTTATGCCCACAAATTAGATAACTTAGAAGAAATGAGCCAATTTCTTGGAAGCGCAATCTGCCATAAGACACACAAAAACAGATAATATGAGTATGCGTATATCTACTAAAGAGATGGAATCAACAATAACCTTCCAAAACAGAGAGCATCAGGCCCAGATGGGTTCAACCAGTAAATTCTATCAAAATTTTAAGATGTTATACCAATTTTCTACACACTCTTTCAGAAAATAGAAGCAGAAAGAATACTTCCTAACTCATTCTGTAAGGCATTACCTTAATAGCAAAACCAGACAAAGATATTACAAAATTGGAAAACTACAGACTAACATCTCTCATAAATACAAAAATCCTCAACAAATATAAACAATTGTAGTCCATTTAAAAAAACCATGAAATGTTACTATAAGAAAAAAAACAAATAAACCCTCCAGACCCCCAAAACAAAAGATAAGTGTTGGCAAGGATGTGGAGAAATTAGAACCCTCATACTTTGCAAGAGGTTCATAATAGTGTAGCTGCTGTGGAAAACAGTTTGGTGGTTCAACAAACCCAGTAATTCTGGTCCTAGGTATTTGCCCCAAACAATTGAAAAACAGGTGTTCAAGCAAACACTTGTACTCCTCAAAATAACCCAAATAGAGAAGAAACTCAGAACGAATGGATAAACAAAATGTAGTATATGCAATGGAATACATGTTACAATATATGTTTGCTTCTTTTTAATGGTTATACTAATGGGCCTTTTATTTTTAAAAGTTTGCTGGTTCCATTTACTGCCCCACTAAATATTTCATTGGGTTAGCAGATTGGTTAGAAATATAAGGAAAATTCATGAGTATGGCTTTCCTTTCAAAAAGTTCACATTTCATAATACATCATGTCACATTCATTTAGTCATATCATTTATCACATAATTTCATCACATTCACATGATTGGGTAAAACCATTTTCTGAGATTGAAAAGCTTTATATGGTTAGGAAAGGAAACTTTTAATTTTGAACTGGCCCCAAATAAATACTGAATTTTACCTCTAGGAAGAAAACAGATATGAGTTGTGTCCTAGGCACTTTTTTTGGCCCTTTATATCCATTATCTCTTTTAATCTTCGGAGAAGCCCTATGAGATAAATATCATATTTATAAGTGAGGAAGTTAGCTCAGGGGAAATCATTTGACATGGTCACAAAGCTAATAAAACAGAGCCAGGACTCAGCCTCGATCTATCTAAATACAAATTAGTTGCCTCACCAAATTATCCTCTTTCCCCAGATCCCGGGGAATCTGAGGTTTACATTTTGGGCATTGGCAACTACTACATTTTTTCTTTAACCTTAATAGGAACTGCTAGTCTGTTGACTGCTTTGCCTTTTCTTTACATTCTTATGCAGCTTGTGGCCCATCATGCCTGTAATATTCTTACTAGTACTCTGCCTTAGTCCCCCTAGTTTAGTTTTGTCCATTAAGAAAAATTAATATACTTTTCAAATCTCTCAATCTACATGCTTCCACTCAAGCTCTTTATTTTCCTTATATCTGCTGAAGGACAATAGCAGATTCCTTTGTAGCATTTTCACAGTTTGGATTTTGCTTATTACTCTGTTTGTAGTATAGTAGTAGCAGTAGTATAGTTTGATATGTTCCTCTGCCCTCTGTAATTCCTGCAAATTTATAGCTAGATCCAGAAGCTTTATTTAACTAAGATTTCATCCCTTTGCCAAAACTATAAATAGTGTTGTATTCATTTATCAAGAGGCATATAACATTTGGTTTTTGGTCTTTATTTACTCATTCATTCATTCATTCATTCATTCATTCATTATAGCAGCCATCAATGTTAAGTGCCTAGATCAATTTGCTGGAGATTGTGTGAAAGATATTTTAATTATAATTTTGTTTTCATACATTAGCTGGAATAATTTTATAAGGCCACATTCCACTTATACTATGAACTATACTGTGTATAGTTCATATAGGAAAAGCAGGATAAAGCTTTAATTCTTTTTTTATCCAGTTTTCAAAGTAATGAATTGGTTTTCTGTCATCTCCAGAAGGTGACCAGTTAGTTTTCTTTTTAAAATATCATTATCAACTCATGGAATTAAATTATTTGATGGTTTTGAATTCATTGAAATTACTATCCTTATTAAAGCTCAAATTATCCCATCTTTGGTCAGTGAGAACCTCCTTAACTTGATTCTCAAGTCCTTTTGACACAGTCCTAATAATCATTGATAGCTTCCTTGATATCTGGTGTAGGGGAGGCACACTTTTATTACTTTTATCCTCTTAGGGTTCTTTTTGTCTGGGCGGAAAAATTAAATTGACATAAGACAGAGCAACAGGAGAAAAGCATGCACATTTATTTAATGCAAATTTATGTAACATAGGAGCCTTCATAGGGAATGAAGACCAAAAGGGATTATGAAACTTACTTGCTGTTATATTAGGTTGAACGGAGAGTGACACTTGTGAGAAAACGACTAAATATGGAGAAATAAAAGAAAGATAATTATTTTTAACAAGGTCAGTTTATATAGAATTCTCTGTCTCAACTTCTCATTCTTTATAATAAGAATGTTACTTTTCTTGTATAGGGAGAACTTCTCTCATATGGGTATTTCATCTTCTTTTGAGGAAAAGAAGAAAGATCAGAGTGATTTTCTTGTACTTGATGTTTTCAAATGCCTTTATTGCAAAGTTATCAATATGCCTAAGCTGCTTATTTTGGAGTGGCATGTTCTAAACTTTTTCACTGGTATGTCCAGATGTTTTGAACTCATTTTATACATTTTCTGTGCCCAGAGTTGGAATCGCCTATTTCTCCAAGAAACGTTGGTTTCTTTTAGTGGCAAATGGTATTTCAAAACCACAGTCTGGATGCTAGGAATGCTCTTTGGTACCGAGTTGGCCATTGTTTCCAGGCTTTTTCAGTGATCAGGAAGTTTCGTGTGTGTGTGTGTGTGTGTGTGTGTGTGTGTGTGTGTCTGAATCTGTGTGTCTGTGTAAAATACCTTGTTTGTGCCTACTATTTCTATTTACGTTCAGGGTTATTATTTAATGACTTCTATGTGGTATAGGTATCTCCTTTATTCCATATCAAGAATCTTGATTTTCAAGGACACAGAAGGGATAGAAAGAAAATATTCCACAATTACCTATTTGTTTTATCCCACATTATACATTCAGCAGTCTATATGGAATGCTATCACAACTGATCATGATTATTGAAAACATTTTTAAGTTTTGCATATGCTATTTCCAGTCTCCTTTTACTTTTTTACAATAAACTGTATCTACATTGTCAAATCATGTAGCCATCACATAATATTTTCTCTTCCTTTTAACCATCATTTAGACTTAGTTCTACAAGTTACTATATTTAATTCATTAGTTGTTCTTTGTGTTAATGTTTTCTAGTCACTCTAGCTCATTCTCTAGCACATTCTTCATTTAGGACTCATGAGAACAATATTCCCTGAGTTGTTGCATGTTGGTAACGTTCAGTGCCCCATGTACTTCAAG
Organism: Macroglossus sobrinus; assembly: GCA_004027375.1. Lineage (NCBI taxonomy): Eukaryota > Metazoa > Chordata > Mammalia > Chiroptera > Pteropodidae > Macroglossus > Macroglossus sobrinus. Next base: position 723,896 of record PVKZ01000493.1, on the reverse strand, counting down.
TTCCTTGGTTTTCCTAGATAGAACATCCTTGGATCACCTTTTTTTCCCTTGAGTATCTTAAATCTATGACTCCATTTTCTTCTGGCACAAAGTGTCACTGTCAATTAATTATTTAAAATATACATAGATAATTTTCTTTTTCTTTGGAATCATTTTGAGTTTTAAGCATTTATTCTAGTGTTGCAGAAAGGTTGCAGAAAAATCAGACTGGGGAGAAACCAAGCACCACTCTGAGAGTTGGTGAATGCAGGTTTATTATCCAGCAGTCCCAGAAGAGCTAGCACTCTGAGGATCTGGGCCCGGAGCTCAGATACAACTTTGCTTTTACAGGACTTATCCAGGCAGTACATTTGGCCATTTGGCACGGGCCAATTGGTTAATTTGTTCTTATGCAGTTAACAAAGCATGGTAGTTGCTATGGGTTACAGACATTTACAAAGAGTTACAAAGCATGTGAGGAATTTAGGCAGTACATCTGTTACCTAGACAGAACAAACAAAAATTTTTAGGTCACCTTGCCCTTGGGCCTATGTAGCAAGCTTATCTACAAAAGCAGAAGAAAGAACTGATTATAAGTTTAGCCTTTTGAATGAAAATCCTCTTTACTAGTTTTTGGTTTTCTTCTTCAGAAACTCTATTATCTGTATGTTGTGTCTTCTTTGCCTGTCTTCAACATTTGTCACTTTCAGACTGTTTTTATCTTTCTTCATTTATTTTTTTTTGTTGAAGTTTTCCTTTTTCACCTGCTCTTTTTCTTAAAGTAATATTTAAGTGTTTATTTACTCTCATGTTCCTTCTACTTTAGTGTTCATTTATGAAATGGTTTTTTTCTTTTATTTCTAATTGTTAAATTGTTAAATTTTTGAATTTTTAAATTCTGAGTTATAATTTTTTTTCATGTCTCGTATAATATTCTTAATGCTTTTAACCTTGTTTTTAAATAGTACATTACAGTTTTGATTTTTTTTTTTGTATGTCTTCCTGGCATGCTTTTATTATTTGGAAGGACATTATTCTGCTCTTCATTTTCAAATCCAAGGTCACCCCAGCATCGTGCATTCAAGAGATCATTCTTTCCCCATTAAATGGTCTTGGCATTCCTGTCAAAAATCAAATGCCCATGAATGTATGGGTTTATTTCTGAATTCTCAATTCTGTTCCATGATGTACATGTCTTAAGCCAGTAGCACAGTCTTGATTACTGTTGCTTTGTAGTAAGCTTTGAAATCAGAAGTGTGCACACTCCAACTTTGTTATTTTTCAAGATTATTTTGGCTAGTTATGGTCCCTTGCAATTTCACATGAATTTTAAAATCTGTTTTTTTTTTCATTTTTGCAAAAAAAAAAAGGGGGGGCTATTGGGATTTTGATGAGGATTACACTTAATCTGTAGATCACTTGGTTAAGTACTGCCATCTTTACAATCTTAAGCAGAAAATGACTTAATTTTAACATCAAAATTATGAGTGCCACCATCAACTTTATTAGGGAAAAATGCTTTTCAGTTGAGGCCAGTACATCTCCATGGAGTCTCCCCTTAAACTCATCTAGCAAAATTAACAGAACCATATGACACAAAAGGCAGCAGTGGCAGACAGAGAGAAATGCTGCATAAGTTAGAATGATTTCTGCATTTTTTGACATGTGAAAGTTATTTCCTCTTGATTTCAACAATTTAGGCTATGTAGGAAACAAGATTATACAACAGTAAATAAAAGTTTACATGACCAAAACATTAGGAAGACAGACAACTCTTCCCTTGTTCAATCCTTGCCACGATAAATGAGAGGGAGCTGGATAGGTCTAGTTTTGTGATTTATCACCAAACCACAGACCCGGGACAAGGGCCTTGCACTTCTTGTACAGAAATGTTTAAAACATTAACTCAATGGAAGATCCAAACGTTTCCAAAAAGAAAATATTCCAGGAGGGTAAGGGAGTGATAATCATAGCATACTCAACCTTTGCCTGTTTCCCCTAGACCCAAAAATGAAATATTCCTATGGGCATGGAAAACAGAGCCTCTACTCAGAATACGTTGTGTGTTAATTTTTCCATGCACTTCTACATCCATTTTCCCTTCCTGATAAATCTTGGAAGGTTTATCAAACTTAGGGAAATCCTGACCTTTTAATAAATTAAACATTCCTTCATGTCCCTAGCTTAAGTGTTTGGCAATGCAGTTCTGCCATAAATGCTGGCAGGGGACACTGAATTTCAATTTCCATTGAATACCATAGACCTCATACATTGTTTCTAGATACTGTCCCTTAGTCACAGTAGTTAACTTTTGCCTAGTTCCAGTAGAAGAGAGTGAACCTCAGAGCTTCTGCTGGAGATAAATCACAACAGGGTCCAGGTCAAGGGCACTGAACCTGGGCCAAAGAAAGGAGGAACCATGTTCTAACTCTAAATTCCAATTACCCCTTTTTGGCATTTCTTTTATACTTAGCCTACCAGATTTGCTCAGTAGGTACTGACCATCAGTCTCTAATCTAGAGGCCAGCAAAATCATCTGTGAAACTTTCAAAAGACATAGGTTGGAAAATGCTCAAATTTTATTTAGCAGGTCTAAGGGTGGTATCCAAGCATTTCCAGTTTAAAATATTCCATAGGCAATTCATTTGAGAATCTAAGGTTTAAGAAACACTCCCTTCTCTAAACTATACTTCAGCTAACTCTTTTCACGTAAAAGAACAATACTGAATGGCCGGGCACATTGCAGTGGTGGTGGTTCTTCTCTGGGCCTCTAAGAGATTTAAGTCCTAAATTGTACTCAGGCCCTTTATGGTCAATCTGACTAAAATAAAAGCCACATCTACAACTGTCCTTCACATCATCCCAGCCATGTCCCTGTAAATTAATCAAGTTTTGAAACATTTTTCTATATCTTATGATGTTTTAACATCTTTAAAATCTTGCTGGTAAATACTGCCCTTCCCAGGGCTAGCTAAGTCCTAAAGACAGTAATCAACTTACTTGGGAGCATCCTCTCATATGCAAAGCAATCAACTCCTTTTAACTCTCACAAACAAGCCAATATTGCCCCTGCCCTAAATCATGCTAGGGCCAGGTACCAGACAACTAGAAACCACTCCTATAGCCCAAAGCCTGCCAGAATTATTCAAATTAGCCAGTCCTAAAAGGCCTAAGGAGCCTTGCCTTGCCTTTTTCAAGGAACAAAGGTTCTGACCTAAGCTTTCCCTTTGCTCCTGCTTCTACCTCCTGACCAAAACCTTTCAATGTAGTGCAGCATGCCCTCTTCTCTCTGGAAATGTAATATTCTCCTTTCAATGGCATTGGTCTCTCCATGTTGTCACTCAGTCACTTGTATAAATTAAAATTCCTCCAGTACAAATGAGACATCCCACCCATTCCTCTGTGCTGTCTACCACTGTAGACACAAGTCTACCACTTGTGCTGTCTACTTAACTAACCAATTGGAAACTATATTACAAACTAACTTAGGTTTCCAAAACCAAGTAACAGCTCCTAAACTCCTTCATACAGAAAAAGCACTTGGAAGTTCTATTAACATTTGACACTCAACACTCAGAACTAAATGGAGTACTGTTGTATGTAGTCACTAGCCCCCGAAAGACACACGGACTACCAGAAATCAGTGGGTTATAGGAAACACACTCTTTATTCAGCCAGCTGGGTCTGCCAGGGGTACACAGACCCAAATTAAGCAGCAGCAAAACGTAGAGGCACAGAGTTTTTAAGCCCTAAATCCCATTCCTCATTCTGTTTTAGCACAAAGGTCTGTTTTCTCTCATTCATTACCTGTCCACCCACAGGTTGGGTGTGCAAGCAGGGGGTACAGAAGCAGAGAGCTTGTTAGTAGAATGTTTATGTTCCCATAATTAACAGCCTATGTTCTCATGGCAATAGCTAAACAGTAATCTCTACTAAGTAATAAATTTTAAGCAGGAATCTTCCAGTCAGCACAGTATGACTCAGCACTTACACTCCTAGGAATACATCAAAGAGAAGTAAAAATACAAAACTTGTACATGAATGTTCACAGCAGCATTATTTATAATAGCCAAAAAGTGGAAACAGCCCCAAAGTCCATCAACTGATAAACAAAATGTGGTATAATCACACAAAGGAATATTATTCGGCTATTAAAAGAAATTAATCCATTCAAGTTATAACAAGGATGAATTTTAAAAACAGTTAAGAGACACACAGAAAAGGCCACATATTATATAAATCCACTTATATAAAATATACAAAATAGGCAAATCCATAGAAATAGAAAGTACATTAGTGACTGCCAGGGTATAGAGTAAGGGGGAATGGGGAGTGACTGCTATTTGGTACAAGATTTCTATCTGGGATTACAAAATGTTCTGGAATTAGTAATGATGGTTACATAGCCTTGTGAATGTACTACAAACCACTGAACCATACACTTTAAAAAGGTGAATTTTATACATAAATTTTATATATATATATACTTTAAAAAAAATCTATATGTATTATCTTCCCTCCAAACCTACTCTTCCTGTATTCCATTATTTCGGTACTTGGAACCACATTCAACACAGGTGCTTGGGACAGAAACCTACAAATTCTAACAAATAATTAGGTCACAACAATTCAAACGCTTTAATACTTCTCCATTCTCTCCACTCCAACTCCTAAACTCAGGCCACCTTCATTTCTCACCTACATTATAACAGTCTCCTAATGGGCACCCAGTCTTGCCTCTCCAGATGCATTTTTACAACTAAAACAATCTTTAAAAACAAAATCTCTTCCACTATGCAAAGATACAATGAGAAGGTAGCCCTCTGCAACTCAGAAGATAGCTCTCACCAGAAGATTACCATGCTGGCACCATAATCCTAGACTTGCAGCCTCCATAACTGTAACCTGATCATATACATACATGAGTCATCTTTTGTGCTTTGTGATACTAAAAGCACAGTGAAGAAAAGGTCACTAACCTTGGCCATATGGGCCAAACCAATACAATTCTGAGGCGTCAAAACAATTTTTTGCAGGCTATTAATTTGGAAACTACTTACTAGCTTAAACGGCATGAGTAGGACTTACAAATACAGTTGTTCCTCCACTTAACGATGGGGTTATGTCTCTACAAAACCATCGTAAATTGAAAATATCTTAAATTGAAAGTTTATTTAATAGACCTAACTGAATATCATAGCTTAGCCTAGCATACCTTAAACGTGCTCAGAACACTTACCTTATCCCACAGTTGGGCAAAAACACAAAGCTTATTCTATAATACTGAAAAGCTCAAAAATAAAATAAAAACAAAATCTTCAATGCCTCCCAATGACTCCATTAAGTTTAAATTCTTAATATGATTTATAAACTTCCTCAAATTTTAGACCGTTGTGAATCATTCCAGCCAGGCTGGAGACCATGGGTACCACTCCAGCCTCGGCACGCACTGACCCTCCATCTAAGGGCTCCCGACCTCCAGGCCTCCAACTGCTTGCTACAATATTCAGAAAGGAAGCTCTCCCGCTCGGTCGATCGGGCTGCCTTTGGTAGGTCTCCAAACCTCTCTCCTTCCGTTTACTCTAGCTCCTCAGTCAGGTGCGCTCAAGGGCCGCCACTGAATCCGCAAATATTTCCCGTGTGAACCGTGTTGGACCCAAATTTCAACTTAAAACTGAGGCGGTGTCCTCAACTCACCCCAGCTCTTCTTCAACATTTAATAGACTTTGACGGCTGCCGCCGCCGCCACTGCCCAAACCTGTGGCCACACCACATCAGGACGCCAAGCTCCGCTCCGCCTCACCCGGCGGTGGCCCCGCCAGCCTCACGCCCTCCGGAAACAATCAACGCGCGCCCGGGCCGCGAAGAACGATGGGAATCGAGCCTCCCGGACCACTCGGCGCCTGCTCAGATTCGATCCTCCGCGGGGGAGCCTGGTAGCGCATGCGCAGGCGCGAGGTTCTCCGTTGAGACTGAGCCGCGGCGCCGGAGGTAGGAGGAGCTGGGCTTTGGGGCTAGGAGTCTGCACCCGGGAGTAGAAGGTCCAGCCCCTTTGGTCCTTTCTCGCTTTCCGAAGGGAGAAGAGCCTTTCTTGCCCGCCTCCAGCCGTGGTGTAGAGGCAAGAGCCGCGCTTCGGTGGAAGAAGCTTGGGGCCGCCTGAGGGAGGAGAGGTGGGGGGACCAGATCACCACGACGTCGCTGCCTGGGGGTCAGTCTGGCGATCGGAATTCGCCATCAGAGTTCTTGGCAGCCTTTCCCAGGTTGGCTCCCCTGAGCGTTTCCCGTGTGTCACCAGGTCGAGGGGAGCGGGAGGGTCCGCCCCTCACCTGTCCATTCATTCATTCCTCGTCTGCTGTGAGCCCGGCGCTGCGGTAGGTAACAACACTGAATAGGCACAAGTCGCTGGCCCTCTGGAAACTTGCGGTCTCATAGGACCTGCTACTTCCTTCAGCAAATATTAATTGAGCACGTATAGATGAACTGTTTCAAGGCTAATAACAGAGATGTGGAGACAGCGTAGTGTGGTGGGTGGAATTTCTTTAGCTCTCCACATCCAACAGGATAAAATGCAGTTTGGTTAGCCTGACGTTCCAGACGCTCTAACACTGATCTCTGCCTCTCCCTAAAGCCTTTTCTCCCACCACCATTTTCTCGCTCGGACTGTACCAACCGATTTGTGGTTAATTAAGTCAACAAATAATTGTCGAGTACTTTTTACCAGTCAGGAGCCTATAGCCAAAGAGAATACGAAGTAAAATAGATGATTCTGTTCCTTCCTGAAGTTTTGAGCTTAGTAGGAGACATAATAAATATATGACTAAAAATATGAGAGCTGATGCCCTGGGACCACACTGTCTGGATTTGATCCCAGCCCTGCCACTTCAAAAACTGTGTGTACATGAGCCAGTTCCTCATTCTTGTGCTTGACTCCTTGCTGTAAAGAAGGGATGACTATAGATTCTACCTAATAGAATTGTAAGGATTAAATGGGTTAGACTTGTAAAGCAATTGGACTGGTGCCTGGCATACAGTAAGCATCCAATAAATGTTATCTATTACATATATTACATATAATAATAACTTGTTTTAAATACCATTGTGAAAACTGTATGATGAAAGAAAATGGGTAGTGGCAAGGGTCCACTTTGATAAAGGATGAAGGGAAGCTTCTCTAAAGAGGTGACATGGAAGATGTGACTGAGCCAGATATACAAAGTAGATTCTAAATATGTGAGTCTGTCCAGCTCTGGAAAACTAGATAAATAATCAGACAGTGGATATTGTGTTATTGTATTTGAAATGAACTTTCTGCCATTGAGTCATTCAGTTTTGATTTTGAACTCCACTGAACTGTGCTGATGTAACTAATGATGCCCATAAGGCCTAACCTTTGCATCTGGGCAGCATTCTAGTCACCTGAGTTTGGAGAGCTCTTGCTGAGGTGAGAGGATGGAAAGTGGCCTGTTTTCAATTTGGAAAAATTGATTGTACCAATGAAGGATGAGCCTCCTGTGTAAGGATCTCCTGAGTATTCAAGAGAATATTCTTTCTCTTTTTCTTTCCCCCTCCCACTTCCCCTCATTACATTGCCTACTAATAGAGCCTCTGATAGCTGGAGGCCTTAGGTCTAGATTTGCGGATCATCATTTTTCTGTGGTGACTGCTCTTCATGGGATTCATTCTCCAGATTTCAGCAAAAATAATACCAAGATGCCCACATTTTTCTGCCTGTGAAAGCATGCTTTGACAGGTTGCAAGATACCACCCCCCATTTGTTGCGATAGCCTATAGGATGACGGGTCTATGTTGATCAGCTGTACCTGAGTATTTGACAGGGGTATTGTTGGTTTCATACTCCACATGCTCTCGTACCTTCCTGGAAAAAATGGCATAAAATGACAATATCTGTCTAATTACATACACTTAGATGCTTTTGGTTTTCCACAGATGTGAAATTAAATGGACCAACCATGTTTTATCACCATGGAGATCTTGGAGCATAACCTCAGCACCGAGTTCATATGTATTCTTTCTCAGAGGTATCTATCGGACAACAATACCTATCAAATGTGAACTCTTAACAGCAGGAAGCTCTAAATCTTCTATTTAACACAGGCTTAATTTGAAGAAAGACATTTAAAATTATGGAGGAAAAGCAGTAATTTTTACTCAATTGTGCAAACTCTCCAGGTATCTCTGAGAAGTAGAGAGGAAGCCTAATGAAGCTGTGAATCTGAATGAGGCCCAGCTAGACTCATTCTCGGGCCTCCAGATCAACTCTCACTCCTCTGAAGACCAGTTTAAAGAAAGTCTTAAAACTGATCAGATGATGGATGAGTCAGATGATGATTTTAAGGAACTCTGTGCCAGTTTTTTCCAAAGGGTGAAAAAGAATGGCACCAAGGAAGTGTCGGGGGAAAGAAAGACACAAAAGGCCTCAAACAGCACTCAAATAACAAGCAAACCGAAAAGGACCAAACCAACTGCCACCAAGAGCAAAACCCTTCAGGGCCCCAGGGAAAGGAAAACTCGATCTGGGAGCCAGGCCCCAAGGACAAAAAAGCAAGAGGCACCTAAGTGGCAGGAGAGTGAATCAGCTCCCCCTGAGAATGTGGAACGAAGTGTGCTTGCTTCTGCTGTTCTCTGGGAGAGTGCACAGAACACCCAAACAGGTAACCCAGCCAAAAACTGCTAGAACTTCTAGAGAGGAAATCAGGGGTGATTTGTACTGTTTGAAACCAGGAGTTGGAAAACTTTCTGAAAAGGGCTAGATAGTAAAATTTTTTGGTTTTGCAGGCCATATGGTCTCTGTCACAACTCCTTAACTCCCTAGACAATATGTAAGCAAATGGGCTGTGTTCCAACAAAACTTTGTTTACAGAAACAGGCAGCCAGCCCGAGGACCATACTTTGCCAACTCCTGTTTCAAAAAACATAGTCATAGAAAATATAACCCCTGTGTGTGTGTGACTTTTCCATATATGACTATGCTTGGGACCCTTTGCTTTCTCACTTTCCTATTAATATTTACATTATGTAGTTGACGTGAGATACATCGACATGAAAATAATGTTACTTCTCTCATTTTCTGAAATTCATTCCAAAGTAGGTACCATATAAATTTATGTCCCAGGTCCTTCCTTTCTCCTTCAAACACTTTTTATTCCCCCCACCCTCACCCACCCCCGCTTTTTTTGTTCATGTTTGTTTAAGCAGCTTCCTTACCCCACTTCCTTGCCCCACTTACCCCCATGCTCAGCGTACATTTTCATGCACGGCTGAAAACTAGCCTTGCATAGATAATACAGCACAAGATCTTTGGTCTCCTGAGTTCTATTTCTAAATTTTCCTCACCCTCAATTCCTGATCTAACATAATATTTTTTAACTGCTGTGGTCAGCACGACCTCTCAGTGGAATGGTGGTTAAGACTTAGCTCACAGAGGCTATTGTAAGGCTTCAGTAATGTGGCTGAAATGGTATTGGTCCTTCATCCTCCCTCTGAGATTTTAGTGAAAGCTATGCATGACTCCCCCAGGAAACTGCACCTCCACACACACCTGTGAAAGTGACATACAATTTTAGGGGCTTTGCGGATCCCCACTGGGGGCCATCTATGGACACCAAGTTAAAGGAGAACATCTGACCTAGAAAGATGTAAATGTTTGTCATTAATATTTCTTTAATAAAAGCTTTATAGAGATATTAATATTCTACAAAATTCATCCTTTTAAAGTGTACAGTTCAGTGGTTTTAGTGTATTCAGACTTGTGCAACCATCACCTCTACCTAATTTTAGAACATTTTCATCATCCCAAAAATAAACCCTGTGCTCATTAGCAGTCACTCCCATTCTCCCCCTGTCATAGATCTTTATGGCAGTTATATTTATATTACCACAAACAGGTTACTAAGAAACCATCAGTTAACTCTCACTTGAGAGTTAAACCTAAAGAAGTTGGTAAAGGACCCTTTTGAAACTTGGACCTAACCTATAACTAGTGGAAGAGTCTTTTATTTCTCTTGCTGGAACAGACACCTGTGAATATTTTCCTCCTTGCCAGAGGCTGCTCCTAACAGCGACTCCCAGCCCCCTCCTTTCTGTCTGACTGCGATGGTGCCAAGTCCCTCCAAACCCCGGGCAGCTGAGCTGGTCCTACAGCGAATGCAGCAGTTCAAGAGAGCAGACCCGGAACGTTTGAAACATGCTTCAGAAGGGTGCTCACTCCAGGCTGCACTTGAAGAAAATGTCCCAAAGGGCCCTCAAGAGGCGATGATGGCAGGGAATGGTATGATGGGAGTTTTCTGTCTTCCCAATAGGGATAAGTTCTAACTCTGAAGGAGCAGAGGAAGGAAGGAGCTTGCTGAGGGCGGGCTCTGCTTGGCGTTCTACCTTTGCCACTTCATTGTGTCTAGCTAGAGAACAAAAGGTCCCTTCTGTCATTTCTTACTTAGTTTCTTTGACCAGATACCTCTTTTAATTGACTTTTTATTATGAAATTTTCCTACACAGAAAAGTCAAAAAATATATTACAACAAATCCCCTATCTCCTCAACCTAGATTTAATAATTATTAACATTTTACCATATATATTTTATGTCTCTATAAACATACATGCTTCTATTGTACCATTTGAAAGTAAGGTATCAACATCATGATGCTTTACTCCTAGGTTCTCCTACATAATCACAATACCATTATCACACCTAATTTCATAATATTGCCTGGTATCCAGTTCATGTGCAAATTTTCCCAGTTCCAAGGATAGCTTTCGTAGCTGGTCCTTTTTTTATCTGAACAAGGATTTGTCAGAATTGTAAGTTTGCACCCTGCACATGGCTTTAGCTCAGTAATCTCTTAAGGTCTAAACTCTAAAATAGTCTCCTTGTCTTTTTTTTTTTAATGATACTTTTTGAATAATTCAGGATATTGTTTTTTTTTAATTTCCTGCTTTCTGGATTTGCTTGACTGTTTCTTCATGATGTCATTTAACCCCTTCCTGCATCCCCTGTGTTGCATTCCACTGAGTAAATTAGAGGTCTCATTGGCTCCAGGTTAAACAGTTTGGCAACAGAATATTGCAGGTGCTATGCACTGCATATTGCACCACTCCAAGAGGCATATAATGTTGAGTGGTTCCATTCTTTATCTTCTAAACAATATGAATTCTTATCTCTGATTAAAATATACAAAAGGAAAAGAAATAGGAAGAAACTGTATTGACAGACCTACTGCTAATGAATGTGTAGTCTCTTGGTATTGCATTTGTAGATTTCACCTTAGGAGCACTGTGGATTCTCAGGCTACCTCAAAGGTCCATGGGTAATGAGGTGATAGCTAATGTGGCATCAGTCCTTGAGCACCCAAGGGATGCAGAGGAGTAACTCAGCTAGCACATGAGCCCAGCACTTCCCCTACAGATGACTCATTTGCTACCATATATCTTCACATCATACCCAATAATGCTCAAGAGAGAGAAACTATTGCCTTACTTTAAAAAAGAAGTGGGCAGGGCGGGGCACCAAAATAAAGTATGATACTTTTCTGGCTTTGGTGAAAAGCGATAGGCCATAGTAACATTCAAGAAATGGGGATTTATGAATTTCTCAGGGCATATCCCTCATAAGTGCTCCAGCAACATCAGATGTGACAGAGGGCCATAGCAGTGGGCCTGGCCACCTTGGGAGCTATCTCAAGGCATTTCACTCTGACCTTGTTCTTTTAGGATGAGCAACAAAGGTCATAGCAGTAGGAAAGGTTGAGCTTTGAAGAGAAAACTTTGATTTGTTAGGAGTCTTGTAAACCTGGTATGCCCAAGGTAGCCAACTTTAACAGAAATGGGGAAAATGAAAGGCAAGTTCCTAGGACCTCGATACTTAAAGAGTGGTCCTGGAACACACCAGTATTGGCCTCGCCTGGGAGTTGTTAGAAATGATCTCCAGAATTTGAGCCTTCATTTTAACAAGGTGTTTAGATGATTTGTGCATGTATTAAACTTTGGGAAGTATTGTTCTAAGAGCCCTATTTAGTGGCCAGTTTCACTGGATGGTGCTGGGCACAAGGCAGAGTAGTGCTGGGTCTGGTTTTTCCACACTCCACCAGTGTCCATGCTCTGTGAGATCTGACAGATGTACAGATGTCTGAGAATGAGCTCATCCTCATGGATCTTCATGCCTCTCCACAGGGTCTGGGTCCTGGCTCCCTGCCACAGAGAGTGACACTGCAGTGGCCTTAGCCCTGCAGCAGGAGTTTGGGCGTGAACAAGCATCTACACATGACGATAGCCTGGAGGAGAAGGGCTTGTTCTTCTGCCAGATCTGTCAAAAGAACCTCTCAGCTATGAATGTGATACGAAGGGAGCAGCACGTGAACCGGTAGGAGCAACTCAGCCCTCACCTCTCTATGGATACCTTTCCCATGGGTGTGACCAAATGTCTCACGATAGAGTGACATCTCAAAATAGTGTGACAGTAGCACCTCAGCGTTGGTGTCAACCTGTTCTGCTTTTTTTTAAAACAGCTTTCATTCGCATACCATACAATTCACCCATTTAGAATGAACAATTCAATGGCTTTTATTTAGTATATTCACAGAGTTGAGCAATAATCATCCCAATCAGTTTTAGAATTTCAATACCCTAAAAAGCATACTCGTACCCATTAGTATTCTCTCTCCATTCCCCATCCCCCCAGTCCCTGGAAACTACTAATCTGCTTTCTGTCTATGGATTTGCCTATTCTAGATGTAAGTGGAATCACACAATATGTGGCCTTTTGTGTCACAGATTCCTTCATTCAGCATATTTTCAAGGTGCATCCATGTTGTCGCATGTGTCAGTACTTCATTCTTTTTCTTATAGCTGAATAACATTCCATTGTATGGATAGACCACATTTGTTTATCCACTCATTTATTGATGGACATTGGGATTGTTTCTACTCTTTGGGTATTGTAAATAGAGCTGCTATGAACATGCATTTCACGTGTTTGCTTGCGTATCTCTTTTAAGTTCTCTTATGTATATACTTAGGAATGGAATTGCTAGGTTATACGATGACTTTGTTTTATCAGTCCTTGCTTTCTTAAGCCACCTTTGCTAACAGATACCCAAATTCCATGTCTGAAGGCTGACTACAGTCTGTGTGGAGGGACTGGCTTTGGAACAACGTTTGGCCCACAGCATGTCCATATAGATATGGATCTACGTTTGCTTTGATCCACATTACCAGGGAGGGTGGTTCTCTTATGTCTACTGTCTTCCTCCAGGTGCCTGGATGAAGCTGAAAAGGCAATGAGACCTTCCGTGCCTCAGATCCCTGAATGCCCAATTTGTGGCAAGCCATTTCTCACCCCAAAGAGCAGAATCAGTCACTTGAAACAGTGTGCAGTGAAGATGGAGGTTGGGCCTCAGCTCCTGCTCCAGGCTGTGCGGCTGCAGACAGCTCAGCCCGAGGGTACCTGCAGCACACTGGCACCAGCATCTAGGTGAGCCAATGAAAAGGAAGAAAATCAAAAAAGTACTCTTGATTTGTCCTTTAAAAAATGCCTTGTGTATTGTTGGAAGACAATAAAGCCCTTTGATTCTAGAAATGAAACATGAGGAGGAAATTAGTCAGTCTCCACAGGGGTTGAGGAGGGAACAAATTCTGCATCCTCAAAGGCTTTGAAATGGTCCATGTCTGCAGGTATGTCTGCAGAAGTGAAAGGACCAGGTGGACTGATTTCCTCCAAGTGCTTCCTGAGAGTTTTCTATTCCAAGGGTCCTGCATGTCAGTGCCCTCTAGACCAGCTAAGAATTCAGTAATTCACTTTACCACATCCATTTCATGTATGGTACAGCCCAGGTATTACTCAGTGTAGTCTAATTTTCATACTATTAGTATGATTACTTAGCATAGTTCAAAGAGTTGGTGAAACAGAACCACAGGCCTTTTTTTTTTTTTTAATTTTCATGAATTAAATGTTTAAGTGTTAAAATAGAAGACCTGACTGATGAAACAAGTCTTCTGCATGAAAACCACAGGCACACAAGTGGTGGAGGGGTCACAGCGGATGCCAGAGCAGATCCCAGTGTTATAGGGAACACACGCAGCATTGGCCCTGGACTGCTGTAGGTTTGGGACTTCTTTCCTTGGACAGTTGGGAAGAGCAAAGGGAAAAGCAAAGGGAAGACCAAGGGCAATGTGCTTGTCCTGGCCACTGCCTTGCACGTAGGTTCTAGGCCTCTGAGCTGGGCCAGTGCTGGGATGGGGCGGGCAGAGGCCAAATCTTCACTAGTGAGCCTATCTGTATTTTAGCACATCAGCACTAGCATCATAGACTAAGAAGACTTAAGACTGAGAATAGATGTTACCTACGCCATTGCTTGCCTTTTGGCAGGACCACACTGCTTTTCAGATATCTCCGAGAAGTGAAGCAAGATGTGAGGGTCTTTCTAAAATATTATTAGAGTAGAAAGCTACAAATGGATAGCCTCACTGAGACTTTGAGCCTCACCTGCCCTAAGGCCAATCCTGGGGCATCTGGAACTCTGGGGTAATCAGTACTCCCTGGCTAGGGCACATATGCTGGTCAGAGCACCCAACTTGCCCCGATACGCCTCACCTGCTTTCACCTGGGCCCCTGCTTGCTGCTCCTGGAGGTGCAACCTGCACCATGGTAGGGCCCTGGGATGGTAGGGTGGCTCCTTTTCCTCCTGGAGGTTGTGGTTATTGTGGAGGGTTCATAGGAAGTTGGAACTGAATTAGGGCTCAATTAAGTGATACTGGAGATTCTGGAGCCATCTCTTGCCCAGTGGAGAGCCTGAGATTTTGTGAAAGTCAGAGGCACTTCCAAAATACCCTACAGCTTCAGGGAAGGTGATCTTGGGTTTGCTCTCAGTTTTTGTCTCACCTTTATCCTCCTACTTCTTTCCCAGCCTATAGGGAGTCAGCAGGCAGTCTAGATTCTCTCCAGCCTGAAGATCTTTCAGTAAATCTCCAAACCAAATGAGTTGCTGCATGTTGGCCTCTGAGCTAAATGACCATGTTGGCAGCCCAAGTTGGGAGGCCTTTACTTCAGGCCTTGAGCAGAGGCACTGCCCTGCAGCCCCTGCAGGAGGGAAGGGATCCTTTCATGGCCAATGTAGCCAGGACCGCCTAAGGGGCATCGGAAGTATCGATGGGCAGAAGTTGGTGGAATCCAGGGTGCTGAATTGGGACCATCGAGTGTTGACTTTACTGGAAGGGTTTGGCCACATCTAGGATATGCAGGTACTGCTAATGGCATTGAATATCCACCAAGAACCCGGCTGGGCAGCATCACAGACTCTCCTCTGTCTGGACCACACTGAACTTTTGGCCCAGGATGGCATTAGTTTACCTGAGGGACAGAATGAACACTGTGAACACCTGAAGTACTTGATGCTTCTGTCTGATGGGTCCCCATTCATCCCTTTCTCTCCCCACAACAGAGGAGAAGTAATTCAGCCCTCTCTTGTCCAGTGGGGACCACCTTAGAACAAGAAGTACTTCACACCTCTGGCCATCACTAACTTGTTCTTTGGCTGCCTTTTAAGCTTCAGAAATCACATTGGAAGTCTGAAGCGGAAGGGAGCCCCTAGTAAGAAAGAGCCACAGAAGAGGCGGAAGGTCAACGAGCCTGAGGTGCCATCTGAGGACCTGCTGGTGGCCATGGCTCTGTCCCGGTCTGAGATGAAGCAGGAGGCTGTGCCCGCAGTGCTCAGACTGGGAACAGCTTTTTCTGAGAGAACAAAGCTGGCAACAGGTATGTGTGACCATTAGTGGTGGTGCCACGGGAAGCCTGGCCATACTGCTGCTGGCTGAAGGTTACCGCTGTGCCTCAGGGTACGTGGACAACTTCATTTTTGACTGTGTCACTTCTGTTTCTCTCTAGAGAAGAAGAGGCGTAAGAAGAAAGTCCCCATTTCCCCACCCCAGTTGTTAGTCCAGGACTTGGAAACTACAGGGAGACAGATCGAGGATCGTGTGGCTCAGCTCTTTGCGGAGGAAGTGGAGTTGTCTAGCACACCACCACTTCCTGAGAGCAGACTCTTAAAGGAAGATCTGGAAAAGACCAGCAGGTGTCAGCAACTGCCTGAAAAGAAGCAGAACTTCCTGTGGGAGGGTAGTGCCTTGACTGGGGCCT
Source organism: Macroglossus sobrinus (assembly GCA_004027375.1). Taxonomy (NCBI): domain Eukaryota; kingdom Metazoa; phylum Chordata; class Mammalia; order Chiroptera; family Pteropodidae; genus Macroglossus; species Macroglossus sobrinus. The sequence goes on along the minus strand of PVKZ01000493.1, from coordinate 707,772 downwards.
GGGCTCTGGAATCCTTCTACACAGCAAGCCTGGTGCCTCCCATGGTGCCCCAGCGACCCAAGAAGGTATGCCCTTCCCAATCACACAGGTGGGCTCTCGGGAGGAGTTGGCAGCTCCAGGAATACTGAAATGGAAATCAACAGCTAGAGGACAGAAAGTTTGAGAAGGGAAGAGGAGGAAGCCTAGGGACATCAGCCATAGTGCACTTCTCTGCAGTGAGAACAGGGAGCACCCACTGTTTCCCAACTGTGTTCCTGGGAAGTGTTTAACAGACAGAGTCTTGGGGGCTGGCGCAATCTGCCTGTCATAGGGCCCAGGAACCAGACAGGCCTGAGGCAAGTGCTCTTGCAGCCAGTATTTACTCTCTTGAGACCATTTAGATGACTCTAGGAGGATGGGGCCCCCAGGGACCTTTGTGTAGATGCGGATGTCTCAGGCATGGCCTTTGCTGTGACAGAGAGGCCTGTTGACAGATGGTGATGGAGAAAAGCTTCTCGGCGTTGCTCTGGGCTATGGGTGGCACCCTTCAAGACTGTGTGGTACCTGCTACAGCAGCCACATGGTCACTCTGGCTTCCAACTTCTTTCAGGAGTCCATGCTGCCATCAGTGCTGCCAGACCAGCCAGAGCTGGGTGTGCACGTGCCACCTGTTCTCCACAGTGCCGGCCCTGGGAACTCATCACCTTCTGCCAGCCAGAGGGAGCACCAGGCCCTGCAGGACCTCATAGACCTAGCAGGAGAGGGACTGAGTGCCAGCCCACGGCCCTACAGCAGGGGCCTTGCCAGCTCGGGAGGGATTGAAGGTAATATGCTGGATGGGACACTTGGGCCAGCCCTGCCCCCTGGGCCCTCCCTTTCCTAGGATCGAAGCCATGACAGCAGCTCAGATCCAGGGTTCCCTGACGCATCCCTGTATAATGGAGAGAATGCTCAGTTTCTATAGGTGCTTTTTGTCCTCAAAGGTGGATGTAACATAGGTAAGTCTATCACCATCTTCCTTAAACTTTAACCAACGGACAGAGCTGAGCAAATGATCAGTGGGATAATTCTGTCTTTTTCTGCCTGTGCCCCTCTCTGTTGGGAGGGAGTAGTGGTGAAAGTGGTTTGTAAACATGGTTTTCACTGAAGCAGTCCTGATAATAAGTACTTCCAAGGAGCCTTTGGGGTTAACGCAGCCCAAAATTGATACTCTTTCCCTGAAGGCTGGCTGAAATTGCTGGGGAGTGATATTCTTTTAACATGTGAATCTTTCTCTCAGGGATGGATCTGTTGCCCGGTGGACTTCCACTGACTGGGTTTGTCCTGCCACCTAAGGAGCAGCACCTGGAGACAGGTGGCCAGGCTTCGGTAAGGAAGGGCCCTCTCCATGAGGCCTGGGCCTGCTCTAGCTCTGCAGTCTTGGCTGTTCACAGCATTTGAGCTGAGCCAAGTGAGAGCCCATAGGAGCCTCCTGTCTCTGTCTTGGGGCTCTGCCATGAGGCTTCATCCCTTATTACTAAATTCTGAGGGTAGCTCAGAGGGACTGCCATTACTCCATGAGGTTGCTTTATTCAGCTGACTGCTCTGTGCATTCATTTTTCAAAGTTTCATTCATTCATTCAGGACTCACAGTGCTGCTCTAACATGCAGACCTGGGGTTGCCTTCACCAACAGTTCATATTCTGTGTTGGTGATTAATTGGGCAAGAAGTTGGTTTCCCCTAGAGTGGACATCACCCCATTAGTATATCAGTATCACACCAAGGTCTCCTGGTGACCATGGCACATAGTCAGAGAAGGGACTTGGAGCTCCTCGCAGCTGGGTCCCTGAACCTCTTGGACTGGGGGCCTTCGTCTGTTATACCAGACTGTTAAGTTTCCTCACAGTGCTCCCCAACAGGGTTTGTGAAACACTAGCCTGACACACACAGACTTAGCAGCAGCCGCTGCTGCAGCTCTATCTCTGTTAGAACCACCATACCTCTCCACTTGCTGGTCCCTCCCATTTTAGGCCAGAGAACTCAGTGTGATAGAGAATTTGAGAAAGAAGCTAGTGTTTTGCTAGCTTCCATGTCACTGAGTGACTTAAGGTAACTTTAAGGTGGAACCCAATGTAGGAACCCTCTGGAGAGGAGCACAGGGGTCCCGCCCAGCCACCCCAGTGCCGTTTCAATTGGGGAACTTGCACAGTTAGGCGAGAGACAGAAGTGACTGCTCTCCCTCAGTTTGCTAGTTGCTGACTTCAGTGCCATGGTCCTGTTTTAGCTCTCCCTTAGTTTGCTGGTTGCTGACTTTGGTGCCATGGTCAATAACCCACACCTGAGCGATGTCCAATTTCAGATGGACAGCGGGGAGGTGCTCTACGTCCACAAGTTCGTGCTTTATGCCAGATGCCCACTTCTCATTCAGTATGTAAGTACTCAGTGAATAAGCTGTGCCTCAGTGGAACCCTTCCTTCCTCTCCCTCTTTCTCTCCCTCTGACCTCCTCTTCTTCTACTTGTCTCTCCACCTCTCTGTTCCTCTTCACTCTCTGCCCAGGCTCTCTCTCTGTCTTCCTGTGCCTGTAGGTCGCCCTCCTGCGCCCCCTAACTTCCGCTACCCCACGCTCTCACCTATCTTTCTCCCTGCTCTCCTCATATGGCCGAAACATTTTTTCCTTTCTGTTGCCATAAAGTTATGCTCCCACAGAGAAACCACATTCAAGGTTAGGAAGTAGCAAAAGGGGGTGACCTCAGGATTGGAAACATCAGATTTCTTGTTCCATTGAATAAAAATTCCTTTTCCCCCCAGAATCATTTCTTTCTCCTTTATTTGCATAATTACAAAGTCTAATAAGCAACCTCTTTAAAGCTGAGCTACTGATGTGTGTTTGACTTGTGTATCACACTGCAGGAATCCAGGAGACTGCTATCGGTTTCTCTCACAAAGTTTTAGTGCCTTTGATATGTCTGTCAAAAGGAAACTAACTGGATTCTTGAACATATATCATTGACTTGATATTGAAAATAGAAGTTTTACGGCCTAAACTACAGAATTCCTGGCCAACAAAATGGGGCAGCACTGGCTAATGCTCATCCCAGGGCTGAGGCAGGATCCCTCCAGGCCATCTGCTTTTCCCCAAGTCATGACTGTCCAATTGATAAACCTTCTGTACTTTACTTCACCCTCAGGTAAATAGTGAAGGCTTCTTTGCTGTAGAAGATGGTGATCTGAGAACCCAGCGTGTCCTGCTGAGTGACGTGAGCGCTGAGGCCATGCGTGCATTCCTGCATTATCTCTACACCGCAGACACTGGCCTGCCTCCACAGCTGGCCCCTGACCTGAGTTTCCTGGCCCGCAGGTATGACTTGTTCTTTCTGTTTATTTCATGGCTTTTGACATTAACTGAAAAGGATTACCAGGTTGATGGCTCATGGGAGGGCCAGGGCAGAGTCCTTCCTATATCTTTTAAACTCAAGTTAATGACCAGTGGTTACCTTGTACAGGATGTATTTATAGGAAGTCTGGCCAGAAATGGACTATTGCAAGAGAGCTGAGTGCTGCTTATGGAGGCCTCTGCCAAGGGATGTGGCTTTTAGCACCCTGGGCATAAAAGGGTGGTCCTCAGCCTCTACCAAACACTGCTGCTCCTCGACTGTCCCACCACTAAAGCTAAACAATGTCAGTCCCTTCCCAAGTCCCAGAAAAGAGAAGTAGAAGGCATTGTCCAACACCCAGCTTGTTCACACTGGTACCTCAGGAGAGGTAGCAGATAGCGCAGCAGAAAACAGGTGTTCTACCTCCTGACAAGGTGTGAGGGCTTCTGGGTATGAGCACAGGCACCCGATTTCAGGAGTGCAGGGAGAAGGCCAGGACTGAATCACAGCTGTCCGCCCTATGAGGACTTCTGCTCTGATCCCAGACTGCCCCGGGGGCACCTGGCTGCCACCTCATGCATGGTGTTTCCTGTTGCAGGTTTGGTGTGAGTGAGCTTGTTCACCTCTGTGAACAAGCGTCTGTTGTGATAGATGCAGAGGGTGAACGATGGAAAGAGAAGGAAGACAAGGATTGTGAAAGCAGAGCGGAGAATTTCCAAGAACTCTTGAGGTCAATGTGGATAGGTGAAGAGGAGGAAGCAGAGGTCTTGTTGCAACCTGAGGGCCATGAAGAAGACAGAGAAAAGGTCAATGAAGCAGAAATGGAAGAAATTTATGAATTCGCAGCTACTCAGCGAAAGCTACTCCAGGAGGAAAGAGCTCCAGAGATTGAGGAAGAAACTGACCAGCTTGGAGAGGATGGTCTAAGTCCTAGGCAGATCGTAACAAGTGTCCAGGTTAAAGAACAGTCGGAAAATGAAGAACAGATGGAATCGTTTGGGCAGAGAAGAGACGAGGCCCCAACCAAATGGAAAACCGTGGGACAGTCCATGCTCTTGCCACTTGAGGGCCAGTGTTCAGACAGGGAGGAGGCAGTAGAGGCCCAGAAGGAAGCACTGGATCATTCCAGCTCCTCTAGTCCTTCTCAGGGCTGCCAGGCAGAGAGAAGGGAAGGCGTCTTTTTATATTCAGTTGATGTTGATGATGATGAACAACCCTTTGCATCAACTCCAGGAGGATACCCTGAACCATCCCAAATAACGAGTGATCTCAAGGAAGGCAACAGCACTGTTGGGGAAAGGGGGGTGGAGAGTTCCTGTCCCTCTACTCACCAGCAAACACCCCCATCTCGCCGGTGCTTCTTCCCATCACAGGCCCCTCCAGGCAGGAGTCCCCGCCAACCACACCCTCGCCTTCATCGCACAACCGACTCCTCCCCACCAAAGCCCCAGTCACAAGGCAGAGCTTCCAGGATGGACTCCCAGGACTCACCACTGAAGCAGAGAAGGGGCCGGAGCCTTCTCACACTACTTGATGATCCAGGCTGCCAGAAAGGCAAAGAACGTGGCTCCATGTTGGAATGCAGAAATAAAGGTGTCCTGATCTCCCCAGAAAAGTCGCTATCCATTGACTTAACCCAAGCAAAATCTAGTCATCAGAGCTCCAGATCTCAGAATTCTCTGTCCAGCGTGAACAGAGAAGATGAGATTATCCTTTTATTGGATTCAGATGAAGAGTTAGAGCTAGAAAAAAGCAAAATAAAGTCAGTTTTTAATAGTCCGCCAGAAGAAGGAAAAGTTCTAAAAGTTAGCCCCAAATCCTCTGAGCTGTTCTCTGTCATTGACGTTGATGCAGATCAAGAACCTTCCCAAAGCCCACCGAGAAGAGAGGCCACACTGCAGCAGGAGGAGGGGGGGCCATTGGGGAACCAGGGCTCTGTGGATGGCAAAGGGACTCCCCAGCTGTTTCATGATCCTGAAAGCAGCCCTGATGAGGACAGCACCACAGACACCTCGTGGCTGGTGCCCGCCACCCCGTTGGCCAGCAGAAGCCGAGACTGTTCATCACAGACCCAAATCATGGGCCTCAGGTCCAGGACTTCAGTGGATCAAATGACTCAGCTCAAGCCCAGAGCCCCGTTAGAAAACAAGGATGAACCTGAAGCTGCGAGCAAGTTTTCAGTAATCATGACCCAGACATCGTCGTCCTGCCTGGTCCCTGTTGCTCCTGGAAGCCCTGACAGCAGAAGGCAGATCTACAGAAGTCCTTCCAGTCCCCATGCTCGGCACCACAAGCACTTTTCTCCTCTGGCTCCCTGTCCGACCTCAGGAGGCCTCGCTGACTTCAGCAGACAGTTCCAGAAGTGTTCGCCACCTAAACCGAGCCTCCTGAACCAGGCCACAGCGAGTGAAGTGGTAGAGGTGGAGGACAGTGAAGATGAACAGGAGATGGCCTCCCGCCAGGCTAGCAGCAGCCCCCTGCTGGACAGCAATCCCCCCCTTCCATCTGATGACAGCTGTTGGCATGTTGAACCCCTCTCACCAATTCCAATTGACCATTTGAACCTCGAGCGAACCGGACCCCTGAGCACCAGTAGCCCAGGTAGTAAGGTGGGGGAAGTCTGGCACAATAATGACTGCCACTCCCCGGCACTCCTGGGCACGACCCCCATCCGAGGAAGCTGCACTGGCCGAGGAAGTTGCACTGGCCGTAGGAAGTCTCAAGAGAAATCCCCTAGGGCCGGCTCCCCTGGGAGCAGCAGGCTGAGCTTCTTGAATTCAGCTCTGTGGGATGATTGGGATGAAGAACAGAAATCTCCAGAGATGCTTCCTCTGGCCCAGACACCAAGTGCTGATCGAGCTAGGAAATCAGAAGGGTTAAAGAAGCCAAGTGAGTAGTGGACAGGGTTGTTTGTCTTTTACACTAAGGGCCAGGGAGGAAATCGGTAATGACAACACAGGATGGCGATGCTGACGGGCAAGCGCAAGCACCTTCCTTGCCTTCCAGATCCCTGTCCACAGTTCAGGGAGAATGGGCTTATTATCAGTCAAACTTCTTAGCCACTACGTCAAAGTTTCCTAAACTTGCCTGGTCCCTATGGCTTGCTTGAGCACTTGTTAAAAATCCCTGCCTATGAACCTGACTCCAGAATACTGAACCAGTACCTCCAAGAGGCCAAGACACACATATTATAACACAGGTGAATCTTGAAAGCATAATGTTAAGTGAAAAAAGCCATTCACAAAAGACCACACATTCTATGATTCCATGTAGATGAAATGTCCAGAACAGTCAAATCCATATAGATAGAAAGCAAATTAACGTTGCCAGAGGCTGAGAGGAGAATGGGGAGTGACTGCTTGCTGGGTATGGAATTTCTTCTGGGCAGATGAAAATGTTTTGCATTTAGATAGAGGTGGTGGTTGCACGGTACTGTGAATATACTAAGTGCCACTCAGTTATTCGCTTTAAAATTTTATTATGTGAATTTCATCTCAACTTAGTAAAAACAATAGATGGGGCAAGTGGGGGGGGTTCTGCTCTGGGCCTCAGTCCTTCTTTATCTGTGAGCTCATTTCAGTCAGAGGGGATAATCAAAGCACCAGTGTTAGCCCCTCAAGGTGCTGTCCCCCCTCCCCACTCCCTAGCTGGATAGATCCAGAGAGAGCTGGGAAGGACAGGGTAGCACTGAGCAGTGACTGGTAACAGGGAAGCAGAGCTTATGGGCAGAGCATCTGCCTGCGACTAGGTGTTTCATTTCCTCTTAAAATCCTAGACCAGTTGGGCATCATTGGCCAGTGCTCTCAGCCTTGAGTGAGCTTCAGAATCGCCTGGGGAGCTTCTTAAAACACATGTGGCCACAGAGCTTCTGCTTTAGAAGGTCTGGGGTGTGACCAAAAATTTGCATTATCTAACTGGTTCCCAGGTGGTGCTGTGAGAACTGCAGCAAGAGACCTTAATCTGAATCTGAGATGGGATTCAAGGGGTGATAAATTCTGAAATAACGTAAAGAATTTTGTGCATTTTTCAGGAGACAGAGCCTGTTGTTTTCATTGGTGTTTAAAGGGCTCTGTGCTTATAAAGAAGATAAGAACCAACATCTATCTGTTCCTAATTGTCCCATTTGTCTTTAAAATCCTGTTTTCTTTTTAAAAAATAACAGCTTTACCGAGACATTATTCACATAGCATAAAATTCACCCTTTAAAATGTACAGTTCAGTGGTTTTTAGTATACTCACAGTATTCCACAGCTATCATCACTATCTAATTCCAGAACATTTTCATCATCCCAAAAATAAGTCCTGTAGCATTAGCATTCACTGCCATTGCCCTGTCACTCGTCTGCTACTGCCCCATTCATACAGCATCAGCATTGTACAAGGCTTTAAGTGCAGTATTTCTCTTAGTGACACTGACAGGGTCAGAATTGGCAAACTCAGGTGCCTCATACTGAAACATGTTTTTTATTCCACCCAGAAGGTGCTAATCGGAGGAAGAACTTGCCCCCAAAAGTGCCCATAACACCAATGCCACAGTATTCCATCATGGAGACACCAGTACTGAAGAAGGAACTGGATAGGTTGGTGTTGCTCTTGAAAGCTTGCTCATTAGTGGTCCCCCTTCCTCCTGTGAGTGACCAGGCTTAGTGAGGCTGGAAGCTGAATGACCTGCCACAGGCTCCACCCTGGGCTTTGGTGGTGGGGGTTGCTGGGGGCGTGGTACATGCCTACTGGCTCTCTTCATGTTATTCTTCAAATTACCTAGGCCTCAAGAAGCTAAGAAATGAGACTCTTCTAGGTCACCCATCAGGTGACAGATCTCCATGTCCCATGTGGGTGGAGATGGGACCCTGGCCTTAACAGTGTGAGTAAGGAGACCTGATTTTTAAAAATAACATCAGAACTATCACATCCCAATGAATGCTGCTCTTCACCTGGGGCCTGATGAAGTCATTGCCACCATCGTCACTCAGAACAGGGGGATCAGCCCTTCTAGAATATTCTAAAGAGTAAGCTCAGTTGGCATGCAGGATAGACACTAACCTTTGTGTAACAAAATGTCAGTTACACAAAGCCATTAATTTGTTAATAACTGTTTGCTCTTTGCTGAAGTTCATCTGTTTCTCCATTCAGGTTTGGGGTCCGTCCTCTGCCCAAACGCCAGATGGTTCTGAAACTGAAGGAGATATTCCAGTACACTCACCAGACACTGGAATCAGACTCTGAGGATGAGAGCCAGTTCTCACAGGTGCCCCTGGAGGCTCCTTGCAGCCAGACCCACACTGCCAAGACCTCTAAGGCTTCAAGGGCAGCTGGGTGCACCAGCCTGGAGGCCACTTCTGACCTTGTTCCCCAAAGGTCCAAGGAATCTGCTAAGAGCAAAGGCCCTCAGCATCGAAAGCAGCAGCCAGGTGGAAGCATCTCCCCACAGAGCATGTTACCAGCTGAGGAAGTGCCCCTAAGCCCTGATGGTGACACCCAGCTCCCGGCCTCTCAGAAATTCATGACCACCTCTGTGGACAGCGGTGACAGCTCCTTTAGCTCACAAAGGTAACCAGATGGAAGGACAGGGCCAGTGGCTTCATAGGTCCTCTGACTAGTGGGTCCAGGAGCTGGCATAAGCGAGGCCTAATGGGCCAGTGTTCACAAATACCAGTTGCCTTCTGAGTTTAAACTATAGGAAATGTAGATGGGGTTAAAGGGCAGTGCCCTGTGGGCCTCAACCCATAGGATGCTCCCTTGAGTGGGGCCAGCCCAGCATACCTTCTTGATGGGGGCCAGCGGCCAACAAGAAGTTTCTGTCTGAGGGCAAGTTCCTGCTGAGGCCGGCAGCTAGAGTGCCAGGGACACCGCACTGAGGGGTCATCCATGCCATGGGCCAGGCTCCGCAAGGGACATAGAAACACACTCCTTCCTTCAGAGAGGCTCCTGGTCTTTTGGGCTGGAGGGAAGGGGTGTTGCAAAATACTCTCTGGTTCTTTTCAGTTCTTCCTCCTGTGAGTTTGGAGTGGCCTTTGAGTCTGCAGGAGAAGATGAGGGTGAGGATGGGGTCAGTGCTTCACAGGCAGCTGTCCAAGCAGTGACCACAGAGGAGGCAGTGAGGCGCTACATCCGCTCTACGCCAGCACTGTACCGCAAGGTGCTGCTCTACCAGCCCTTTGAGCTGGCAGAGCTGCAGGCCGAGCTGAAGCAGCAGGGCATCCGCATGACCACGGGGAAGTTGCTGGACTTCCTAGACGCCCACTGCATTACCTTCACCACTGCTGCGGCCCGGAAAGAGAAGCTTGAGAGGAAGAGGCGGCAGCCTGTAGGCAAGAAGAAACGAGGCAAAACTGACCAGTCCATCCCCCGCTCCCCACCCATGGCCATCAGCAGTCTGTGAGATCTGCAGCCCCTTCAGCTAGCCAGGTCTCCAGGGCATTTTTGGGCCCCGGGTCTATATCTGCCCTCCCTGTGAAAATGACAACGGCACTGTGTATGTAGAATGTTCACTAGTGGAATGTTCACTAATCAGTGAAAGCTGCGACACCTACAGTTCATGGTGTTGTGACAAGAGCTCCTGGGCTGGAGCTCCTCTCCACCCCATTTCCTGGAGTGGTATTGGGAGCATGTCACCCACTGGACTAAGGGCCCCTGGCCTCCTCCCTCTATCAATGTCCAGTTTGTCTCCCTTTAACCCCCTTGGGCCAGTGTGTGTTTCAGAAGGGCAGTGTGCCACCAGCAGCTGGCCAGAGTGAGGCCTGATTTGGCACATCTTTTGCTCTCTGCATCCATCATTGCAGTCGCCTATGTCCTGAGATGGATGTCCAGGTCCAGCCTGTCCTGCTTGTCCTTCTTCTCAGCACTTGTGCTGTAATCCCAGCCTCCACCAGCAAACCAGGTGTCCACAGGCCTTCCACACTGCCATACCCAGGTACTCTCTTGGCCTAGCCATCCTGTCAAGACACCTGTCATTGTCACCAGCAGTCTCTAAACTGGACAGTGTGGAAGGTTCCAGCATAGCTGTTAAGCCCCCAAAACAAGCATGTTTTTTGTGACCTGGTTCAGTTGGTGTGTATTAAAGCTGCCTCTAGCCTCAAGCAGTATGGAGCACAGGTGAGGCCCAGGAAAGAAGAGTTGAGTCTCCGCATCCTTGTGAATGTCTTGTCTGTTTTAAATACAGTGCAGTCAATTTTATATGATGTGCAATAAAACAAAAAGGCTTTATGAAAACTTTCCAGGTTCTTCACTCTAGGACAATAATGAAGGAAGCAGGCTGTGAACTTCACCCACAGCACCCCGTCGTCCTCAGAGGATGCCTTTTCATCTCAAAGGTACCCCAGGCCCACTGGCCCCTCATTTTGCTTTGGTTCTTAGATAACAGGTATCCATTCATTCATACGTTTGTCCTCACCCCCACATTAAGAGAGCCCTTAACAAGCATTGATCTCCAGCCCTTGATGCTCAAAAGAAGCCCAAGACCCATTAGCCCAACCTGGGCTTTATCACAGATGCTAACTGAGTCAAAACCTGCATCTTAACAGGACGATTTGTGAAGCCTGCTCTGACGTGTGCAAGACCCTGGGACAGAGGTCAGAAACAAATGGGCACTTCTGGTCATTTAGTGGATGAGACAGATTCTGACCTGTCCCGTGCACAGTGTGAGAGCCAGTGCTCAGGTGCCTCAAGGGACGGCTTTCTGGAGCGGGGGTTTGTGAGCTAGGCCTTGGGCATGCAGCATTCAGAGAAGTGAAATGGGGTTCCTTGAACATGTATTGTGTCCCGGTTTGTGACCAGGCAGGGAGCACATGCTGCCTGGGGGCAGACAATCAGAGGGATGTCAGGGCTCAGATCATCACACAGCTAATGGCAGATGCTGCTTTGATCAGACTCAAGAAGGAGTCTGGCCTGGTTTAGAAGGTACCACCTGTTTCTTAATGAAGGGCTTGATCTCCTTCCATAGTATGGGCTATTTTAGGGAAGTGAGATGAAGTTAGGAAGGTAGGAGGTGACTTGGGGACACTACCAGACTTCACTCTCTCTTGGATACCACGGACCCTGACATGCAGCTTTGAGTACGCTCCCCTGGGAGAGGCCTGGGAACACTCCCTCCTGGATTCATAGAACGTTGCCAACTCCAGGATATGTTGGGGGAGGGGTCAAAATAGGTAAAAAGCCACAGACCAGGTAATGGCTGAACAGGTGAGGCCTGGTGGCCCAATACTTTGGCTTGTTGGGTCTGTAGGATGTCCCCCACAGAAGCCAGCAGGGGTCAGCAGTGGGCCTGGCTAGGGCTCCAGCTAGAAGCCTAAACCTGTATTCATAAACAGGAAATGGGGTTAAAAACCAGACACTATAGTAGAGAAACCACCAGAGCCAGAGAACCTGTGGTATCCAGGAAAAGAACCTTGACCCTTCCATAGAAATTAGACCTGACTCAGAAACAAGGAAATTAGGGCCAGTTGATTGGTTGAAAAAACTGGTGATGAGAGCTTCCCTCTTCCAGTGCCTGCAGCGAGGCTGGAAGAGCCAGTGGTAAACAGTGGGTACAGGAATTCCCTTCCAGAAGCTCTGCTCGGCCAGTGAAGAGGAACTAGCACCAGAAGAAAGTATGCTGAGCCTAGGGCAGTGAATGTTCACTAATTAGTGAATGTGACAAGAGCTCCTGGGCCTGTACCACTCATTTTCACAGCCCAGCTAGAGCAGGGCCCAGGCAAGGGGGCCCCCAGGGACCTGCAGAACCCCCCCCCCCAGCAAGGCCACACCCCTACAGGCAGAAAGCCTCAAGCTGTCATTGAGTTGAGAAGGGCCAAAACTACTGCTACTTGGGCTGACCACAGCTCTGGGTGGACAAAAAGCCCTAGAGTGAGAATGACCAGGGGACACCCTGCCCCAAACACACAAACACCACCGGGAGAGTTAGGAGAAAGCTCCCCAGGTTTTTACAGAGGAGCAGGCAGAGGGAGCAGGCACCATCCCTGTCTGGTGGTGGGCCATCCCTTTAAGGTGGGGGAGGAAAAAGGTGGTGGCAGGGAAGTACTGACTCCAGAATGTTCCCTGAGATCTCACGAAGGAGGCTGTTTCCTCTGGTGCTCAGGATCCACCCATTCTGAACTGTGGAGGGAGAAGCAGAGCACACTCTTAGCCTCTTTCATGTGACAGATACCCCCCAGGCTCCTGTGGTTTCCAACATCCTGTGGGTGGCCCTGGTTTCAGACGCCTTTGCTTTTGCTGCACCTTGTGGCTCAGGCTGCAGCCGCCAGTTTGTGTTCTGTCTGCCAAGAGCCTCAGCAGGCTTCCAGAGGGTAGCCATCATATGTCTCCCAGCACCTGGCAAGTTGCTAGGTGCTCAGAATGCACTGATGGGAAGGAGGTGGGGAGGAGGGGCACAGAAGGATGTCATCTATGGAGCACTTCTAATCTGCTGCCTCAGTCCCCTCCTTTCCCCTCCATCACCCACACACAGCTCTTGAGAATAGGCCAATACGAACACATACCTCTTCCCATCTCCCCTTATACACAAGTTGCTGCACGTATCCAAATCCACTACTCTCTTGCTCTACAACAATTATTGGCTCCAACTTGCTTGCTGAGGAAAATTGAGGCCTTTGTCATTTGGCTCCCACCTTGTCACCTGCTTCTCTCAGTGGCCTCGCACTAAGAGACTTCTTCCCTATCACTGGAGGATGTCCTGTATTTTTCCTCTATGTTTTTCACTCTGGGCCATGTCCTTTTGCTTCACACCTACCCTGTCAGTGGAGCCCACATGCTGAGGTCCAACTCCAGGAGTCTGAGTGAACTGCCACATTTTTCTGTTTCAAGATATAGCTGATCTGCCTTTGGGTGTCCTTGACTCACAGGAAGATAAGGTGCCTTTTGGGTGCTAGAGAGAAGGAAAGGGGGTTAGAAAGGGCAAGGAGGTTCATGGTTTGTCAGAGGGTACCAGCCTGAAAGTGGGAGGACACAGATCCAGCCCCAGCAAAGTCACCTTCTCTCTGTGTGGCCTTGGGTAAGACACTGAATATTCCCACTGTTCACCTGCTTTCTCTACCACCCCCGAAAAAGCAAAGGTCTGCTGATGGTGAGTCTGTTTTCCTTTGTGGCTTTGACTGGACCACTTTTTCCTGAGCATCAGGTCTGCAGAGTGCTGGGTCCTTGAATCAAGACCCTGGTGGCACTCCCTGCCTCTCTGACTTATGGGGCGGTGACAAAGCCAGATAGTTGGTGAGGCAGCTGTGGCTCATCAGTTTGTCTGTTGGCTTTTGAAATCAGACAGGAAGGAGGGTTGAGGTGGAGCCGGTACAGGAAGAGGTGAGAAGCCCCAGCTGCCGTGATAGTTGGTGGGCTCAGGGACTGTGGGAGCTGGTGGACTGCATGGACTTCATTCTTGCCCCAGACAGATCTTGAGGGCTCGCAGCACAGCCAACTAGCCACAGAGAGACCCAGGAGAGCCCCACCACTGCCCAGATACCTCTGTCTACTGGAACAGGACTCAGCCCCCAAGTGCTGGGATAGAGCCACCCCTGGCCTCTCAATCTTGGCATCCCTGAGGCAATGAGGCCCAGGAGGTAAGTTGAGTCCAGGCTGCCTCAGTGCAGGAGGGGGGAGGATAAGGAAACCACTGGCAGGAAGGACCATGACTTCTGAAGCTGAGCCACTGAGGAGGAGTGGTTGGGGTAGCGCCAGGAAGGTGTTTGCATGGGTGCCAGGAGCTGCTGGGTAGGACTGCTTCATGGTGTAGAATAAACAAATGTGCCCAAGGATGGCCAAAGGGACAAAGCCCAGCTCCTTAGGTACCAGTAATGGGAAGAGAGAAGCAGGAAATAGACAGGAAGTACTGTAGGCAGGCAGAAGTGATGCTGAGCAGTGCAGTCCGCTGGTTAAACTTGGAGTCAGCAGACCTGGGTACCATTCCTGTACTCCCTTCATAGAGGTGACATAGAGGTGACAATACCAGACCTGTCCCAGGGTCCTGAGGGCCAAGGGAGATGGAACAAATGGAGTGGGGTCCAATAACTAGTGCCTGCTCCATAAATGCTGCCTCATATCAGATGAGCAGCCCCCAGGGGCCTCTCCCAGCCAAATCCTTCGATGGACATGAGGCTCATCATTCTGAGAACAGACCATGGAGGCCTTCTGAGAAGAGGTGCTGCTGAGCTGAGATCTTCCCCAATGGCCAGGTTCCTGGGGCCCTCAGTAAGGGCACATGCTTGTCCTGAGTCCAAGAGCTCACTCTTGGTCACCACAGGCTACCTGGCAGCTGACTCCCAGGCAGGGGTATAGACTAAGCATCCACTCCTCTGTCCCAGGGATGCTGGGTTTCCCAGGAATGAGCTTGTCCCCATCCTCCCACTAGGGTTCCAGGGGTCAGTACAATTAGGAAGGCCATGTCCTGCAGCAAAGGCACCACTTCCTCTCTCCTCTGGGAAAGGCTATTTGATTTCAAGTCGGGAGAGAGGAGCAGCCAAGAAGCTATGCCTAAGATACAGGTGGCCCAGGTGAGAGGTCAGCACTGTGTGCTCCTTACAGTCACCTAGCGCAAAGGCCAGCCTGAGGGACAGGCCTGAGCGACACTAACACCAAGGAGCACAGGTCACCTTAACCCCAAAATGAAGCTCTGGGGGACAGATGGGAATGTGGAAACCCTGCTCCAGGGAAGTGGCAGTGGTTCCCAATTGTCCATCTGGCCCTGCCCTGCCCACTCCAGCTTGGATCCTCTATAGACTGAAGAACTCTGGCCCACCTGCCCTCAGCCCTCCCCTCTTCAAGGTGGGCTTGCAAGGCCTCCTGCTGCTCTCACTGGAGGCTGTCAGGAGCTGCCTGTCACTGGTGGTGCATGTGGCAAATGAACCTCACCCCACTCAGACATCTGTGGTAGATTCCACTCTGCTGAGGTGGCATCTGGGGCTGCATGCATGGCCTGTTCCCAGGTGGCCAGGTAGCTGCCCGACTCGGGGAGACCCCCTCATCAGCCTCTGATGTTGTTCCTGGGAGGTCATGGGAGTGCAGTACCTCCTGGCCCATCTATTGGTATCTCCTCTTCTGTCCTTATTAAGACAAGGTATCTATAGGTGAATGCCTACTTGGGGAGAGAGGATTCTATCTGAATAGGTCTTGAGTAGGGGCACCAGATCAAATTTAACAGCATACTCTGTTAAATTTGAATTTCAGATAAACAGCGAAGTTTTAAAAAAAGTATTACTTGGGTTATACTTCTACTAAAAAAATTATCTGTAGTTTATCTGAAATTCAGATTTCACTGAGTGTCCTGTATCTTACTTCGATAAATCTTGCAATCCTAGGCCTGAGGTCAGCAGGGCAGGAAACATGGCTGTCTGATCAGGAGGGAAGATAGACCCCCAACACTGAGAGGCTAATGGGATTACAGAGGTGGAATTGGAGGTTCGCCCCTCTGACCTTCCCAGGCACACACAGGCTCTGCCATTTCCTCACTCTTGCCTGCTATTTGTCCCTCCTTTGTTACTTTCTCAGCCACTTTCTGGTCCAATGGTTCTCAGTTCTGGCTGGTCATTAGAATCACCTGAGTAGCTTTAACATATATCCATGTTGGGGCCCTACCCCAGGCCAACTAAATCTCTGGATGGTTGAACTGAGCAGTGGCTTTTAAAAAATATTGCTCCATAGAATGCCCATATGACCCAGCAATTTCACTTCTTGGTACACAGACCCAAAAGAATTGAAAGCAAGGATTTGAACAGATGTTTGTACACCAATGTTCCTAGTAGCATTATTCACAAGAGCCAAAAGGTGGAAACAACCCAAGTGGCCATAGTCAGATGAAAGAATAAACAAAATATGGTCTGGCCATAAAATGGAATACTATTTAGCCTTAAAAAGGAATAAAAATTCTGATACAGGTTACAACCTAGATGAACTTGGAAAACATCATGTTCAGTGAAAGATGTCAGATGCAAAAGGACAGATACTATATGATTCCACTTATGTGAGGTCCCAAGAGTCATCAAATTCACACAGAAAGTAGAATGGTGGTATCTGGGGCTGGAGGAGTAGGGAGGGGAAGTTAGTGTTTAATGAGCACAGTTTCCATTTGGGAGGCTGAAAAACTTCTAGAGGTAGATGGTGGTGATGGTTGTACCACATTGTAAATGTACTTAATGCCACTGAATTGTACACTTAAAAAAATTATAATGGTAAATTTTATCTTATGTATATTTTACTACAATAAAAAATTAAATTAAAAAATAGTTCTCAAATATATGGTGATGGAAGGAAATTTACCTTTGGATGGTAAACATACAATGCAATATACGTATGATGTATTATTGAATTATGTACTTGAAACCTATATAATTTTATTTATCAATGTCACGTCAATAAATTTAACAAAAAATTTTTGAAATTAAAAAATAGTTGAAGAGACAATGTCCTGCCAGAACTGAGAAGCACTGGGCTTGGCTACCATATCACCACAGCAATAGCACAGTTAGTCACCTGGCAGGTGCACCTGGCCATTTAACAACAGGAGGCTGTGTCCATTCCTAGGCCATCCTTGACATCGCCCAATCCAAAAGCAGGACAGAGGTCCTAGTTGTACTAAGAGAGTGCAGTAGCATGGTTTCATTTGGGTTTATATATATTTTAGTTTTTGTTGTTGTTGTTGTTGTTTTTAGTTTTTAAATAGCTGCTAGCATAACTTTTTAAAAATTGAGTTATAGGACATGGTTCCATAGTGTAGCGATTAGCATGTCTGCTTTGCACATAGAAGGTCCTGGGTTTGTGTTCCATTAAAGCCATAGTCCATGGTCTGTGACCATGCCACCTTGAACAAGCCCAATCCTGTCTGATCTTGGAAGCTAAGCAAGGTCAGTCCTGGTTAGTATTTGGATGGGAGACCACCTAGGAAGACCAGGTACTATAGGCATAAAATAATAAAAATAAAAATAAATAAATAAAATTGAGTTATAACACATAGATAATAAAATGAGGTCAATGGATTTTTAGATATGTATACATCTGTTTGTACACCATCCAGATAATATATAAAAGTTTCTAGCACCCCAGAATTCTCTTTCATGGTTCTGGTCAGAACTGCCCTCAAGGATAACTCATAAATGAGATCACAAAGTGCGTTCTTTTTGGTGTAAGATTTCTTTCACTCACCATGTCTGCGAGAGCCAGCCATATTGTTGAGCATGTCAGTAGTTTATTATTTTTTTTTATTATGTAAAATTTGATTGTATGAACATACCCCTAAAATTCCATTCCATTGTTTATGGACATTGGTTGTTTCTACATTTTTTTAGACATTATGAGTAAAGCTGCTATGAACATTCTGGGTCTGTGTTTTGGTGCATTTAAATATTCATGGGTATATACCCAGGAGAGGAATTGCTGGGTCACAGAAATAATTTAGCCTTAATACTACCAAATGTTTTTCTAAAGTGATTTTTATTTGCATTTCTCTGATGACTAATGATATTTTCTTTTATGATATATGTTCAATTTTTGACCCATTTTTAAATTAAGCTGTCTGTTTCTTACTGATTTTTTTAATGTGTTTGACATATCTTCTCCCAGTCAGTAGTTTGCTTTGTCACCCTTTTAATGCTGTCTTCTAATGACAGATATTCTTAGTTTTAATGAATCCCAATATATTGTTCTTTCCTTTCATGGTTAGTGCTTTTGTGTTCTATTTAGTCTTTATGTAGCTCAAGTTCATAAAAATATTCTACTGTATTTTTTTCTAAAGGATTGATTGTGTTAGCATTCACATTTTGATCATGACCCAGCTTGAATTAATTTTTGTGTTTGGTGTGAGATAAGGGTGAACGTTTGTTTTTCTCATATACCTTATTAAGCAGCATGATTTAATGCAAAGACCATCCTTTCCCCCACTGAAGTGCAGTGGAGCCCTTGTATATCATATATGTGTGGGTCTGTTTCTGGACCCACTACTCTATTGCATTCATCTATTTGTCTGCCTTTATGCCAATACCTATAGCTCTATACTAATTCTTTAGTATTGTTTAGTGTAAATCCTCCAGCTTTGTTTTGCTTTTTTTAAATGAGTTTGGCTATTCCAGGGTCTTTTGCATTTACATATATGTTTTAGAATCAGCTTGCCCTATCCACCCTACCCTCAAAAACAGTCTGTTGGGATTTTGATTGGGGTGTTATTCAATCTGTAGATCAATTTGGGAAAAATTGACATCTTAATATTACAAAATCTTCCGATCAATGAACATAGTAAACCCCTCCTTTAGATCTTCTTTCATTTCCTAGTATTGTTTTATAGTTTTTAGTGTAGAAGTCTTACAAATGTTTTTCTAGATTTATTCCTAGACATTTGATTTTTAAATGTTTTCTAAAAAAATTTTTTTAAAGAGTTTATTTGAGACAAACTGATGACATGACAGAAAGCAAGATCTCAAATGCTCTTTAAATAGTATTTAAATTTTTAATTTCAGTTTGATTGTTGCTGCTAAGTACAAATATAACTGACTTTTTTTGTGCATCAATCTTGTGTCCAGAAACCTTACTGAATTCACATATTAGTTCTAATAGTTCGATTTATACATTGGATTTTCAATGTATATAATCATGTCAACTGTGAATACTGACAAATTTATTTTTTCTTTTTTCAATCTTGATACCTTTTATTTCTTTCATTTGACCTGTTGCACTAGCACCTAATATTTTCTTAAAAACCCACCAACCAGAGAGTTACCTCTGGGAAATGGAAGCAAGGTGTATACTTTACTTTTGTATTATTTTAATGTTTTTAAGGAGCACATATTACTTTTGTAATTCTGAGATCAATCTATTTCAATGAGGTAGGAAAGAAATAAATGTTTGTTAGCAAAATCTAAGCAATTAAAGTTTACAAAATAAGAAATAATTTCTTAATCTCACTGTCATATATTTCTGAATTTTCTTTAGCCAAAAATAGTATTCTCTAAGAAAAAAATGGAATCCTATCAATTTTCCCCCTGCATCTTATTTTTTATAAATGAAATACATTATAAAACATCCAGGAAGCTCAACAAACTCCAAGTAAGAATAATTCAAAGAGGCCCACACCAAGACAAATTATAATCAAACTTTCAAAAGATAAAGACAAAGAGAAAACCTTGAAATCAGACAGATAAAAGCAAATCATCACATACAAATGATTCTCAATAAGATTTTCAGCAGAATTCTTGTCAGAAACTTTGGAGACCAAACAATAGCAGGTGGATATATTTAAAGTGTTCAAAGAAAAAACCTCCAACCAAGAGTTCTATATCCAACAAAACTGTCCTTTAAAAGTAGGGGGGAAATTAAGATTCCCAGATAAATAAAACTGAGAGTCTGTGATCACCAGACCTGTCCTACAAGGGAGGGGAGCCCTTGCAGAGTAAAATGAAAGGACACTAGATGATGGTAACTCAAAGCTATATGGAAAAATAAAGGTCTCAAAAAAAGTAAATACATGGAAAATTATAAACACTAGTATTATTTTAACAATGGTTTATAATTATACTTTTTGTTTTCTACATGATTTAAGAGACTAACACATTTAAAGAAAAAACAATTATTAGTATATAAACTAGTATTACTGTATCTTTGGTTTGTAACTCCAAATTTTGTTTTCTGCATAAGTCAAAAGACTAATAAATTTAAAAGAATTATTAGTTTATGTTTTAGGTCACACAATGTATAAAGATGTAATGTAATGTAATACCATGACATCAACAATCAAAAAAGGTAGGGACAGGGATGTAAAGGAGGAGAGTTTTGTATGTTATTGAAATTAAGCTAGAATAAATTCAAATTAGAGTATTATAATTTTAGGATGTTAAATATAATCTCATGTTAACCACAAAGAAAATAGCTATAGTATATACAAAAAGAGAATGAGAAAAAAATTTCACTACAAGCAATCAACTAAACACAAAAGAAGACAGTAATGCAAGAAATAAAGGGGGAAGCTATAAAGCATAAAGAAAATGACAGAACTAAGTCCTTCCTTATCAGTAATTACTTTAAGTGGAAATGTAAATGGATCAAACTCTCCAATCAAAAGACTGAAATGGGCAGAATGAATAAAAACACATGATCCAACTATATGCTGTTTATGAGAAACACACAAAGACACAAATAGATTTAAAGCAAAAGGATGGAAAAGATATTCCATGAAAATAGTACCCAAAAGAGAGCAGTGGTGGCTACAATAATGTCAGACAAAATAAACTTTAAATCAAAAGAGTTTACAAGCAACAAAGAAGGACATTATATCTTAATAAAAGTTTCAAAACAGCAAAAATATATAATAATTATAAACATAATGTATGTAGTAATATGTAATCAAAATATATGAAGCAAAAACTGACAGAATTGAAAAAATAAGACATTCTACAATAATAGTTGGAGACTTCAATACCCCACTCACCATAATAGATAGAACAACCAGGCAGAAGACAAATAAGGAAATAGAAGACAACACAATAAATCAATTAGATCTAACAAATCACTCTACTCAACAACACCACTTTCTTCTCAAGTGCACATGGGACATTTTCCAGAACAGACTATGTGTTAAGTCACAAATTAAGTCTTAATAAATTTGAAAAGATATGTATCATACCAAGTGTCTTCTCCAACCACAGTGGGATGAAGTTAGATGCTGATAACAAGAAAAACTGGGAAATTGACCAAATTGTGGAAATTAAACAACACAAACTTTTGTATAATTACTGTATTAAAAAAGAAATCACAAGGGAAATTAGAAAATATTCAGAGATGAATGAAAATGAAAACACAACATACCAAACTTATGGGACACAATGAAAGTGTTGCTAAGAGGGAAAGTGACAGCTGTTAATACTTATATTAATAAAACAAAAGTACTTCTGGTCAAGATACTAGAGTAAGTAAACACTGTGCTTGCCTCCTCTCACAACCACATCAAAATTACAACTAAACTACAGAGCAACCATCATTGAGAATCACCTGAAGTCTGGCTGAACAGAAGTCCTATAACTAAGGATATACAGAAGAAGCCACCTGGTAACTGGTAGAAGGGGCAGAGAAGTGGAACAGGCTGGTCCACACCCCCTGCGGAGGTTAAAAATCAGGAGACATATCTCAGCTGCGGAGGTCACCCATGAGGAGTAAAGGGTCCCAGCCCCACACCGGGCTCTCGAATACCAGGAAGAGAAATCCCCACAACTTCTGGCTGTGAAAACCAGAAGAAATTGTGACTGAGTGAGACAAGGGCTGCTGGAGTCCCAGGCACACGGGCACTTTTAAAGTGCCCATACATGGACTTATTGACAGAATCACTCACTCTGAGCTTCAGTGTTTAGGGAGCAGCTCAATAGTCACCAGGGATTTATGGAGAGGAATTGAATTGTCTGGCTTTAAGGCAAGGGCTGGGAGGGCAGCTTTCTCCCGCATAGAAGTACTGGCAGAAGCCATTGTTCTTTTGTTGAGCCCTCCCCTCCATCCAGGGTGCAGACATAGACAGACACCACATCTGAGTCTCCATCGACCTAGCTAATGCTCTTCACTCTACCCTGGTGATTTCCTGATACCCTACCCCACCCAACTTATGGGCCCACCCAAGCCACTTCTAGTAGCTTTTACATAAAAATAGCCTGTCCTGGCTTATGCTATGGACTTTTCTAAAATCTCTTAAAGGTTCACAACCCCCATACAAACAGCATCTGGCTTCGGTGTGCTCTGAACCTCTTTCTAAAAAGCCTCAAGCCAAGCACTAGTAGTAGCTGGCCTCTATTTATTTTCAGCTTAGCCTTGCCCAGGCATCTCCAAGCTTAACAAAAGTAACAACCATTGGCACATCACTTTGTAGCACATATCAAGTGGCTCCAGGTAGAGTACATGCAGCAAATGATCTTGGCCTGCAAAAAAGCTACTCCCAAGAGGCCTCAGAACCAACACACATGATGGCCAGCTTCAGATCACAACAGAGCATCACCCAACCATCCCTACAAATGATACATGCAAAGGGCAGACTGGGCAGGCACCAGAGCCCTCCCAAGCAAATCCTACTCTGTAGGGTCAGCCCCTGAACAACAGCTTCTTCACTGTAGTCATAGCCAGTCCTCAAAACCAATCAGCCTGAAGGTCCATATTTCTCATTGACATGCAAACAGCACCTAAGTCTCGAGCACAACAAGAGGGCACACACAACCCACACAAGGGACACATCTGGAGCACCCGGCTCAGCTGACCAGGGAGAATGCACCCACAGGACATCTACTACATAAGTTCACTCTACTAACACTGGGAAACATAGCAGCTCTACCTAATGCATAGAAACAAACACAGGGAGCCAGCCAAAATGGAGAGACAAAGAAACATGTCTCAAATGAAAGAACAGAACAAAGCATCAGAAAAGGAACCAAACAAAATGGAGACAAGCAATCTACCAGATGCAGAGTTCAAAAACACTAGTTATAAGGATGCTCAGTGATTTCACTGAGAACTTCAACAAAGATATTGGAACATAGAAACTGAGATAGAAAACATAAAAAAGAACCATCATTAAGTGAATACAATAACAGAAATAAAGAATATATTAGAGTGAATCGACAGTAGGTTAGATGAAGCAGAGGACTGAGTTAGTGATTTGGAAGATAAGGCAGCAGAAAGCACTCATTCAGAACAGCAAAAAGAACAAAGACTCCAAAAAAATGAGGACAGTTTAAGGGGCCTCTGAGACAACATCAAGTGTACCAACATTCACATCATAGGGGTAGCAGAAGGAGAAGAGAGAGAGCAAGGAATTGAAAACATATTTGAAGAAATGATGACAGAAAACTTCCCTAATCTGGTGAAGGAAATAGGCATACAAGATCAGGAAGTGCATAGAGTCCCAAGCAAAATTAATCCAACAAAGCCCACACCAAGACACATCATAATTAAAATGCCAAAGTTTAAAGACAAAGAGAGAATCTTAACAGTAGCAAGAGAGAAGCAGTTAGTTACCTACAAAGGAGTTCTCCCATAATACTATCAACTGATTTCTTAACAGAAACTTTACAAGCCAGAAGGGATTGGCATGCAATACTCAAAGTGATGAAAAGCAAGGACCTACAACCAAGATTACTCTACTCAGCAAAGCTATCATTTAGACCTGAAGAACAGATAAAGAGCTTCACAAACAAGAAATAGCTAAAGTTCATCACTACCAAATTAGTATTATGAGAAATGTTAAAGATACTTCTTTAAGAAGAAAGATTTAAAATAGGAATAATAAATTGGCAATAATAACATATTTATCAACAATTATTTTAAATGTAAATGGATTAAATGTTCCAATCAAAAGACATAAGTCAGCTGAATGGATAAGAAAACATGACCCTTACATTTGCTGCCTACAAGAGATTCACTTCAGATCAAGATACAGACTAAAAAGTAAAGGAATGAAGAAAGGTATTTCATGAAAATAGAAATGAAAAAGTAAAAATCTGGGTAGCAATAGTTTTACCAGACAAAATAGACTTTAAAACAAAGGTTATAACAAGAGACAAAGAAGGAACCAATAACCCCACTTCTGTGAAATCCCATTTCTGTGAAGAAACCCAAAACATTACTTCAAAGGGACATGTAAATCCATATGTTAACTGCAGCATTATTTACATTAAACAAGATTTGGAGGCAACCAGGGTGTCCATTAATGGATGAATATGTGGTACATATATACAATAAAATATTACTCAGCCATGAAAAAGAATAAAATCTTGTCATCTGCAACAACATGGATGAACCTAGAGGGTATTGTGCTGAGTGGAGTAAGTCAAATGGATTAAATGTTCCAATCAAAAGACATAAGTCAGCTGAATGGATAAGAAAACATGATCCATATGTCAGAGAAAGACAAATGCCATATGATTTCACTTCCATATAGAATCTAAAAAACAAAATAAACAAATAAAACAGAAACAAACTCATATATACTGAGAACATTTTGATAGTTGCTAGATGGGAGGGGGATTGGGGAAGGGTAAATAAAAAAGGGGAAAGGATTAAAAAGTACAAATTAGTAGTTACAAAATAGTCATGGAGATATAAAGTGTAGCATAAGGAATATAGTCAATAATATTGTAATAACTATGTATGGTGTCAGATGGTCTTAGATTTATTGGGGTTTTTACTTCACACATTATATTAATGTCCAATCACTATGTTGTACAATTGGAACTAATATAATAGTGTATGTCAACTGTAATTAAAAAATAAAAATAAAAAAATAAAAATAAAAATTATTTAATAAAAAATGTGGTAAAAAATTAAAAACAAGAAATACCTCAAATCAACAACTTAACTTTACAAATTAAGGAACTAGAAAAAGAAAAACAAACTAAACCCAAGATGGCAGAAGGAAGAAAATAATAAAGATTAGAGATACATGAAATAGAGAATAGAAAAACAATAGAGAAAACTCAATGATATAAAAAAATCAACAAAATTGACAAATCTTTAGCTAGATGGACTAAGAAAAGAAAAAAAGACTCATATTACTAAAATTAGAAATGACAGTAGGGATATTACTACCCATTGAACAAATAAAAAGGATTGTAAGAGAGTATGCCAACAAACTGTATAACCTGGCTGAAACAAATAAGTCCCTAGAAACACAAAACCTTCCAAAACTAAATAGAAAATCTGAATAGACCTATTGCTAATAAGGAGTAATAAGTAATCAGAAGTCCCCCAACAAAGAAAAGTCTGGACCTGATTGTTTCACTGATGAATTATACCAAACATTTAAAGAAGAAATAAATCCAATCCTTCGTAATCTTCTCCAAAAAATTGTAGCAAGATACAAAGCTGAAACACGAAAATCGGTTGCATTTGTATACATGAACAATAAATCATATGAAAAGGAAATTACAAAAACAGCTTCATTCACAATAGCATAAAAATAATAGAATAAAATGATTAGGAATTAATCAAGAAGATAAAAACACTTATGCAATGAAAATTATAAAATGTTGCTGAAAGAAGACAAAAATAAATAGAAACACATTCTTGTTCATGGACTGGAAGACAATATTGTTAGAATGTCAATACTACCCAAAGCTATTTATAGAACCAATGCACTCCCTATCAAAACGCTGACTTCTTTTACAGAAATAGAAAAACCCATCCTAAAATTCATAAGGCATGTCAAGATACCCCAAAGAGCTGAAACAATGTTTTAAAAGAGGAACAAAATGAGAGACCTCACACTTATTAATTTCAGAACTTACTACAAATCTATAGTGATCAAAACATTGTGGTATTGGCCTAAAGATAAATAGACCAAATGAATTGAATAGACAACCTGGAAAGAAACACTCATATATACAGTCAAATGATTTTTGACAAAGATGTCATGACCATTCAATAAGGAAAGAACAGTCTTTTCAACAAATGGTGCCATGAAAACTGGATATCCACATGCAAAAGAATGAAGTTGGACTCTTTTTAATGCTGTATACAAAAAAATAATCCAAAATGGATCAAGGACCTAGATGTAATATTTAAGACAATAAAACTCTTAGAAGAAAATATAGGACAAAGCTTCATGACATTAAATTTGGTCATGATATCTTGAATATGACACCAAAGGCACAAGTAACAAAATAAAAAAATAGATAAATTGAACTTCATAAAAATTAAACAATTTTGTGCATCAAAAGACATTATCCACAGAATAAAAAGGCAACTCACAGGATGGGAGTAAATATTTGCAAATCATATATCTGATAAGGAATTAATATTCAGAAAATATAGAGAACTCCTAAAATTTGACGATAAAAAAACCTGATTCAAAAATAGGCAAGATTTGAATAGATATTTCTCAAAGAAGATATATAAATGGCCAATAAGCATATGAAAAGATGCTTAACATTACTAATCATTAGGTAAATGCAAATAAAATCTACAATGAGATATAACCTCTTATCCATTAGGATGGCTACCATCAAAAAACCAGAAAACTAAAGGTGAGAATGTGAAGAAATTGGAACCCTTATACACTCTTGGTGTGAAGGTAAAACAGTAAAGCTGCTGTGGAAAACAGTGCGACAGTTCCTTAAAAAATTAAAAATAGAATTACCAAGTGATGCTGAGAATCTATCTGGGTATATACCCCCCAAAATTGAATGCAGGGTCTCAAAGAGATATTTATATACACACGTTAATAGCATTATTCACAAAAGCTAAGACATAAAAGTGACCCAAGTATCCACTGACAGATGAAAGGAAAATAAAATGTGGCATATACATTAGTCAGCCATAAAAGTTAATAATGATACATGTTATAACATGGATGAACCTGAAAACATTATGCTTAGTCAAGGAGGCCAGATACAAAAGGACAAATACTGTATGATTCCATCTATATAAGGTAGTTAGAATAGTCAAAATTGTAAAGACATCAAGTATAATGGTTGTTGCCAGGGTCTGAGGAGAGAGGATAAAGGGGAGTTATCGTTTAATATGTACAGTTTCAGTTTTAAAAGATGAAAAGAATTATGGGGATGATGGTAGTGATGGTTGCACAACAATGTAAAGGTATTTAATACCACTAAGCTGTATCAAGATAATAATTACGTTATATTTTACCACAATTTTTAAAAAGTGAAAAAAAGATTGTAGCTCCTGTATGATTCTATTTATGTTAAATTTTGGAAAAGACAACTTTAATCTGTAGTGAAAAAAAAAAAAAGCAGACCGATGGCTTAGGGCCACAGGGATATAGTTGGGATAGACTGACAAGGGGCATGAGGGAACATTTTTTGGAAAATGAATGTTCAATGTCTTGATTATGGTAGTTGTTACACAGGTATATACTTTGTCAGAACTCATGTAATAATACACTTGAAATGGGTGCATTGTACTATATATAAATTATATATAGTTGGTTGATCTTACAGATTGCAAGGACATTGTCAGTTTATAATCTCTTATTTTTTAATATTTTACTCCTACAGCATCTGATCTTCCTAGGTGGTCTCTCATCCAAGTTCTAACCAGGCCCAACCCTGCTAGCTTCTGAGATCAGATGGGTTCAGGCTTGTTCAGGGTAGCATGACTGTTGACTTACCAATCCTCTTTAGATAGAAATTTAGTTTTCCCTTCAATTTCTTGTTATAAACAATGTTTTAGGATCATCCCTATAGCCACATCTTCGTGCAATTGTCCAAGTATTTCTTTAGAATAAATTTCCAGAAGTGGAATTTTGGGGTCAAAGATATTTAATGGCAATGGATAATGACAAATTATTGTCCAAATGGTACTGATTTTTGCTTCCACTAACTATAAGATTCCTAATACTGTCTTACCAATGTAGTCTGTTACATCATTATAATCTTTGTCAGTTAAACAAATGAAAAATGATAGTTATTTGTTTTGTTTTTTATCATTCATGAGATTGAACATATTTTCAGTATCTCGGTCATTTATACTTTTATGAATTATCTGTGTCCTTTTTTCTATTCCTATTTCCATAATTATCTGTGTCCATAATTCTATTCGGTACTTATTTCTTATTGATTTATGAAAATTTTCTATATATTAAGGATATTAATACTTTTTCATGTATGTTCCTTATGTTGACTCATGACTTGAGGTTTTCTTTATTTGTGGTATTTATTATCAGTTATTATCAGTTAGAAATATCAAATTAAGGCAAATATGTTAATCTTCCCCTTTATGTTTTCTGGATTTCATGTCTTGCTTACAGACATAAAATATCCTTTACACAAAGCATATTTTAAAATATTCTCTCATGTTTCCTTATTGTAATTTTATTTATAATTTTATCTCTTAAATCCAAACTGAAGTTAAATTTTGTGTTTATGTGAAGTGAAGTTCAAAAAAAATTTTTTTTTCTTAGGCTGGACAATTGCTCCTACACCATTTCACTGACTTGAAATGTTATTTTTTGCATATTACCAAACTTCTTTCATATGTAAATAATATAAATATTTATTTGTTCCTGAACTCTATATTATGTTCTATTGATTTATGTATTTGTTCTTATGCTAGCCCATCCTATTCTATATCACTTAATATATATGGAAGATAGTATTCAAGAATGCAAGATTGGTTCAACATTAGAAAATCTATTAGTGTAGCTCACAGATTAAAGGAGATATCTGATATACATCAATCATGTCACTCCCTCTAGTGGTTTCCTACCACACTTAGAACAAATCTAAACTTAGAGCAGTGACCAGATCTCAATCCCACGTTGTTCTTGTTTCCTAACCTCTTTTGTGAGCCCCCTCACTCATTTACTGCGCCCTAGCAACTTGCCCCTTCAACTCTCGCCTTTTTCTTTTTCTGGAACTCACAGGTCATTTGTACTTGCTGTTCCTCTAGCTTTTTGCATAATTAACTTTCTCACCTTCAAATCTCCACTTAATTTATCGTTTTCTCACAAAAGCCTTCTCTGGCTGCTGTGACTAATGCATCCTATGCCCTCTAGACCACCAATCCTCTCCATCACTCAAACTGTTTATTTCACTCACTAATCACCATCAGAATTGCCTTGCTCATCATTTTCTTCTCTATTATCATTTCCCCCATCCCCACTGCACTTACAGGGTAAGGACTTTGTCTAACTTGTTCACCTTCACATCGTCAGGGCCTGGAACACACAACAGGCCCTCAATAAATATCTTCTGGTTGCATGAATAAATGGAAATAAGACATGTGATATTTCTAAATATCAATAAATGTGTAAGCATATACACATTTCAATATCGATATCGATAAATGTGTAAGCATACTCCAAGAGGCAGTAGATTATACAGCATAAGTGTTGGTGTCAGTGAAACTTTGGTTTCTATCTCAACTCAACTGCTTCCCAATTGTGGATCCTTGGGCAAGTTATCTAACTTCTCTAAACTTCAGTGTCCTCATCTATAAAATGGAAGAAATAATGATCATAAGAGTTGTCAGAAGAAGTAAATGAAATGATGTAAGTACAGTGCTTAATGGAATGTCTGGAACACAGTAAGCCTTCAGTAAGTATTATATAATGTTATTTAAATGGTAATAGAAAATGAGGAATTGAAGGAATCTTTTCCAGGAGGAGAAGAGAACTAATTAGAAATCTGTCACACACATCAGGCCTAATGGTCTGGGCTGGAACCACTCCTGGTAGAGTCAGGAATAAGACTAGGATGTCACTACAAGTGCTGTCACTCAGTAGCACTTGGGGGAAACGGCGGGTCTGGCCAGTGTAAAAAAATTGTTCAAAATAAGAGATATAATTTTAGAAAATAAATGAAATTATTTGTATTGCAGTAATTAAAAAACCTGAAGAGAATTAACTGAAAAATGATGAGAACTAATGTGAATAAAAACTTAATATGTTGACAGGATATGAGATAAAATACATAAAAACTGTTCTTTGATACCAACAAAAATAATGATACAAACCATTTAAAAATATCTAAACACAAATAAGAAATTGGCAAGATTTGGATGAGGAAACAGTTTTACTAAAGGGTATAAAGGAAGACCCACATTAATGCAACTTCAATCAAAATCTCATTGTTTTTTCCACCCTTATTTCTGACATTTAGAAGAATAAAAGAGTGAGAACAGCTAGAAAGATTCTGAAGAAGTATGAAGGGCCTCACCCTGGCCTATTTCTAATAATGTTCCTAGATTAGTTCATCTATCTAAAATTCATTGCACTCAAGTCTCCAACACCACTATGAACTGAATGACAAGAAATGCTATTTTACTTGTTGTTAAGCTTCTTTTAGCATTTTCCAAGCAAAAAGGCTCATCCTTGAGTATAATGCCTGGGAACCCCAAAGCAAACCCAAGGACAGGGAGTGTGTTGGGTCCTTGGAACTATAGCCAGTGAACCCCTTTTAAATGAATAATGTTGAGAACTAAAGAACACAGGGCTAAACAACATAGTCAGACCTGGTTCAATGAGCTGCTGCACCCAAAGCAGTAGCGTGACTTCTGCCCAGCCCTGAATCCTGTTTTCTCTCCTAGACCCCTGGATGAGGGATGGCCGATCCCCACCCCCTGAATTCCTAAGGCCCTGTTGGAGGGGCTGCCTGGGCCAGATATCCTGTCCCCTGCAGGTGAGAAGGGGAGTGAATTGGGGACATGATTGGGGGTCCTCAAGTGCCCACCTTAGCTGAGGGAGGGATACACAGGAGGACAGCTGACCTTGGCAATGGGATCCACTCAGGTCCCCGGAGAGGAAAAGGGATGTGAGCGGGTGGGACTCAGACACGGCTTTGCCTCTTAGTGTTTTTGCATCACTGTCCTCAGCAGAAAACTGAGCTTCCTGGGGGTCAGGAGCCCAAAGGAAACAGAATAAGAAAAGTAGCTGTACAGCTGCTCTGAGAACCAACTTTCTCCTTCCTTTCAACTCCTCCATTCTTTTTCTTTTTAATCTACTTGAGTTTTTAGAGCAGTTTTAAATTTACAGAAAAATTGAGGGAAAATTTAAAAAACATTGAGTACAGAGATTTCTATAGACCCTCCTGTCCCCCATAGGTGCACATTCCCCGACTATGGATACCCACACAGAACGGCACATTTGCTACAATTGATAAACTTACATTGACAGATCATTATCATCCAGAGTCCACAGTTTACATTAGGGTTCGCTCTTGATGTACATTCTATGCATTTGGACAAATGTATAATGACAAAAATCTACCACTGCCGTATGACACAGAATAGTTTCACTGGCCTAAAAAAATCTGTGCTCAGCCAATTTATCCCTCCCTCCTCACCCCAAACCCCTGGCAACCACTGACCATTTTAGTGTCTCCATAGTTTTAACTTTTCCAGAATGACATAGAGTTAAAATTACACAGTATATAGCCTTTCCACATTGGCTTCTTTCATTCTTCCTGTTTTGTGAGTGAACCTGCTCATAACTGCATCACCATTTCCAGGTTACAAATGAGGACACCATGGCACAGAGAGCTCAGGCGGCCTGCCCAGTGTCAAAGAGCCAGTAAGTGGCACAGCCCTGGTCTAAGCCTGAGCCCCAGTTTTTATCTCTTTGGCCCCCTACATCTGAGCAATGTTCCTGGAATCAGGGACTTCACTCACCATCCTGGAACAAACAGTCCAACCCTTTCCTGGAGGCCAGACTGTAGGCCACTAGCTGAGAGAGGAGAAAGGGTGGGTCCCCAAAGGGTGAGTTCCCACCCATCCCTGGAAACTCCTTACCTGTCCTAAGCCCACGAGCAGGGAGACAGAAGGCAGCAGGTTCAGGCCCTCTCTTTACAGCTCCTGGTGGCAATCCTGGACTCCATGAAGAAGCAGGAGGTGCTGAAGGGTGGGGAGGCTGGCCAGGGCCATGGTGCCGGCTCCCCAGCCGAGCAGGTGAAAGCCCTCGTGGACCTGCTGGCCGGAAAGGGCAGTCAGGGCTCCCAGACCACACAGACCCCTGACAGGACACCGGATTCCCTGCTGGGGCCTCACAGCAATGGTAGGCAGACAGAGGGTTATCCCTGGGCCCTTTCTTCCCTCCCCTCCCTTTACCCCTTTTACTTGCCCCCTTGGTCCTCCCCCTTCTCCTCTTCCCTTCACCTGCCCTCCCTTCTGGCCTCTGTCCCACAGACTTGAGGATACAGAGGCACCGAGATGCCCTGCTGAGCAGGGCGGGAGGCAGCCTGGAGTTGGGTGGCCTTTCGCCCAGGCTGACCAACCTCCTGCTGGTGGAGGGCCTGACGGACCTGCAGCTGAGGGAACACGACTTTACCCAGGTGGAGGCCACACGTGGTAGCTGGCACTCCACCAAGACCATTGCCCTGGACAGGCTCTTTCTGCCTCTGTCTCGGGTGTCCATCCCACCCCGAATCTCCATCACCATTGGTGTGGCTGGCGTGGGTAAGACCACCTTGGTGAGGGACTTCATCCGCCTCTGGGCCCGAGGACAGATTGGCAAGAACTTCTCGCTGGTGCTGCCTTTGACCTTCAGGGATCTCAATACCCATGAGAAACTGTCTGCAGACAGACTCGTCCGCTCTGTCTTTCCACATATTGGGGAGTCCGGCCTGGAAGCAGCAGCCCCAGACAAAGTCCTCCTTATCCTGGACGGCCTAGATGAGTGTAAGACGCCTCTGGACTTTTCCAACACTGTGGCCTGCACTGACCCCAAAAAGGAGATCCAGGTGGACCATCTGATCACCAACATTATCCGGGGCAACCTCTTCCCAGAAGTTTCTGTCTGGGTCACCTCCCGCCCCAGCATGGCTGGCCAGATCCCAGGGGGCCTGGTGGACCGAATGACCGAGATCCGGGGCTTTAATGCAGAGGAGATCAAAATGTGTTTGGAGCAGATGTTCCCTGAAGACCAGGTCCTCTTGAGCTGGGTCCTGAACCAGATGCAGGCCAACAGGGCCCTATACTTGATGTGCACCGTCCCAGCCTTCTGCCGACTTGCGGGGTCAGTGCTGGGCCACTTGTGCCACCAAAGGCGGGGTCCCCAGGACTCAGAGCTCTGGCCTCCAAGGACCCTGAGCGAACTCTACTCTTGGTACTTCAGGATGGCCCTGGGTGGGGAGGCGCAGGAAAAGGGCAAGGCAAGCCCTCGCATTGAGCAGCTGGCCCACAGCAGCCGCAAGGTGGTAGGAACGCTGGGCCGGCTGGCATTCCATGGGCTGGTCAAGAAGAAGTATGTGTTCTATGAGCCAGACCTGAAAGCGTTCGGTGTGGACCTTGCTCTGTTGCAGAGCGCTCTGTGCAGCTGCTTCCTACAGCGGGAGGAGACCCTGGCCTCCTCATCAGCCTACTGCTTCGCCCACTTGTCCCTGCAGGAGTTTGTGGCAGCCGCATACTACTACAGTGCATCCAAGAGGGCCATCTTCGACCTCTTCACTGAGGGTGGCATGTCTTGGCCCCGGCTAGGCTTCCTCACACATTTCAGGAGCGCAGCCCAGCGGGCCATGCAGGCCGAGGATGGACGGCTGGATGTGTTCCTTCGCTTCCTCTCGGGCCTCTTGTCTCCAAGGGTCAATGCCCTGCTGGCTGGCTCCATGCTGGCCCCGGGTGAGCACCAGGGCTCCCGGGCCCAGGCGGCTGAGCTCCTGCAGGGCTGCCTGCACCCCAACGTGGCAGTTTGTGCCCGGGCAGTCAATGTTCTGCACTGCCTGCACGAGCTGCAGCACACAGAGCTGGCCCGCAGCGTGGAGGAGGCCATGGAAAGCGGGGGCCTGGCTGGGCTGACTGGCCCCCCACACCGCGCTGCTCTGGCCTACCTCCTGCAGGTGTCGGATGCCTGCGCCCAGGAGGCCAACTTGTCCCTGTGTCTCAGTCAGGGCGTCCTCCAGAGCCTGCTTCCCCAGCTGCTCTACTGCCGGAGCCTCAGGTGGGTTCTGGGATGGGGTGTGCAGAGAATGTGGGCAGAAGAGAGAGTGGAAGACCTGGAAGGTGCCTACTCTCCACCAGGCCCCCCTATATCAGTGTCCTGGGGCTGCTGTAACAAAGGACCATAACCTGGGTAGCTTAAAACAACAGAAACTTATTATTCCACAGTTCTGGAAGCCCAAGTCCAAAATCAAGATGTTAGCAGGGCCATGCTCCTTCTGACACCTGTAAGGGGGGATCTTTCCTACCTCTCTAGCTTGTGGTATTGCTGGCAATTCTTGGCTTATAGGCACATCAGTCCAATCTCTGCTTCTGTGATCACATTGTCACCTTCTCTATGTCTTTGTCTTCACATAGCCCTCTCCTTGCTTGTAGGGACACCAGTCACATGGATAACAGGCTCACCCCTTTCTAGTATGACCTCATCTTAAGTAATTATATCTGCAATGACCCTATTTTTAAATCAAGTCGCATTCTTGAGGCAACGGGGGTTAGAATGCCAGTATGTATAATTTTTGAGGGGACACAATTCAACCCATAACACCCTATGAACCATCCCAGTGCTGATGGAAGCCACACTCACTCACTTCACCCTCAGCTCATACTCTGTGCACTGTTCTAGACCTTAGCAGGGGTGGGGGAAAAGTTGCAGGACCAGGGCCATTCAGGACCTGAGAGCAGCTTCCATGTCCTCAGAAGAAGAGCTAGCAACGGGTGTCTCACAGATGCAGTGTGTGGGGCTGCTGTGAAGGAACCCAACGGCTTATGCCACTAAGCCTCCCAATTTACCTTTGTAGGAAAACTCTGAGCATGGTGGGTGTGCGGGCTCAGATCTCTGAGCCACATGGTGAGAGCTGCATTGGGATGGAGAGAAAGGAAGGGAGAGGATCCCAGCCTGGGTGCCCTCTGCTGCCCCAATGCCTGCCAAGCCTTATCCCACCTGCCTGTGGGCAATGGTACCACTCACTACTGCTGTTCTTCCCAACCAGGCTAGACACCAATCAGTTCCAAGACCCTGTGATGGAGCTACTGGGCAGCATGCTGAGTGGAAAGGACTGTCGCGTTCAGAGGATCAGGTAATGCTGACTCAGGAGACCCCGCCCAGAGTGCCTACCTGTGTCTTGGGGTCTGGGGGCTCCTTTCCCATTCTCCTCTCTGCCCAGCTGACCAGTGGTTCTTTCAAGGAGAGGTGTCTTTAGAGCATATATTTCAGGATGCAGGCTGCTTATTTCCACCCACTCCCAAAAGTTCCAGAGGCTCAAATACTACATCTGTTTTAAAAAAAGGGAAAGGATATGGTGTGTGTTGGAGGGGTGAGGGTCAGAGATTATGGTGCGCATGGAAGCATTTCTCCAAATATTATATGCTCTGATGTGGCACCAGGCCCAGTTTTTTTCTAAGCTCCTCTCAAAGTTTGCCCTCAAACAGTATTCTAGGCACAGAACTGCATTTTTAAATAAAACTTAAATTTTCTTAATTTAAAAAATTTTAATTAAAAAAATTTAATTTAAACATTGCATCTTTAATGTAATTAGATGAAAGGTTATAGGCTGACTGTAGAGCAGACTTGTATGCTTACGAAACCTCTCCTGTAATAATTTCCAACTCTGAATACCACCCTGATTTGTAGTTGAAATGATATTATGACCTGAAGATGGCTTTTGGAGAATTAGGAAGGTGCATTTGGAGAATAAGACCCAGAGTATAATTTCTCATTCACACATAAGCCTCTGGGTTCTAAAATAATCTTTATTTGAGGAAACAAAAATAAAGAATGAATCAGGAACAGTCATTGAAGACAGTGGTTAGAGTGGTAGGCTCCGTGTGACCTTGTACAGACACCTCTGTGCCTAAGGAGGGTAAAAAAGGATTAAAAATGTATCTACCTTTGAGTTCAGAGGTCCCCATGATCAGCTTCAGGTTCAATGATTCACTAGAAGGACTTACAGGACTCAAAAAAAGCTGTCATATCCATAGTTACAGTTCATTATACTGAAAGGATACAGATTAAAATCTGCAAAGGGAAAAGGCGCATGGGGCAGGGTCTCGGAAAGACCAGACACAAGCTTCCAGCTGTCCTCTCCCAATGGAGTCATATAGACAGCTCTTCCTTCTCCCAGCAATGACATATGACAACACAAAGCATTCCAACCACAGACGCTCACCTAAGCCTTGGTGTTCAGAGTATTTATTAGGAGTTGGTCACTAAGACATACCTGACCTCCTATATGCTGACCTTAATCTCTAGCTCCTCCAGAAGTCAAGCAGACACTGTATGGCCTAAGGTCCCCAATATAAATCACATTGTGAGATAAAATAGTCAGCAAAACCCCAGGCCTCCAGGTAGGCAGAGACATTCTTAACAGGAGCCAGAGCGAGTTGTGGGGAGGCAAGTTTAATCCTTTGCTGCACACTGCCTCCTAGAGTCCTTGTGAAGCTCCAATGAGTTAATTTAAGGAAAGTGCTTAGGACAGGACAGGCACAAAAGGAAGCACTGTGTAAGGGCAGCTATTTATTAGCAGGACTACCTTTGTCTTATTAGCCAGAGATATAAATGCAGTCCCTTTGAGAGAAACATGATAATGACAAGTTATCATTATTATATTTTTCTTTCATGGGTACCTTCAGCAAAATAGGCAACTTTCAGTGTTTAGCTTAAAGGACTCTAGATAGTGCTCAGGAATTTTTCTGAACAAAACCAATATTTCCTCTACAGCCACATACTCTTCTTCGACTCTGTGGTTGGTCCTCAGTGCCACATCCCGGCTTGAAATACCCAAGGAATCCTTCACAAAACATATATGGCTCATGAAATATTAATTTATAAAATATTTTAAAATCCTGGGAGGTGGTGGGGGTAGGCAGAGGCTCTCTAGCATTTATATAGAAGATGCTCTGGGTGAATGGTCTTTAAACTTTTTTTAAGCAGAGAATCCTTTTTTATAGTGGCATACCAGGCAGAATCTCCATAAGTCAAACAGACAAAAGAGGAAGCTGCTGAGATTGAAAGAAGAGGGGATGGGGGCCCAGAGCCCAAGAACTTGGCTCTTTCTCAGACTCCTGGTAGTTCCTGAAGCTTTTCTGTGGAATCCTAGAAGCCCTTGAAACACAGCTTGAAAAGCACCAAGGAATCTAATTTTATCCTGTGGGGCTTCCCCACAGTTTTAAATGTCTAAAAACACTGAACCTCATCAGCTACCATTTTTGAAACTGGGTACACGAAGCAACATTAGGTTGATCCACCAGTATATTCCTGGAATCACTCTTTCAAGGCAGATACAATGTACTTTTTTTTACTTTAAAGTTAGTTCTGTAATAATAATGCTACCATTTTCTCTTCTTGCATTATAGAAAGATCTGGGGTCAGTGGTATGCTGGAACTATGAGTTCATAAGAGCGATTGTTAAATTTTCATAAAATTTTGCAAGACGTGAGGTTTTGAAATTGACTATGGTGGGAGTATTTACATCATGGAAATTGGCCAATGCTAAAAATCAGCGTTTTTGTACTTTGGTTTTCCTGAGAGCCAGTTTTCTAGCATGCCACAGGATGGGGTCCATGTGGTAGACTTCTGTAACTGGCCATTCTCTTTAATGTATTGTATAGAAGTTGTTGCACTGGATTCTGGACAAACTTTCCATAGGACTCTTTGCCAGTGTGAAGTTCTGCCTGTTCTCTCTGGCCCTACCTTGCCTGGCACAGAAGCTTTCCTGAGCCTGGCAATCTGTTCCAGGCTCACCTGATCTCCACCTGTGACCGGGCCCTGATGATGCTGGTGAGGCCGAGAGGTTTGAATCATGAGGCTAGAGTTAAGGAAAAGGCGATGAGATTTATAGACTTGCAATAACCACTTCTCTCCCTCTCCTTGCACAGCTTGGCTGAGAACCAGATCAGTAACAAAGGGGCCAAAGCTCTGGCCAGATCCCTCCTTGTCAACAGAAGTCTGACTGCTCTAGAGTAAGTACAACACCAAAGGCCAATCTTTCACCATTGGGACACGGAACGCTTATGAAACATCTTGTGAATTTCTCTAAATTGTACTCTCCCCTGGGTGGGCTGGAAGGACAGCTGAGCAAGCAAAGTCATGGTTCCTGCTCAGCTGTTGGGACTCACCCAGGAAGCACCAGAATTTTGGTCCCGAACATGGTATTGTCATTCTCCTATCTACACTTGGTCCAAACCCAATAGTCCATCAGATTCTGTTTTCTTCTCCCCATCACATGGGGCTACCTTCTGAAACTCTTTTCTTGTTCGCCTATGTATAGATCTCTGCCTCAGTTTCAACAAACATGAAATCCTATACCCTGATATATTCTTTTCAAGGAGCATAGATTTAAAGGTCAGTGTAACTTCTGTTCCTTGTTCCCTCCTTGGAAATTGATAAAAGAGAATGTTTTTTTCTCTCTCTCTTCCTTCCACCAGCCTCCGCAGTAATTCCATTGGACCTCAAGGAGCCAAGGCTCTGGCAGATGCTCTGAAGATTAACCGTACTCTAGCCTCTCTGAGGTACTTCTTACATGCTGCCCAGTGGAGAGGGACCACAAAGACTTCTTCTCAGATGCCATCCATGGAGTGGGTGGTGGCCATGAGATACCAACTCCCAAACAGTAGATACTATAGAATCATGTATCCTAAGCAGGTTTCCATGTTCCAGATCCTCCCTAGTCATTGTGTTTGTGTTTATGGCCTGAGCAGGGGATAAACGAGAAGAGCAGTAGAGGTACATAGAGGTGGAAGGGCAAAATAATCTATAAGGAAAACTTCTTGTCCTCCATTGAATGAGAAATCCTCAGGGCCACAGTGTCAGAATGTTCCCTTGAGATGTTTTCCAAGACATTGAGAGCCTACCCTTTAGAAGATCCCTCTGGTTTTGTGTGCTATGCCATGCTTTTAGAGACCAGTGGTTGTATCTATCTTTAGTTGAATGTGCACCACAATTTTGTTTTGCTTTTCATTTATTAGGGTGAAATTTACATAAAATTCACTATTTTGAAGTATGCAGTTCAATGGCACATAGTACATTCACAATCATGCCACTATCACCTCTAACTAGTTTCAAAACATTTTCATTATCCTAAAAGGAGACCTTGTACCCATTAGCAGTCACTTCCCATTCTCCCCTTTAGCAACCAATCTGCTTTTTGTATCTATGACTTTGCCTATTCTGGATATTTCATACAAAGGGAAGCACACAAGATGACCTTTTGTGTGTCTACTTTCACTTAACATAATGTTTTCAAGGTTAATCCATATTGTAATATGTATCAGTACTTTATTCCATTTCATGGCTGAATAATATTCCAGTGTATGGATAAACCATATTTGTTTAATCTTTCATCAGTTAATGGACATTTGGATTGTTTCCACCTTTTTCCAGTGTGAATAATGCTGCTATACACATTCTTGTACAGTATTTGAGCACCTGTTTTTAATTATTTTGGGTGGATACCTAGGAGTGGAATTTGCTAGTTACATGGTAACTCTATGTTTAACCTTTTGGGGAGCCACCAGACTGTGTTTTGCAGCAGCCACACCATTTTGCATCCCCACCGGGAGGGGATGAGGATTCTAATTTCACCACATCCTCAGCATTAGTTGGGTGCTATTGCTTTTAGCTGTAATCAGGACTACCAATGACCTAGTTTTGTTATCCATATCGCATGAGCACCTCATCCCCAATCAGTAGGCAAGTGCTTAGAGACCCAGAGGGAAACCTAAGGACAGAGCAGCAAAGGGAAAGGCCAATTGTTCCCAAGTTCCTGTGTGCCGGGCAGTGAGGGAATGCAGTGGTCAAAGTCCTTATTCATTGATGTCATCTGCTATTCTCCGTAGGCATCAGTGACACTATGATGGGGGTTTGGGCCACCACTGGGTGCCCTTGTGTGCTCCATTTGTGATGTGCCTCTTCCTTGCCTCCACAGCCTTCAGAGCAACAGAATCAGGGATGATGGTTCCAGGTCCATAGCTGAGGCCTTGGCTGCCAACCGAACCCTCTCCGTGCTGCAGTAAGTAGACATGCTGGCTAGCAGAAAGCCTCCTCTGTCCTCTCCTTTCCTCCTCCAAGAGCCTTCTACCTGTTTTCTGCAAAGAAGGGTAGACAAGGCAAGGCCCAAGGCTTCCTGACCTGTCTGGGTGGCCCTTGGAAAATTAGATGTCCATTGCTTTTCTAGAGAATGGGTGTTGGACAAATAATTAAAAATAAAGCTTCCTGCAAATCTAGAAAATCCTCTCCACAAATGTGGGAAAGAACAAAACAACTTTATAACTTGAATAAGCGTTCAAAGCCCATCATAGGTAACTACCAATGAGATTGCAAAGACTGAAAGAAATCACACTTTTCCATAGCCAAACAAATACAACCCAAAATAAACAACAATTTATCTTCAGGTAAGAGGACTGGACAGCACCATTTGTCACATATAGTAGTTGGGGTAGCGATCTGTATTTGTTAATTGCCTTTAGCTAACCTAAAGTTAAAACCTCCTATCTTCATGACAAGGAGGCATTTACAACTTGGAGTATGTGCTATCTTCTTTAATGTTTACACTTCAAAGAG
Source organism: Macroglossus sobrinus (assembly GCA_004027375.1). Taxonomy (NCBI): domain Eukaryota; kingdom Metazoa; phylum Chordata; class Mammalia; order Chiroptera; family Pteropodidae; genus Macroglossus; species Macroglossus sobrinus. The sequence goes on along the minus strand of PVKZ01000493.1, from coordinate 667,560 downwards.
ATGGCTCCAAAGTCCTTACAAGATATTTTTAGGCTATAAACTCAGCAAGAGGTTTTTACTTAGCTTTTAAGAAGATTTACATACTTATAAAAGGAAAAGGGAAAAGATTTACAATCACAACAAGGAGGTAGTTTAAGAAAAGGGAGGGAAAGGTCTCTTTTTATTTTGGAACCAGGGGAAATTTCTGTTTTGTCTAGATTGTATTAAGCCTCACACAAAAGAGTTCCTGTCCTGACCGTCTTTCTAGGATGAGCACAGGGGTTCTCCTGTAACATCCCCTCCTCCAAGTTTAATATAAGAGAAGTTTTAGAAAAGAGAAACCTTAGTGGAGGGTCTGCCTTAGGGAAGACTGTAGGGTGAGAGGCAGGCTGCTGGTTGGTCTACACGGAGGTAGATTGTTGAGTGTTGAGAGGGTTGGATGGATAAAGGGCTAATGGGTCTGCTACATAGAAGTCCTCACTTAGAATGTTGCTGGATATTATCAGTGTCTGCTGCTCACTGCTTTCCAGCTTCTGACAAGGGAGGGGCTGGCTGCCCTTGCCTCTTACTCTACACATAACGTCAGTCTCTTGGCATCACTTTGGCAACAATCAGCAGACCTTTCCTCCCTGCATGCTGTGATACATGGAGATAGGCACTCAGTACTCACTGACCTCTCATCTGGAATCAGAGTGTCCTTGGCCTGGGAGTAGCTGTGACCAGATTTGCTGAAGGGTCCCTATGTTTTCTCACAGCCTACAGAAGAACACCATTGGGTCTACGGGAGCCCAGCGGATGGCAGATGCTCTGAAGCAGAACAAGAGTCTGAAGGAGCTCATGTGAGAAAGGCAGAAGGGCCAAACTAGTATCCTCAGTGACTAACACAATGCCCAACCCATCATAAATATTTGTTAGCATGGTGATGAACGGACAGATGGATGGATGAATGGCTGGATGGATGGATGCACAAACTGGTGATGAGTGGATGGATGGGTAGATAAATGGATGCATGAGTGGATGAGTATGTGGATGGATGGATGGATGGATGGATGGATGGATGGATGGATATATGGGTACAGGATAGCTAGTAGCTTTGGACTCCAAAGCACTGAACCAGAAAAATGGAGACCCAGATTCCCAGGACTGAGTGAGCCACAACTGTCTCAGGCTCACATTTACTACCTTCCCCACTAGCAGAAGAAAACATTTCATGGCCACCTTCACATAAAGTATCACAAATATCTCTCACTGAAAGATTGATTCTGCCCCCTTCCAGAGGACAAAGGAGGACTTTGCTACCTTGATCTCTTATAGGGAACAGGTGGTCACATACAGGGGCCACTGGTGAACCAGCCTCAAGCAGGAGAAACTGTGTACTAGGCACCCTTGAGACATCAGAGACAGCCCTCCTCTGAACCCTGATCCTCAGCCCCACTTTCCCTGGCTGCTCCAGGAGGCTGGCTCACCTGTGTCCCATCTCTTGCAGGTTCTCCAGTAACAGCATTGGTGATGGAGGTGCTAAAGCCCTGGCTGAAGCCCTGAAGGTGAACCAGAGCCTACAGAGTTTGGAGTGAGTCTGCCTGACCACCCTCCAGGGGTGGCAGTAGGCAGAGGGTGACTCCCCTCTACTCCGGGTTCCCCATCCAGTAGGTGGTTGGGTCCTGGAGGATGGCTTTAAAGGCCATTTCCCTTGCATAACCCAGCCAATCACCAACCCTGGGTATACTGTGATCTCAGTGGTTTTTTCCTTCATGCCCACTTTACCCGTCCCTTCCTACAACACAAGCTCCATTTCCCTGGATAGTAGGGATTGGTGTTGGTTCTGGAGTTTTCAGAGTGATGAGTACTGAGCATCCTTTAAAAGATGGTGCAGGTAGCTAAAGAGGGGTCAGCTGCAATGACCTTGGTATGGGACCAGGGAGTTCGGCAATACCCCAAACTGAGAAGATTCAACTGTGCCCGTTTCTCTGGGGGCAGCAAACAAAGCACCTCTCTCAGAGCCACTTGGAGACACCCAAACCAAGGCAGTCTAAACTTTGGGGCTGGTTTTGCAAGACCCATCTGCCCCGACCTAGGAGGAGCTGGAATGTGGGAGATGGGAGAGGAATGAGGGATGATGAGAAGAACAATGTGGGATGACAATTGCCTCAGGGACCCCCCTGCCCAACTCCCTGTGAAATTCAGTGCTTCAGCTGGACTGGTGGCTCCCTCCAGATCCTGTGACAACCACACCAAGTGTGCCCTCTCCTCTGTCTGCAGCCTGCAGAGCAATTCCATCAGTGATACAGGAGTGGCAGCGCTGATGGGGGCCCTCTGTGCCAACCGAACCCTCCTCAGCCTCAAGTAAGTCTCAGCCTCCCTCTCAAACAAGGTATCCCTTTGACCAGAGTGCCTAAAGGGACTTTTGGACTTGGAAGGAAAAACAGGTACTGGGAAGCCCACACCTATCCCCCATGGGCTGGTTATAGGGAAGATGGATGGTCGGGCAGCTTGGTTTTAGAGCTGGCATCCCGCACTCTTCTTGATCTCAGGAGGGCAGGGACAGCTGTGGCCTCAGCTGATAAGTTCTGCTGCTCCCTGCCCATACATGTCTTTTAGGCATCCAAGCATGCATGCCTACCACTCACAGCTCTGAGGTCCCATTGTCTTATCCTCTTCTTCCTGGACTGTCCAAAATACTGTTGACAATCCTAAAGGGAATACACTTGGCTGACTAACCTTTGGAGCCTGGGCTTGCTGGAGGCAGATGCTACACCTAGATCACTCAGGAAGGCCAGGTCCTACTGGGAATTTCTAAAAGCCTGAACACCTGGGCTTGTTTCTCCGCGACCTCATCTTCCTGGTCAGCAGCTCAAGATCTTCTCTTTTCTTAGCCTGCGAGAAAACTCCATCAGCCCAGAGGGAGCCCAGCATCTGGCTCGAGCTCTCTGCACCAACAGCACCCTGAAGAACCTGGAGTACGTGAGTGGGGGGCAGGCTATGTTTCTTAAGGCTCCTTTATGCCCAAGGCCTCACCTACCCAGAGCACAGGGGCTGATGGGCCAGACCCTTGTAACCCTTGCCATTGTACAAGGCTCCAGCTGGTGGTCACTTGCAGAGGCCACTGGCCCAGCTCCCTGCTCTGCTTCTCTGATCCACAGAGAGGCCAATGGTAGGAGGTGGGTGCCCATGGTTGTGCCTGCATGTCATAAGCTTCATGCAGGGGCCATCTGGAGTCTTTATTTGGGCCTGTTCCTGGAAGGGGGAACAGGAAACCTGTAGCCAGGAAACCTGGCCCCTGGTGGCAACCCCGACACAAGTCACCCACTCTCATGTCATAAATTATATGACGATGAAGTTAGTGGCAACTCTTTGTCTACTCCACTACCCCGTCCTGTGAAGATGGATGAGCATGTGGAAGGGGCCACATCGTAAGGGGCAGAAAGCACAGTACAGGGATCAGGAGTGAGTTCCTGGGTACCTCCTGGTAGGTGACCTATCATGGAACTTCACTGAGCTGAGCCTGAGCTCACTACTCATGGGTTGTCAAGATTTGTTACAACTGTCCAGGGCACACGCCTGGCACATGAAAGTGCTCCATAAGCATGAGCTAGGCCATCCCAGCAGTCCCAATGAAGTCCTTGGGTTGAAGAGGAGTGGTCTGGATTCCCTGGGGAGCAAAGACAGGGGACATCATGGCCAGCTCTGGCTCACTTGCCCTGTTCCCCTCCTCCCAGCCTGACAGCCAACCTCCTCCATGACCAAGGTGCCCAGGCCATCGCAGTGGCAGTGAGAGAAAACCACGCCCTCACATCCCTTCAGTGAGTCCTCGGCAACCCCACCTGTCCCATCCCTTCCACAGAGCTACAGGGCTACACCCAAAATAGCTGATGCAGGAGTCCAAATCCAATTTTAAGCACTCCTCACATGCTTTCTGGGGCCTCCAGCAGGCTGCAGGTAGTCACCTACAGAGGCCACCGGCCCTGCCCTCTGCTCTGCTTTCTGAGGCTAATCCACAGAGAGGCCAGTGGTAGAAGGTGGTCCCCACAGCTGTACCTCCATGTCCCATGCTTCATGCAGGGGCCATCTGAAGTCTTTTATTTGAGCCTGTCCCTGTGCCTACTCCTAACCAGAGAGTGAGTGCTGACCCCTTAAGACTAAGCCTGAGGAGGAGTTCTGCCCATCAGTAGCCAGAACTCATCCTCCAGGGACTCTACCCCCTGGCATCAGACTCTCTTGAGATTAGTCCCCTCTTTCTGGAGCCCCAAGACTTGCTGGGCTCTTCCTTGAGCCACATAGTTATGCGGTCTGTGTCTGCCCAGCCTGCAGTGGAACTTCATCCAGGCTGGTGCTGCCAAGGCCCTGGGACAAGCACTACAGTTCAACAGGAGCCTGACCAGCCTTGAGTAAGTGGGGCCTCCATGCAGGCCATGGGGAGGGCATGGGAGCAGGGGAATCTGAAAGCCTGGTACCAACCAGGTGCTCATGGGAAGTGGACAGTGTTTATGCCCTCAACACACAATCTTCTCTGCCCTAAAGCCACAGACATGTTTTCATCCTCATCTGCTTTTTTTTTTAAAAGAACAAATAACAGCTTTATTAAGATATAATCTACCCATTTAAAGTGTATAATTCACTGGTTTCTAGTATATTACCACAATCAATTCTAAAACATTTCCTTCTCCCTAAAAGAAAACGCACATCCATCAGCAGTCACTACCCATTCTCCCCAGCCCCTGGCAACCATTAATTTACTGTCTCTATGGATTTGCCTATTCTTGACATTTCATATAAATGAAATCATACAATATGGTCTTTTGTAACTGACATCTTCCATTTAATATAATGTTTTCAAGGTTCATCTACATTATAATATATGTCAGACTTTTTATGACTGAATAGTATTCCACTGTAGAGACAGACCACATTCTGTTTATCCATTCATCTGTTGATGGACATTTGAATTGTTTCTACTTTTTGGCTATTATGAATAATGCTGCTATAAACATCAACACACAAGTTTCTGTGTGTACATAAGCTTTCGATTCTCTTGTGTATACACCTGGGAGCAGAACTGCTGGGTCAAATAACCTTTTGAGTCTCATCTGCTTTTGACACTACTTCTCTCTTAGCTTCCAGGATGTCCTATCTCGTTTGAAATACTGGTTTCCTTAGGGTTTTGTCCTAGGTCATCTTCTCTTGAATGACATCTATTTTCTGGAAGCACTCCCTTCTCTCCCAGGCTCCAATTCCCTTCAAAGTCCTGGTGGCCCCACATCTGTATCTCAGACCTCTCTCCTGAGCTCCAGACCCATGTATCCACTGCCCACTCTGCACCTCCTCTTGGATATCTTACAGATACTTCAAATTACCTAAATTATCTCCCCTACAAGCCTGCTTCTTGGCCCCTGATCTCATGAATAGAACCAACCAACCAAGCATGCAAAAAGAAACATCATCTTTGTTCTAAATCCTGTTGATTCACTTCTAAGTCCTATTGATGCTCCTCCCTATGTCCCAACCTTTTGGCCACTGTCCAGGCCACCAGCATCACTCACCTGCATCACTGCAACAGCCTCCACATCTAGTCCATCCTCTCATACCGCTGATCAAGATCCTTCTAAAATGCAAATCTGTCCCTGTCCTGGTGAGATATTTCAATGGCTGCCCAGTGCCTGCAGAGTGAAGTCCAAACTTTAGCATGGCTTCTAGGGACCCTAAACATCTGCTTCCTTTGTACCTACTCAGCCTTGTCTCATACTTGAGACTTGACTCAATTTTGCGGAGGGGGGAGGGTGGGGTTCCTTTAGATTTGCTAAGCCCTCTCCCTTATCTAGTATCCTTCTGGTTTTAGTTTAGAGCTGTTTCTTCTGGGCAACCTGTGTGACCACACCGGAGTGGGAGACTCCACAGGGTCCTCCCTGCAGCCTGTACGTGGCCTATGGTGACTGCTCATTTAATCACATCTCCCCACCTGAGTTCCAAGTGGGAAGAATTGGGCTTGCTAGTATACAATGCAGTCAATGTCTGTTAAAATTATTACGGCAAACTACTTCCTTAAACACGTCAATGTCCACTAAACTCTTAATCATTTACTGCTACTTTCTTCCAATGTGAAAAAGGAATGATGTAAAATCCTGAATAGAATAGCCCTTGAGGGATCAAACGTTTAAATTTTTCTTCTGGTTGGTTTTGAAAAGCATCCTTTTTTTTGCCCCAAGCCCTTAACAGTGTTGCCACATGTCCCTTTTCTTTTTTGTCCCTTTTCTACTTGTGCAGACCCTAGACCTCTCTGCATGTTAATTAGGAGGCCATAGGGCTACAGTAGCCGAACAGGGTGATCCTAGAAGTATAGTCTATAGTGTGTGTGGTCTGAATTACATGGAAAATCCAAGCCCTGCACATCATGCTAGAGAGCTGGCCCTGTGCTCCATGTACCCAGGGGTCATTCTCTGTGCTCAGTTTACAGGAGAATGCCATTGGGGATGAAGGTGTCTGCGCGGTGGCCAATGCACTGAAGGTGAACACAGCTCTCACTGCTCTCTAGTAAGTCCTGATGTACACAGCAGCCCGGGAAGCCAGCCCTTCACCATCCTTTCATATGAAACACCATTTTTTGTTTTCCAGTCAAAGAAGGTGTGTTTGATTTTCCTAATACTAGCAATCATGCAACAAACATCTAAAAAGTAAGAATTAGGGTCCAAGGAGTATCCTCTCCCAAACTCTTCAGGAGACTATCTCTACTTCCTGTGTCCATAGTATCCAGATCTGTCCTAGGCACCAGACAGTATAAGTAGGAGATGTAGCATTCTTTGGACAGATCATGAGCCAACAATTTGCAGTGCTATTTCATCACTTTCAGCCCTGAATCAAGGGGTAGTGAAAATGAACGGCAAACATGGATGGAAGCTGGGCTTGGGGCAGGTGTGAGGGCTGAAGAGGGGCAGCCTGTCCATGTGATGGCATCTCCTTTTACAGTCTCCAGGTGGCCTCCATTGGTGCCCCAGGAGCCCAGGCACTGGGAGAGGCCCTGTCTGTGAACAGAACCTTGGAGATTCTCGAGTAAGTATTCCAGTCTACAGCTACATTCTCTTAACTGAAGAAACCAAGCTGTTGCTTTAAAATATAGAAGAGAAATAAATGTCAATGTACATGAAACTCACAAATCATTTAAATATCTTCACTTAAATCAAGCATGCCTAGCTTCCCCATTCCTGCTTCACCCCTTTTCCCTGTGAGTCACTATTGCTGGTCCTCTCCTCCTTGAGTACCTGTTCTTCTTGGTCTTGCTCAGGCTGAACACATCCTGAGGCCCTGTTTAGGGGTCCCTGGGGTGGTGCGTGACCACTGATCTTGGTCTTTGAGATCTAGCACTTTGGGGCCTCAAGCTCTGTGGGCCTTTCAGGCATGTTCAGGTCATCTCTGCTGCTGCGGTCATGATGCTGAGAACATAGGGACTGGTTGGAGTATCGCCTCTACCAAGTTCTTATCTTTGGAATGGAAAAAAAGGATGAAGGCTCCAACAAACTACTCAGACTGGGCTGGCTCACCCCTCCTGTGTCTCCTACATGCTCTTCAGAGCCAATCTCCCTTCTGTGCCCAGGAGTGAGGAAGGAACAACCTAACCTCCAGTGGCTACTGGCCTCTACCCAGTAGCCAATATTCATCTGAAGAGGGATCATTTTCTCCTCTCAGCCATTACTGTACCTTATGTTTCCTGTCTTTCCTGACAGCTTAAGAGGGAACGCCATTGGGATAGCTGGAGCCAAAGCTCTGGCAAATGCTCTGAAGGTCAACTCAAGTCTCCAAAGACTCAGGTGAGTGGTTGTAGAGCCCTGCTGCATCCAAAGCAGACCACTTCTCTACTGGAACCTCCTCCATGGAATAAGATGCTCTTGATTTCCTCTGTAGATCCTTCCTTCTGAATTTAAATTGTTCACTGTTCTGGTTGCTATAGTCCAAATATAATTATGGATAGGTTTGTTCATTCTGGCCAGCTTAAGTCAGAGGTAAGTCACTTAACATCTGCAGTTTTGGTTTTACACCATCCACAGCACTTGGATGGGACAACTGGCTCCTTATATACTCTGGTCTCAGGGTCAAATGCCTCCTCACAGTTGGTATGGCACCAGTGGACAAATCATCTCCAGAAATGCTCCTCAAGATAATGTAGTGCTACTTCCTGGGGCATGTTCTTCCATCCTGAATGGCTCACTGTGGTGTCTCCATCTTTTCTCTGTTAGTCTTCAAGAGAATTCCCTGGGGATGGATGGGGCAATATGTGTTGCCACCGCACTGTCTGGAAACCATGGACTCCAACATATCAAGTAAGTGGAGTTCGGGAGTATCTGTCCTTTTTTGCCATTCTCACTCACTCTTAAGAGCTGCTCCCAGGTCAGGCCCTGCCTTCTGGCCAATTCTAAGAAACAGCTGACTCCCAGGCCACTCAGCACCTCTGGGGGAATCTTGGTGTAAGAAGAAGCCATTCAGAGTTTTGTCCATGGGAGGGATCCTGGAAGCACAAAAGTTTTGCCCAGAGTTCTGCATTTTATGTAGTTACTATCTGCTCTTTATTAAAGAGAACTTGCAGGCCAACTTCCCAAATGGTCCTAATTCTTCTCTTCTAGTCTCCAGGGAAATCATATTGGGGAATCTGGTGCCAGGATGATCTCAGAGGCCATCAAGACAAATGCTCCCTCGTGTACTGTTGAAATGTGAGCAATACCAGTTTCTGGTGGACCAAGCAGGCAGACAAGAAGAGACAAAGCTGGAAGTTTTTGAACAAAAAGATCATTTTCCAGGGTGCCTTCCTGCGGTCTAGCAATGACACTGATCTGCATGCAAGCTGGTCTCCTGCGAGGAGGCAGGAAAGGTATTGCCAAAAGCAGATATGGGCACTCCTCCTGGTCCAGTGTCAGGTCAGGCAGGGATGAGATGGGCACTCTGCTATGGCACATAAAGGAAAGGGTCTTTCACCAAGGGACCCAGGAACTTAGGCCTTAAAGTTCAGCAAGTAAGAAGCTAGTCTGAGTTTATTCATACCATGAGGTCTTTATGTGCCCCCAACTTTTTATTACTGTCATTTTCCACTCATCTGGTTAAAATCATCCCCCTCCTTCTGAAATGAGTTGCCATCTTACAGCCCACTAAGAATCTCAATTTGGCATCGGTGACAGAGGGGAACCTCTCTTTTCTCAAGAAGTTTTAGAAATATGATCCTTAGAAATATATGAAAAAATTATGGGATTTTTTTTGAAGAGAAATGAAGGCTTTATAATTATAGAAATCCGAAGATAGAGACGACAACAACAAAAAAAACTCCAAACATTTTGCCATATTTTACCCATCACACACTCTCTAACAGGCATGGATTATATGTCATTTGGAGTCTAGCACACTGGTTAAATGTCAATGCCTTAATGTTATTATATATTAGGCTTCCAAAACCACTACTGTGATTATAGCTTCCCTCTGAAGACAAGCAAGCTGAGCTTCCATGTGGCATAAATTCCCTCGGATACCTGTGCTGAAAGGGAAAAAATTCCCAAGTGGACACCACAGCTCTCGTCAACTATAACCAAGGAAAATGCTTATGAAGATTATAAAATAATTATTTTAAAATTTGAACAGGAAGCACTGTTACTCCAAATGTTTCTTTGAGTATTCAGGCAAGAATCATCAATGGATGCTAAAATCATGGATTAAAACCTACTGAGGAAGAAGCTATCTATACTCTCTCAAAGTATTACCCCATGAAGAATATTTATAAAGGGAAAAAGGTACCTTATAGAGGAGTTTTACAAATGCTACCTTAACAAAGTGATTAAATTTAATATCACTGATAATGGGACAAAGGGACAGCAGGGGCCCTGATATAATGCACTAAGGACACATTGTTGATGTAGTATTCTTGTAAAAAGGTTTACCTGAATCTAATCATGAAGGAATAATCCAACAAAATCCAACTGAGTGACATTCTAAGAAAGAAAGAAAGAAAAAACTAGCCTGACCTCTTCAAAAATGTCAATGTCATTAAAAATAAAAAAGGCTGGGAACTATTTTAATTTGAAGGAGATTAAAAAGATATAAAAACTTAATATAAGATCTTTGATTGGATCATAGACTGGAGGGAAAAAAGAGCATTATTTGGGAATTGGGGGCATTTGAACTTGGGTCTGTGTGGTATTTATTAGATTACCTTATTTTTTTTAATATATTTTTTGGGGAGGTATAGAATTCAAGATCGACAGTTTTTTCTTTCAGTACTTTCAAGATGTTGCTATACTATCTTCTGGTTTGTACTGTTTCTGGAGTTGAGAATACAACAGAGCAAGAGTTGTAGTAGTCAATGTTGGAGAAAGCTGTGCCATACAGGAACCTAGCACTGGAGAAACCTTAGGGGCCAAAGCAGTGGAGAAAAAGTGTGCTCTCCAGGGACTTCAAGAGCAAGGCACACTAGAACTGGAAGAAAGCCCCCTACCTCTTCCAAAACCTCTCAAGAACTCTCTACTGACAAGGCTTAACATCTTGCTGGCTGACAAAGGAGAGCTATTACAAGAAATAGCTCCACTGTCACAGAGCAGGCCAAAGATGAATTTGGAACTAAGGCAATAAATTAGTAACAAGCATAGTGGGATCTGTCTTGTTTTACTTATTAGAGTTTCTAATTGCTATGTCTTCAGGGTCAATAATGTTTTCTTCTGCAGTGTCTGATCTGCTCTTAATCCCAGTTTGTATAGTTTCATCTCATTTTTTTTAATCTTTAGAAGTTTTGAGGTTTTCTTTATATCTTTCATATCTCCTTAATATGCTCATGCTTTCCTCTACCATCTGAATATATGGAATATAATTTTTGAATGTCTTACTAATTCTATCATCCATCATTTCTGGGTCATTTCTTGGCCTATTTCTGGATTTTTCTCATTATGCCTGGTAATTTTCAAACCCTGAGAATTTTATCTTTTTGGGTGCTATTTTTTATATTCCTTAAAATATTCTTGAGCTTTATTCTGAGGCAAAATTACTTAGAAATAGTTGGAGCCTTTCAAAACTTGCTTTTTAAGCTTTGTTAGTCAGGATCAGCCATCCTTTATTTTAGGGCTACTTTGGCCCAACTTCCAAAGCAATGCCTCAGTATTCTGGGTACTCTATCTGAGTAAAGAGAACTGTTTTAGGCCTATCTACAATAGACACTGTAGAAATTCAGGGGTCAAAGATTGTGAAATCAACCATAGCCTTCTTACCCTAACTAGCATCATCTTCATAACTGGTTACCTGGTATGTATGTTTTCAATATAATGTATAACATTAAGCAGAATGGCTCCTAATGCAGATTTTGCTTCATCAATTTCTCTATCTCCCCCCATTTGATTCAACCCCTCCTATACCACAAGCTAGTTCCCTTCAGCTAAAAAACATGTTTTCCTTGCAAATAAATAAATTAAATGTAAATAAAAAGTCCTCTGCCCCTCCAAAATATTCTTTGACCTTACTTTTCTCCCCCAGCTCTGCCCTCTTTTTACTTGTGATCATCCACCTTTCTGAACAACTATCAATACTCACTGTGTTGGTTTCAAATTCTAACTTCTCAACCTATCACTTGCAGACTTAGGTCCTCAGTGATTTCTTTCTTTTTTTTTTAAAGACTACAGCACCCCGGTATTCCTAAGTGGTCTACCATACAAGTACAAATCAGACTTGACCCTGTTGGAGATTTCTTAATTGACAATGTCAACCTTGTTTATAAGGATCTAGCACTTGTTTACTTCTACCTTCTTTGGAAATTATCCCCTGCCTTGGCTTCCTTAACATTACGACCTTCCAATCCTCCTTTCTCCTTATCACTCTTCTTCAACACTCTTTGAAAAACTAAACATATTTTTCCTAATTATTAAAGTAAAATAGAGTCACTTTGGAAAATTTAAAAAAATGCTTTTCCAGCCTCTTTCTTCTTGTAGACTTTTCTTCTTAGACACAGGTGTTTCTCAGGTTTCTACCCTGAACTCTCTTCTTTTCCCACAAGTTCTCCCTTTAGGAATCTTATATTCAAATGATTCTCAAACCTAAATCTCTACCTCTTACTCTTTTTCTGTCTATAGATTTATTTTTTAAAAATTAATTTTTATCAAAGCAAGATATATAGTAATACATATAGTTTAAAAAGCCGAAGAGTATTATTAGGATTATAATGAAAAATAGCAGTCTCCTGTCCCATTCCTTCCCCTCCTAAAAACCCCTACTTTCAAAACTAAATATCCTACATATATAATTTCTTGCTTTATTTAAAGAGTATCTATTGACTTTCTATTATGAAAAATGGCACTTGGATGTACATAGCCATATATTCCTACTTTTTGTTTTCCATCCTTCCAACATAGTTATAGTATGATTTTTGGTTAAATCATTATTTATTGTTTATCTAATGACTTTATTAGTACTGATCACTACTGAACCATTTTCTTCCTATATAATTGGTCCATCTAGATTAACAGTTACATTAGTTTTTAAATTTACTTAATTTTCTATGTCACTGTTGCTTAATTCTTCCCAAATTGTCCAACAGAAGTATAAAATCTGAATACTATTTCTCAAAGATACATTGGTTATTGCATCACTTCCATTTCCCTAATGGCATCCCTTCTTGAACCCTTTGTCTTCCTGCTCCACTCACATCTTTGTTGAAAGGAATTTTGTTCTGAGTAGGAGGTACTAACCTTTTAGTTCTCTTCTAATCAGTCTTGGATCCTAGCACCAAAGAGTTCACCTGGGCTAATCTAACAGCTGTGATATTTATGCAATATGTCACTAACCTAAGGGGACACACCTTCCCTTCAGATGTCTGATATTGATATAATAGTTTAAAATGCTAATTAAAGATATTTTGTACTTATTTCTTCTTCTTGTCCCAGCTAAAAGGGAAACAAGTTCTTTGGATAGCCCTTTAGACATCCTTGGACTTTGTTCTTGATGGCTACCACTGATAAAAATTAAGGACTTAAAAAATTCCCTTGTATTTTCTATTAATATGTATATTTCAAAGCATTTTAACAGATCCTTTAGTTATACAGTAAAAAAAAAAAAAACTGTCAGCAATGACCTAAATGCTAGTTTTTCACTGACCTAAACACAAAATATTTGGGGGCCTGAGTTTGCTCTACTGCTTGACTAAAACCAAAAGACACCATGTTATAAGGCACTTGCACCTATTTGAGTCCTGGACCCATTACAGTGACAGAAATACACTAATCTATGATGGAGTATTTAAAAGCTCCTTTGTTTACAAAGCTAAAGTAAGAAACTGCCATACCATGGTGACATTCTGCACAGTTGGTTAACCAAGGGATGAAGGATAATCAAGAAGCAGGTAAAACAATTAATCTTCCATTATAGCTGTTGCCTCTATATATGAACATGTTATCTGTAGCTTGTGTCAGACTTCCATGCTAATTCTCATTAGAAGAAAGCATCACATAAGGAAAACAGATAAACATTTTGTTTTTTTCAAAATATGTCAGGTCAGACTCACCAAAACTAAAACATCCAAAAAGATACAGTGACTCTTCTGCACCTTAGAAGCCATGGCATCTGAGGTTGTTAGCATGGTTCCCAACACACCTATTTCCCATTTAGCTTATCATTTCAAAGATGGTACATCTCAAATTACTGGTGAATTAACTGAATGATGAATGTTTAAAAAAAGGGAAATATATGTAAAAAAAAAAAAAAAGATGATTGAAATAATTTTCACAGTCTCCTAAAATTTACATGTATCATATTAACCTGTGACATTTTCTTAAGTATTTATGTTATTGGTACAAATAAACAAAATAATTGTACTTTCAAGTAAAACTTATTTAATAATAATATAAAGAGAAGGTGTTAAATACATTTATTTAGAGATAACTTCAGAAGTTTTCTGACTTTGTAATTGAAAAATGAAAACTGGTCTGTGCTTTCCATATTAAAAGAAAAAACAAAAAACAATGCCACATATCTGTTGTTTCTCATTTCCCAACAGGGAAATTCTAGTGTTACTCTACCTAATTCAATTCTGGTTGAACATGAATCTGTACTAATGCTTTTTCCTTAATTTGCTTTCCTAAGAAGGAATGTCATTCTTCTGAAAGAAAATGGAGTACTTATAATTGGAGCATCTCTCTGTTGCTTGATTTTCAAGGAAAGTTAGCAAAATTTCATCCAGAAAATTTTAGTAAAATACAATTCAAGCTTGGTGTTGAAAACATGCAGAAGAAAATAAGACTATAAAGTGAAATGAAGACTAGAATTAAGAGCTTATAAATTATACAAGTGATTAAAAGTCAGACACTTACCTAAGATTATTAAATGAGTCCTGGAACCCAGTCCTAGCCCAGGTCTGTCCCTCTGAATCTCAGAGGAAATGTGTGACAACAATAGCCAAGACTTACACAGAAACTTATGTCTCCTTGAGTTTTTGTCCTGTGGATGTGAATAACTAAGAACACATGTATTTCCCAAGTTTTAGGAGATAAATAAGGCAAAAAAATCATCTTTGGGGTTTGCTCTGGTTCTCATTTAAGCTTCATGGAGCAACACATCGAAGGCTAAAGCAAAAGCAGGTACTGCATCATTTACAATGAGTCTAGGTGGCTTAGTGAACAAAATATGTTCTTCCTAACCTAAGTTCCTGTTTACCTTACAAATCTGAGGGTTTTAATCTGTTTAGGTCCCGTAGCAAGAAGGTCAGAAATCATTGTCACTCTCATCCAGGGGCTCAGGTTTTCGGACCCTTCGACTGGACTTAGTTGGTGAGAGAGAAATGCTCTCATCTTCCAAATCATCATCGTCTTCTTCATCATCTTCCATGTCAATTTCACTGTCCTCTGAGTCTTCCTATAGTAAAAAAACAGCAAATACAACTGAGGGTCCCATCTCATTCCTGACACCTTTTCAGTGAGACTCTATCTCACTTTTTAAGAGTAACTCAATAGCCCCATGTGAAGAAAGAGCTCAGGCTGTGGGGGCATAAAAATAGACCAATGTCTAGATATTGCTGGCTGGAATACATAGATCAATGTATCATCTAACCGGTACCTTCGAACACCAATGTGTAATCCAAGACTGGTGCTGCAAGGGTGGCTTTTCCACTGACATCTCAGGAGCACCACCGGACCTGCGCTGAGGCTCACTGAATGCTGCTTTTCTCCTGATGGTCCAGAGACCCACCAGTGGATAGCAAGGAGGGTGAGAACTCAGAGAGAGGGAAGGAAGGCTTATTTTGGCTTTTACCAGATTGGGGATAGAAAGCTACACAGGAAATGGGCATAAGGAGCAAAATAAAAGAAACACTCTTTCCTCCATTGTCTAGACCTAGGGCAACAACTCAGCCAGGTTTTAAAATTGCAAATCCTGCATCCCAGGTAAACCAGGAAGGTTGGTCACACTAAATCATTCCCACAAACATACATAAATGCTGCAATTTCCTTCTTCTTAAAAAAACAAAACAAAACAAAAAACCCAGAACTTAATCCCACCTTCCTCTCCAGCTACCTTGCCCTGTTTCTTCATTCCCCTCACAACAAAACTCCTTGAATGAGTGTTGAACTCACTATCCCCACTTGTTCCCCTCTCACTGACTCTTTAGCATGACTTTTCTAGTCAGGCTCTCACTCTACAATCCCTCTAAATTGCTCCTGTCATGACTGAAACATTCAGTGGATTCAAACACAATGGGTAATTCCCCTTCCTCCTGTTTGACCTATGGGTTCCTTCTTCCCTGGCATCCACTCTTCTGTCTTCCAGGGCACTTTTCTTTTTGGGGGGCTCACCCCACTTCACTTCAGGGTCTTTTGTCTCACTTGCCCAACCCTCTTCATTTCCTTATCTCTGCAGTGTGTGGGGTCAGTTTGAAGCCTTGGGCTTCCTCTATTTTCTTTTTCCCCAAGCAATCACATGTATACTCGCACTTAAAGACCATCTAGATATGGATGTCTCCCTAATTCAATCTCCGACCCAGACCTGATCCTTGAACTCCAGACTTGAATTTCAACTGGCTACTCAGCACCAGCATGTGGACATCTAGCAGGCAACTCACACTTAGGACTCCAAAACCAAACTCTCAGTCTGCTCTCCAAGCCCCTTCCTCAGGTCTGCCCCAGCTTAGGAAATGAAAACTGTGCTGTCAGCTGATTATGCCACAACATAGGCGTTCTTCATTCTCTTTAATACTCCACATTCAGTTAATAAAACCTGATGGTTCTCATCTCAGAAACATATTCAGAATCTAATCAATTCTCAACACTTCTGCTGCTACCATCCCAGTCTAAGCCACAACCGCCATCACCTCTGAACTAGACCATTGCAAATGCCCCTATGGGGCTCTCTTAAATACAGGTCAGCTCTTAGCACTCCTGGGTTCAGGATTTTCCAGCACCTTCCCACTGTACTCAGAGAAAATGCTGAGTCCTTGTCACATCCTATAAAGCTCTACACGGCTCTTGCTGCCTCTCCTGCTGCTCCTTTCCTCAGTTCACTCCATCTAGTCACACTGCCGCCTCTGGTTGTCACATGTAGAAACCACATCCCCTGTGACCAGGAAGCCCCGTCACAGCACCACGTCCCTCCTCACATTCAGGCTTCTGCTTAAATGTCACCTTATCAAAGAGACCTTCCCTGACCAATCAACAACATCCCTTACTCCTGCCACTGTTTCTGAACCTGCTTTATTTTTCTTCTTACCACTATGACCCCCATATCTGCTTCATTACTGTTGGACTGTAAGCTTCACGAAGGCAAGAGCCATGTTTCTATTCACTGCTATATTCCTCACAATCCATAACAGCACCAGGCACATAACAGGCACTCAATTTCTGTAACATGAGTGAGAGAACACATGAAGGACAAACCCCCATGCTTAGGAGGGGTACATGGAAACAGCCTCCCTGAAATAAACAAGTGACAACAGGCACAAAGGAGACTTAATATACAATAAGGCATTTGTTTCGGAAGGTAGAAAGCCATACAAATGATCAAGAAAATCATATGAGGCCAGGAAGTGCTCTCCAGGAATCACCCACCTGCAACACCAGACTTTCCCTATTTCTGTCTTGGATGGGTAAGATGGATGGACAGAAGCTGTTCAATCAGCCATCTACCTTGTTAAACATTTTTGAAGTGGTTTTTCATGGTTTTCTAAAGACCATTTGCTATGTATTCAATGCTCTATCTTCTCTTTGCAACTTGCCCAGTAAATCTGAGTGACTTCTCCCTCCTGTGAATTTCTGTGACAGTACATACTGCTGGTACTAAATAAAAAATATATCTGTTTATAAGAACATAAGGCCCATGCTTCTGTTTCTGTGCAGCCACTGGTACCACACTCCAGACACATGGTGACATTCAACATGATGGGGAAGTCTGTGATGTATCCAGTCTAGTCACCCTTTGCCTCTTGAGAGTCACAGCACTGCCAGGGACTACAACAATGAAGGAAGGCTTAAGAATGATAGATGTTGTAGCCCCAACAGCTAGATCCCCAGCAAGTATCCCTTGTTTTCCCATTCTGATTCATTTCCTAGTCAGTTATCTTCTCAAAAATGCTGAAGGTACCCACAGCTTCTTTCCCATCCTCTCTGAGGCACTGGTCTTGGGAGAGCTTCCTTTTCATGTTCCCTTCCTAGAATGGAGCTGAAGAGAGGAATGGTCTTAACCCAGGGCCCTCAGCAGCATCTCTTTCTTTCTAGGTTATGGTTCAAGGTCAAAAGGACTCCCTAACCACACAACCTTTCTTGTCTCTTGGCTCAGTGCTTACTTCTCCTCAACATAGAGATCTTTAGGTAATTTCAATATTCACCGTGGGACCCATTTTGAGTGTTTTTTTGCCCAGCAGACAAAGGCATCACTCTTGGGGAAAGCTCTCTGCCGACCCTGCGTGGGTTGACAAACACATACAAATGGATGAGGTGAAAAAGAAAACCAACCTGCTTCCTGGAGCTGGAAGTCTTGCATTTACCTAACAGAGCTGGTGCTGCTTCCATCTTTGGAAAGCGAGAGTGGAAAGAATGTGAGAAGAAAAAACAAAAGTAGGGCAAGCAGGTTCACTTGAAAAGAAATGCACCACAAACACGCAAAGAAGAGAGTCTAGCTCCTTGGGAGACCAAACTCTGCAACAAATCCAGTGACAGGCCGGGCTGAGAAGCCACACTTCACACAAGCCTGTCAGACATGCTTAGCTCCTGGCTAATCCAGTCTGTGAGGCCAGCCCAAAAAGACCAGAAAGAACATAACTGCAAGAGAGAGATGGTTAGGACTCACATCGTCATCGGAGTCTCCACCTTGCATTGTACCCACGATGCGTTTAGTAGGTCTTCCTGAGGAAAACAAAAACATAAAAAAATTTAAAAAACCTTGTAAAATAAAGTGTGAAATGGTATTCAAGATTTGCTTTTCTTAGAAAACTGGGGAAAAAATAATCATAAAAATTTACTCAAGTAGCATCCAACTAATCAGAACTGTCAACAAATGGTAATAAATTTTCTGCATTTCCTGCATACTGAAAAAAGAAAAAGGGCAGTAAAATGTAAGCATGAATCATAAACCAGAAAAATAAAGATGCATCCTATAAATATTTTAGGGAATAATCACTGAATCCCATTATTAGTTTTTATGCAGTGGAACAGGAATGCTATCTGTTGAAAAAAGAAATATATTCTCCCTTTAGGGACTAATGTCATCTGTACTTGGATCTACATCTGAGCTTCAAAAGGAAAAAAGTTTAAGTATCATAATTAATTATCTTTCAAAACACCACCATTATCTGAGTGGATTCTCCACTCTTCCTTTGGAGGTTAATGTTGTCTAGATATGACTTCTACAAAAACTCAGGAGGCAAAGAACTGCTCTCACACCCAAAGGGTGAGAAAGAAACACCTGTGACCTCAAGGCCAGGCCTCTGGAGGAAGGTGGGGAAGGCAGCTCAGGGAGGAGCTCATCCAGGACAGGCCTGGATGAGACCACCAAGAGCTATTTACAGAAGATTTCTCTTGGTCTGATAAAATGCAAATCTTGTACTGTTTCACTTCTACAGTGAGTGGTCAGCAGTAGAATTTAGGCATACCAGTGCCTTTACTAGGTTCTACTGAGCCAATCATATACCTTTTTAGAATCTTGGTTCCCAAATGTAGAATGTAATCATAATCTTTTTTCTATGAAAAAAGCAAAATGTAATAAAGACAGTTTGGCCTAGAATAAAAGAAAGTACTTAACAACAAAACATAAAATAATGAGAGGAAAATGATTAACCACTTAAATTTATTATGTATATAAAAATGTAATTGTGCTCTAAAAATTAACAAATGATAGATAAGAAATGCTTTTACAGGCAAATTTAGTATTATCTATAAAAATTAAAATTTATATAACCTTCGACCTAAGAATTCCACTTTTAATGATACAACTTCAAGAAATATCTGCAGATATGCAGAAAGATGGATATACAAGAAGAGTAGAAATCGCTTAAATATCAATATGGGAATGCCCATGTAATTCATAGGTACAGCCATATTATGGAATACTGTGCAGCTGCCAAAAAGAATGAAGCAGATCTATATTTTACTGACAAGGGAGGAATTCTAATATATTATTTAAAAAAAAAAAACAGAATGCAGAATCATGTATATAGTCTGGTCCCATTCAGGTTAAAAAATGTTTCAGGTGATATTTGTGTCCACATTTGTGTATGTGAGAGTATGTGTGTGTGTGTGTGTGTGTGTGTGTGTGTGTGTGTGTGTGTGTGTGTGTGTGTGTGTGTGTACGTGTGTGAACGCCATTTGGAAGGATACCCCTAGACCACTGGCCATAACCTCTCTAGAGTGGGGAGTAGGACATGAGGAAGACCCCATGGGAGCACCCCATGGTGTCTGTGTAATTTACACACTTGCTCTGTGTATTTTATTGCTTGAATCTGTTGCAGAAAGTAGAAATAAGAAGAACACTTTGTAAAGGCAAAGATGCTTGCGTAAGGTCCTTCTTTGTGCATTAATTCTCTGATCAAAAAGGATGTAACTGCACTCAGAGCAGTTTGAATCCAAAAAGGTCAGAATAAAGCTCAGTGGCAGAGGCAGTGTCTTCCTGTAGCCTCTGTGAGAAACACCAAGCCACCTGTGGTTCACAGGTAAGCGTATTAGTGTCAAAGATGACCACTGAGCAGTTTAAAAGCCAAATACTGATGAACAACAAGGCAAGATAAACCCTAGAGCAGGGCCACTCACACTGGGCTTACAGGCCTCAATACCAAGCAGCCTTGACCCAATTCTGCCTGTGGTGTTTTGTAACAGGCATACGGAGGAAGGCAGGCAAAAGAAGACATGGTACCTTGCATGAGCACCTCCATAGCTGTCCTTGGCTTGGACAGCCGTCTCTCTTCCAGCTCACTGTCAGATTCATCATCCTCCTGGATGTCAATGTCTGAGTCATCATTACCTGGCAGGAACACAAGTAGACAAAAAAAAAAAAAAAAAAAAAGAGTGGCTACATCACTATTTCTAAAACAATCTCTGTCCAATAAGGTTTTTGTGCAAGTCATCTGCCCTTCTTGGTTCTTTTTCCCCCCATCTTTATCGAAATAGATAATTAGTTGCTTGTATTTACATTGTACAATTCAATGAGTTTTTTTCCAATTATACTTGGCATACAATAATATACTAATTTCAGTTGTATAGCAGTGATCAGAAATCCACGTAACTCGCAAAGTGATCACCCCAATAAATCTAGTACCCCTCCTCCCTCCTTACATATTTATTACAACAGAATTAACAATCTTCCTCATGTTATACTCTATATCTCTCTGTCAATTCTGCGACTATCCATTTGTTCCTCTTAATCCCTTTGCCTTTTTTTTTGGTCCCCTCAAACCCACTCCCATCTAGTATCCCTCTAAATATTCTCTGTATTATGAATTTATTTCTACTTTTGTTGTTGTTGATTTTGCTCTTTAGATTCCACATGTATCATGTGATATCTGTCTTTCTC
The DNA here is from genome assembly GCA_004027375.1 of Macroglossus sobrinus. Classification (NCBI taxonomy): domain Eukaryota; kingdom Metazoa; phylum Chordata; class Mammalia; order Chiroptera; family Pteropodidae; genus Macroglossus; species Macroglossus sobrinus. The sequence continues at coordinate 646,596 of PVKZ01000493.1, read as the reverse complement.
TATCTAACCCATTTCATTCAATATAATACCCTCTAGGTCCATCAAGGCAATATCTTTCTCCATCCTCTTCCTTTTAGTCTCTGTGTGTCATTTAATCTGATGTGAGTCTCTTGTAGGCAGCGATGTGGGGGTCTTGTTTTCTTATCCATTCAGCCACTCTACCTTTCGGTTGGAGCACTTAATTATTTTCCATTTGAGGTACTTGTTGATAGGAATGTTGTTATTACCATTCTTTATTCCTGTTTTTGACACATTTTTTTTCTTCTTAAAGAAGTTCCTCCAACAATTCCTGTAATACTAGCTTGGTGATGATAAATTCCTTTAGCTTATGTTTGTCGGGGAAGCTCTTTATCTGTCTTTCAACTCTAAATGATAGCTTTGCTGGATAAAGTATTCTTGGTTGTTGATCCTGATTTTTCATCACATTGAATATTTTGTGTCAAGCCTTTCTGTCTTGCATAGTTTCTCTTGAGAAATCAGCTGCCATTCTTATGGGTGCTCCCTTGTAGTAGGTAATAACTACTTTTCTCTTGCTGCTTTTAAGATTCTCTCTTTGTATTTAACAGTTGTCATTTTAATTATGATATGTCTTGGTGTGGGCCTCTTTGGGTTCCTGGTTTTTGTGACTCTGAGCTTCCTGGGGTTTTATGCCTATTTCTTTCACCAGGTTTGGAAAGTTTTCTATCATTATTTCTTCAAATAGCTCTTCAACATCTTGTTTTCCTTCAGGAACCCCTATGACATGGATATTTTTACCTTTAATAGTGTCCCATAAGCTCCTTAAATTATTATTATAATCTTGGCTTCTTTTTTCTTGCCATTCTGAGTGAGTGTCTTTGGCTTTTCCATCCTCTATATAGGTCATTTGATCCCCATCTTTATTCATTTTGTTTATTCCATTTAATATATTTTTCATCTCAGATAATGTGTTCTTCATTTCTGACTGGTTCCCTTTTATAATTTCCATTCCCATTTTTATGTTTTTTATCTCTGTGTTGAACTTCTCATTGAATTCATCTATACTTCCCATAAGATCACTGAGCATCTTCATAACCAGTGTTTTGAACTTTGCATCTGTTAGATTGCTTGATTTCATTATTTCTGGATCTCTGTTCTGTTCGCTCATGTGGTTTCTGCTTCTTTGTCTTCCCATTTTAACTGCCTTTCTGTGCTGTTTCTACATACTAAGCAAAGCTCTAAAGTCTCCCAGTTTTATTAGTGGGGTTTTCTGTGGTAGGTATCCAGTGACACAGAGCTGAGAAAGGTTCAGCTGAAGGCCAAATTTAGCCCCAGCCTGTGCTCCTTCGGGGCCACCTGTTAAGATTTAGCAAGCAATCCATAGATGCTGTGCTTATAGTTGCCTCAAAAGGTCACACCAGAAACTGAGGTCAATTGTAGCCAGTGTGAGTCTTGGGGCTGCTCAGCAAGGGGCACCTGACTAAGCAAGAACACATTTGGATGTGGCTTAGGTGAGGCCAAGAGTTGGGGGAGATAGAGTTTCAGGGAATCCTCTGGATGGAGAGACTTCTGTTATCCAGTTTGATGATGTCTCGGTTATGGCAGCACTGCGTCTGCACACTGGGAGGCAGGAGAGTTCAACAGAGGAATAATGGATACCACCCACACTTCTGAGAGAGCGCCTCACTTCCAGCCCTCACTCTGACAACTCAATGTCCCCCTGTAAGTCCCTGGCGCCTCCCAGGGCAGCCAATCTGGCACTGGTGCTCAGAACAAGCGAATCCATCAGTGCAAAAGGCTGCTCGTGGGCACGGCCCCTTTAAGAGTTGTCTTCAGCTGCCAGCTGCTGCAGCCTTTGTCCCACTCAGCCACTGGGGACCAGGCAGCCTCGCATCCTCGCCCCATACTAACTTCTGACACTACAGGGTGATTTCTTAGATTTCTCCTAGTTGTATGGCTTGTTTATCTAGATCCCAGGTGATTTTTCCTTGTTGTTTGCTCCTTGTTTCTGTCACCACTTTGATTTGGTCACCAGAAGGATAAAGAGAGCCTCTATCATCTATGTCATTTTTTTTTTCCTCCTCAGCCTTTCTTTTGATGCATTAGATTTTATGAGATTTTCAGGATTTGCAGATAGATACTTAGTGAAAAGTTAATGCAGATGATAGGCTGGTTTGTTTTTTTTAAACACTTTTCCAAAGCAAGAGAAAAGTTGGTCAGATATGAGATAGAAACACCATTCCAGTATGTGAACCTAAACAACTGAATAGCCAGCTGTCAAAGTGGCCAACAGTTCTTGGTTAGTTGGTTGGAAAAACATTCTCTGTTCATTCTTAGGCTGTGTTACCAGAACTCAAGCTCCTCGAGGATAACAAAGATGAAACAGATCCCAATGGAAAGGTAAGTGACTTCACCAGTACTGGAGGCAAGAAGGAGACCAGGTTAGAAACAGCCTGAGTGGGGCTGGTCTGAGAAAGATGATGATCTAGTGATTGGCAACGTAAACCGATACTCATGATATTCTTTACTGGAAAAAATTCCATTATAAAGATATATAAAGAAAGGCCATTCTCAATGCCAAGGCCATTTACATAAATGTCTTAAACACTCTTTTGGAGTTTTGTGCAGGTTGACCATTTCCTAATGGAAACCTACACGACAGTTTCCAGAGTGGGGAGAAAGCACTTTTACCTCCCAGCCCTTGACTGCTCTGTGTCCAGGGAAGGACATAGGTTTTAAGGATGGAACTGGGGAGTTTATGGTTGCTGCTCTAATCACTGACTCATAAATCAGTTTGGAGGTATAGTAAGTGTTCATCTACAAAAAGGTTTTGCTTAGTCCCTGCTCTAGGAAGGTAATGAAATGGCAGCTGCATGTAGCTGGGCACTGAGGGAGAGTTTTCTGCTTTCTTCAGCCATGGAGAGAATTATTCTGCTCTACAGCACAGAAGGGCAAATCTTGGAGCCAGAGAAGGTATCAATAACAGCATCCTGCAAGACTTCAACACAATCGATCTGAAAACTACCACTTTACAAAAGCCCTTCCAGAGGATATGATTAAATATTAACACAAATTAATGACTACAAAATGAAATTGATGTTCAGCTTAGTTTGCTTTTTACTTCATCCAGGAAAATTATGACATTAAATCCATACCAATGCAACAAAAATCAAATGCTATAATGAATTTTAAAACAACATTAATACAGATATCTCAGGCTCAATATGATTTCTCTTGATAAATCAAAGCAATAGACTGAGGACTAGGCAGGTAAACTGAAAAGCTAACGCATGCTGACACTGAAATCACAAATTTGTCAGTAATATGTTAAATTTTAAGTACAGTGGACAACTGTGCTGGTATAATTCAATAGGGAAAGAACAGGTAGCCACATGCAAAACAATGAATCCTGATCTCACACCATATACGAAAATTAACTCAAAATGGCTTAGAGACCAAAATGTAAGCGTTAAAACTATAAAACTCATAGAAGAAAACAGGAGTAAGTCTCGGTGACCTTGAATTAGACAGTGGTTTCTTACTTAGATATGACACTAAAAGCACAAGCGACAAAAGAAAAAACTGACACACTGGACCTCACTAAAACTTTGTACAGCAAAAGATATCATCAAAAAAGTGAAAACACAGCTTGGAAAATGAGAGAAGTTACTTGCAAAGCACAAGTCTCTTAAATAATTTAAAAATACTTTATATATTCTAGTAGTCAGAATAAAAAAAACATTTAAAATGCAATAAAAAGACAAATAACCATATTTTAAAATGTGCCAAGGAATAGATAGCTCTCCAGAAAAAGATACAAATAAGCACATGAAAAGATGCTCCATTTAATTAGCTATCATAAATATTTTCCTAACTTCTTTGCCTACTCCAAGCTAATTAAATGCTATCTTTCATTAAGTTGGTTTAAACTGGAAATTTTTTCTGAAAAACTAAATCACACATGCTCATAAGAATCTTTGTACTTCAAGATATCCTAAACCTATGGATCACAAAATGAAAGTTCAGAAGAATAAAGCAAGATCAGTGAAAAAGTCTTAACATGCTGTCCTGGTGGTAGAGTCAGATAAAGCCAACCAACCAGAGTTCTTATCTGTGCCAGGCCTCCCAGGAGGGGATGGACTCCAGGCAGACCTATCACTTAGGGCTGCTTTGGGCATTCCTAGATGACCTGGAATCATAACAGTGAGGGGCTGCTTTAGCTAGAGAGGCCGTTGGAAATTCCTAAACTTGCCCTTAGAGCAGCAGTCCCCAACCTTTTTGGCACCAGGGACCAGTGCTCCATGAGACTCTAAACCCTCATGATCTGAGATGGAGCTGAAGTAGTGATGCTAGTGCTGAGGAGTGGCTGTAAAAACAGATGAAGGTCCACTCATTCACCCACTGCTCACCTCCTGCTGTATGGCCTGGCTCCTAACAGGCTGTGGACAGGTACCAGTCCGTGGCCTGGGGGTTAGGGATCCCTGCCCTAGAGGATTTCTCAGCAGTCTCTATTCTCCCTCCAGAGTTTCCTGAGATTCAGGAAAGAGAGGCATGGTCCAGGTACAAAAGGAAAGAGGTATAAAGGGAAAAGACAGAGACAGAAAGAGTGAGAGAGTGAGAGAGAGAGAGAGAGAGAGAGAGAGCGAGAGCGAGAGCGAGCGAGCCATGGGGAGAGGGGATTGCATGAGTGAGCAAGCACACCTGGTGTTCCAGGTATACCACCCTCAAGCATGAGAGAATAAGATACAGTCACCATGAAAAAAGAGAGCAATAAACAAGCAGCAAGGTAACTCTATGAGACAAAGCCATTAATTCTTTGGAAGATCATGTACTGCTATAACTCCCATGGCTGACACCCTAGTGAAGTTCATGAATGAAGTGTGCTTACCAGTCATGGAGAACATTCTCTCAGAATCTAGATCTTATATGTAGGTAACTCTCATTTCTCTAAAGGTAACAAATAGCCTTGCTGAAGATGGGTGTTTATAGTGAGGGGGGACTATTTTTAAGCAAGTGACCTATTCACTTGTACTGCATTATGACGCTTGTTTTTCATCAGTCTCTCCTAAAATAAAGAACTCTACATATCTCTAAGACCAAATTTTCTTTTATAGGTATATATTATCACTTAAACAGGGAAAAACAATTTCAGTTGGCATAAAAACCAAATATGCTTTAACTGCTATGTAATTTAAACCAGTCTCTTGAACTCTTGAGTGAATTAAAATGCTATCTGACATTCAAGTTGTGAGAAAATTGCCTTTTGAAAATAAATAAGATATACATATAAAATTTTCAAGGCTAAAATGCTACTCCAGAATAAACATATCTATTTCGAAAGTGTAGACTTACTTCCACTCTTGAGTAGTCGCTTTTCTTCTTCCTTCAGCTTGTTCTGCATCAGACGGAGAGTATTTTCAGCTTCCTATAAAACAGGAAAAATAATATTCAGAAGGGATGACCCTTTTTGGGACTATTTTTATTATTCTTTACCTTTGAGTAAGTACTGCTAAGTTTGTAATATAGAACAAGAAAAGATCTAAACAAAAAAGAAGGGAAAGAGAACACTGCCTGAGCAACTGCTACAGTTGGGAAACTGGACAACCCTCTGTAATCATCCCAGCAACCCTATATAAAGGGAGGCTCCCACAAGGGACACAACTGGCCTAGAATAGGCCTGACTAGCCCCAGACCCATATTTCTCCCACTATACCTCACTGCCTCTGAAGAAAACTGAATGACACAACAAAATGCCCATCATGTGTGCAGAATAAAGCATGAATTTTATTGTTTTTCTTCTCTGCACAATTTCTAGCCCTGAAAGATGCTAAATGATAGGACTGATGAGGATGGGGAAAAAAAACAAATGCTAATTTTAATTCCTAGAGGACAAAAAAAAAGCTAGTATTTCAATTACAAAATGTGGCCCTGATTATGGTCAAAACAGTAAATGGGAGAGGAAATCAGCCTTTAAAATTTTGTTATTGTTCTAAACATTAAAAAGAAAGCACTGTGTTTCACACCTTAGATATTTTGAGGGACCAGGTATTAGAAGCACAGAGAGTAGGTGTGACCATAGGAGAAAAAAAAGGGTAAGTACTTGCTAAAGGAAGAACGTGCAGCCAGAAGCATATTCTTCAGTGGTTCTCTCAACCCAGGGGTGGCCCCAGATGACAGTACAAAATGGTCAGTTGATTTCACTCACCCTTTAGTGTTCTTTCCTAGGCACCCAATGTTTAAAAGGTCCTGAACTCCAGGCTCTTTCCACAGCCCTCAAAACGTGCTATCCTGTGCCTCATTCCTCCATTGCCCACCTCTGCCATACAGCAATGGTGGTCAACAGTTTCCTTATCAAGATAAACATGTTCTTACAAATGTGATAGTTACTACCAGTCAGCCATTCTGGACAGCAAAATGGCTTCATCTAATTCAAACATCCAGGTCTGTAAGACTAGCATAACCTTTATATCAAAAGCTAGCAGAGACAGTGTGAGAAAGGGAGATTATAGACCAATTTCACCATGAACAAGATTCCAAATGACTACTCTTGGGTTAAGCGGAAATATCTCGATAGGATAAAGACAATTCAAACAGTGAGAGTAACTTGGTCCTAATTCCTTTGCTCTGAATTCTGCATTTATCAACTCGCAGTGAGATCTGAAATACTCCTTCCTATATGGCCTTAAACACTGGGATAAGGGAAACCTGTAAGACAGCCAGTCAGGTTCTGAGTAATATATATTTCCCAGAATAATCAATGAACTGCAATTCCTCTTTACAAAGCAGTCTCTGATAAGCTAGATTGGATGATTCAATTAACCAGGGATTGAAAATTTTTAAGTTAACTGACCAAGCATGTTTTTAAATCTGTACTCAAGAGCAGTTACATAATGTATGGGACTCAGTGCAAAATGAAACGCACTTAAAAATTATTAATAATTTCAAGACAGCAAGAGCAAAACATTAAAGCAAGCAAAGATTTTTCTAAGCACATCACATGTCAGCCCTGTCTGTAAGTCTTAATTGACCAAACTCTAATGATAACCTAATAGCAAAGATTAGTTTGATAAACTAATTATCAAACATTCACTGATTTTTTTCACAATGATATTTACAAATTGACATGTTAAACAAGTACAAAATAACACACCAGAAGAGAAGGTCTGTAGAGAAGAATGGCCTAAGCACTTACCTCAAACCTCTCCTGCTCCATCCTATGATGATCCTCGAGTTGCTGTTCCAGATAAGCTAGATTTCTAAATTTCTCTAGATAAATGTCATATTGCTTTTGCAATTCTTCCTCAATCTTCTCATATTCATCCATAAAGGCTGGCCTAGAATGACCAAATGAAATAATAATTGATATACAGTAGTTTGAAATTAATATTCCAAGTTTTAGATTTCACCATAGTTTTCTTTAGAAAGCCTTGAACTGAAGATGGTGTTTCACTCTTCTAACTACTTAAAGCTAATTCCTCCTTCTCTTCCCTCTCCTAAAATGAATATACTGTTTAAAATTAAAAAGATATGATTTTTGTAAATACTTAAAATAATCCTGAAAGTATGAAAAGTAAAAATTACTTTTTTTTTACCAGGTTTAAGCACTTAACAACTGACATACATCCTTCGAGACTTTTCTATGCATAGATAAATATAGGAACACATCTTTTAACAAACATTAAGTATATTACATTAGATGAAATTTTTTAGTCTTTTCTCTCACTCAATATTCCTTAAATTTCACTAAAGATTTAAAATTATCATATACCTTACACATCTCTCTCAAAATCAATAAGTTAAATATATGCATTCTCTTAACTGGACATAATATTCTGCTTCTAGAAGTTCCAAAATTTAATCAGTCCTCTAAAAAGAGAATATAGGTTGCTACAAATAAAAGCTAAGTTTATAAATAATATAAAATTGAAAACTAAAACCATACCATTAAAACCTGTTTCAACTGGTTTTGCTGAATTACTTTTTCCTCTTATTGATCCTAAAGGGAAAACTCTGTTCTTTTTAAAATATAAACAAACGAACAAAAAAAATTATAATCATTTGGATTAAAGCAAAACACAGAGATTTTCTATTAAGAAAATCTGAAGTTTAACAAAAATGAATTTATACTTGAAAGGCAGAACTTTTTAATGAGACAAATCTATTTGTCTCAGATTCAGGAGCATGGATTCCAGAGGCGGAAAGGGCAAGGTCCTGCCCTTGGCTGAGGGGAAGCCTTTGATGCTCCCTGGGTAACTGTCAGCTGTCCCCAGGTGCTACCTTCCCACAGATCTCAAGACAGTAGCCAGAGTGTGGGCCAATTACCAGTATCTCAAAAGAGCAAGATACACTCAGTACAGAGGCAGCAGCTGGACAGGGACAGGAGTAAAGAGAAAAATGAAGGGTGACTGAAAAGAGAGAAAGAGTAGTGACATGAGAGAAGGAACATCCAAAAAGCAGCAAGGGAAGTAAGGGTACAAAATGAGAGAGAGAGGATAGGGAGGAGGAGGTAGAGGTGGAGTGGAGAGGGAGAGGAAGAGACAGAGAGGTGGGGAGAGGGAGAGAGTGACCATTAAAGCATATTCCAAGAAAATGTAAGGAATGCACTTGAAAGGCTCCGATGACCTAGAAGGTGTTTTACACCATCATCATCCTTCCATATTCCCTTGAAAAGGGACTTTCAGTGAGGGAAAGTCAGAAGAAAAAAATGAATTACTGATGAGGAATTATAAAAGTCTAGATCTACTTAAACCAAGAAATGAGAATGTTTCTGTTTCCACCTAATTAATGGCAAAGCACAGATCTTAGGAGATCAAGCCTTGTAGAACTTCCACCATCTGAATTTCCCTCCTTCGTCTTACGTTCTAAGAAGCTATACAAGCTGGAAGGGTGGTTGAATAATTAAGCAGTTTTCCAGACATATTGAAAGCAGTAAAGACATGAGTTTAATGGTGTGATTGTTAGAACAAGCAACACAGGGACATTCTGAAGGAGGGACAGACTTATGCAAGACTTCTTCTACTGCTTGAAGGGTTAATATCACTGACAACATATTTTTTCAGTCTGTTTGAACTTCCAAAGACAGTTTTCTACTCATTCTTCAGGTGTTCACATCTACCTGACACTCTGTAGAGTCTGGAGTCGTTTCCGGTTTCTTTCCAGTTCTAATTTCCTCTTTTCAATTTTGGCTTCTAAATTAGCTTCGTCAGAGGCCACGTTATTGAGTAGGTCTTTAGTCTTCTGAACCTGTGCCTACATTTAATAGGAAATGAATGAGACAATGTACCAATAAGAACTGCCCGACCTGATTCTTGGAGGAGAGGAATTTCTCAACTCCTCAGGCACAGCAACATCATGCTAAAAAAATTTTAAAAATATATAAATAAATAAAGAAAGGAAAGAAAAGCAAACAGAGCAAACCCTCCCCAAAGTCATCACTCATTTAACTATTTCCAGGGGGAACATTGCATAGGCCCAGACAAAATTATAACCCTATTTTCCCCCTCTTGAGAAGAGGGTGTTTCTGCCCAGAGAAATACATGAAGATGGAAAGAATAGTGTCCTAAGCAGAGTAGAGAAAAGCCCAGTTCACTTGTTAAGACTGGTTACATATCACTCTGAATTGTTAGTCTGCTTTTATTTATATCTCGTTCAGGCTATTCTTATAATTACAAATACCTGACTTATAGAATATATGTGCACATAAGCATAGCTTTATTTAGGAAGGGACGAAAAGAAACATTAGCTGGTCTTCGTGCTAACTCACAGCCTGCTGGCATTGAAAGAGAAGGTTCATTTTCTCTCTCCCTGGCCACTGAACCTGAACTACAGACTACAATAAACACAGAAACCATTCTGTGAAGTCAGAAAGTGGCTCCTTTACCCAGTATAAACCAGCTTTTGGGAGGGAACCTAGGCAGCAATGAGACAGAGGTACTTGGGCAAGGGGGCTAAGAAAGAAAGTGAAGGGGATGAGAGGGTACTGACAAAAGCCACAGGCCTCCCCGTCCTCTTACCCTCTCATAAGAGCAAGTTCATTTGAAACAGGGGTATAGTCCACATGAATACAGTGTGTCTTCACACTCGTGTGTCTGGGAAGCTGGTTGGGACCTGTGGCTCAGAGTTACAATCTGCTGCATTAAGAATAACGTCTGGACCGCAACCAGCTGAATGTGTAATGCCTCTCCAAATCTGGCCAAGATGGGGTTCTCCCCTCCAGTGCTTTGTCCATGCATAGTGTACCATAATGGTTTATTGACTGTTTACTTGTTGGTCTGTGAAATGCTATGGGGTACACAAAAAAATCAATTAAGGAGCCCAGACACTCTCCATGACCTTCAGAGATAGTATATTTGGAAGCAACTACTTTTACTGACAATGAGTTTATGATTTAATTTTTTTTTTTTGCCTAAGATAACTTAACATTTCCAAGATGCTTTCATGAAAATAGTCATATTGCTAACCATCCATTTGCTGTTAAGTGCTTTTAAAACACCAGCAGAGATGTGAGCTCTCTCTCAAAGACAAGGTGGGTCTCCATTCCGAACAAAAACTCAAGTGATAGCAACTATTCTCTGAATCAAAGTCAGATTAAAACCTAGTAAATTTTTCTGATCTCAAAAATAAAAATGACTTTTTAAAAGGTATCTGGTTCCTCAGATAAGAAAGATCAATGTGATAAACACAATTTTCCCAGTTTTCTGAAATAAATGGCCTGTATTTCATAACCCCTTTTAAGTATCCATCTTTTGTCTTTAGAGTTATCAAATATGAATATTTTCCAACAATGAAAAGATATCTTTTTAAAAACATTATATGTATTTTTAAAATGTATTTTTCATTTATAGTTCACATATATTAGTTCCAGGTATACAATAGTGATTAGATACATTTACATACCTCACACAGTGATCACAACAATAAATCTAGTACCCATTTGGCATCATTCATAGTAGTTATAGTACTATTCACTATATTCTCTATGCTATACTTTACATTCCCATAACTGTTTTTATAACTAGTAATATGTACTTCTTAATCCCTTTCACTTCTTTTTACCCATACCCTAACATCTTTCCCAGCTGGCAACCATCAATTTGTTCTCTGTATCTATAAGTCTGTTTTGTTTGTTCATTTAGTTTGTGTTTTAGATTCCACAAATAAATGAAGTCATATGGTATTTCTTTCTGTTTGACTTATTTCACTCAGCATAAAACCCTGTAGGCTCATCCACACTGTTATAAATGTAAAGATTTCTTTCTTTTTTATGGCTGAGTAATATTTCATTGTGTGTACACACACACACACACACACACACACACACACACACACACACACAATCTTTATCTATTCATCTTTATCTATTCATCTATTGATGAACACCTAAGTTTATTCCATAATTTGGCCACTGTAAATAATGCTGCAATGAATCACATTGATGCATATATCTTTTTGAATTAGTGTTTATGTCTTCAGATTAATACCCAGAAGTGGAATTGCTGGGTCATATGGAAGTTCTACTTCTAATTTTTTTTGAGGGATCTCCATACTGTTTTCCATTGTGGGTGCATCAGTTTACAATCCCACCAACAGGGCACAAGGATTCTTTTTTCTCCACATCCTCAACACTTGTTGTTTGTTGACTAATTAATGATGGCCATTCTGAGAAGTGTGAGTTGATAGCTCACTGTGGTGCTGATTTGCATTTCTCTTATGATTAATGATGTTGAGCATCTTGTTGGCCATCTTTGGACATATTACATCCTCTTTGAAGAAATGACTATTCAGGTCCTCTGCCCATTTTTTAATTGGATTGTTTGATTTTTTTTTAATGTTGAGCTTTATATATTTTGGATATTAACCCTATCAGATGGATGTATCATTTGCACATATCTTCTCCCATTCAGTAGGCTGCCTTTTTGTGTTGTTGATGGTTTCTTTTGTGATGCAAAATCTTTTTAGTTTGATATAACCCCATTTGTTTATTTTTGCTTTTGTTGTCTTTTAAAACGATATCTTAAAAGGTATTCACCAAGTAATGAACTGTGCCCTCATCTGCCTGTTCTATTTTTCATATATACTTAGTGCTAAAGGCACATTCATACCATGTTAAGTTGATTCAGCCAGAATAAGGACAAGCTCAAAAGTATTATCATTTAAAAATTTTTTTAAATTTAAAACAATTGCAAATTTACAAATGACAAGTATAATACAAAGCATTTTTTCTTGACCTAGGTTAGTGAATTGCTGACCTGATGTCCTATCACCTCTAGATACTTTAGGGTGTATTTCCTACAAATAAGGACTTTCTTCTACATAACCACAATACAATCATCAAAACAGAAAACAAACACTGATGCACTACCACCATATGATCCTCAGACCCACCCAAGTTTCCCCAGTCGTCTCCATGAACTAAGAAACTTATAAATGTGCATGCAAATATGCATGTGCATATGTGTATATATAAATATTGACATGTACACAAAGTGTGTGTGTGTGTGTGTGTGTGTACACACATACATATATGTACAAAAATGACAAATTTATGTATGGATATCCATACCCTACATGTACATACATGTATGTCAAAATTTATTCATCTCTCTCTATATATATATCGAAAATCATGCATTTAACCAACTCCTCAAATTTCAGAATTCATTCTAATTTTTTCCCTCTTCATATTTTTAACTCCCTTATCTTACAGTAAGAAACTTGGCTTCCATTATCTATCTATCTATCTTTCCTTCTTTCCTTCCTTCCTTCCTTCCCTCTCTCCCTCCCTTCTTCCCTCCCTTCCTTCCTTTTCAGATGAGGCAACACTTGGTTGACCTCACAGACTGCAAGGACCTTGTCAGCTTACAATTCCTTATTTTTTTATTTTTTACACCTACAGCACCTGTTCTTCTTAGGTGGTCTTCCATCCAAGTACTAACCAGGCCCGACCCTGTTTAGCTTCTAAAATCAGACAGAATCAGGTTTGTTCAGGGTAGCATGGCTATAGACCCATTATCTTTAATATATTTACTTATCTCGGCTGCATTGCCCTTCTCATCCTGCTGAGGCTCTGGCTCCCTGTGCTGGGTTGCCCAGGGAGTATTACCATTTTATGATGGCATTATAAAAGCATATCAATCTCAGAATTTTGTACATCTCTCAGCAAATTCTTCTTTTATGCCTACTCCTAATTTATACAAGGTTCACCTGCCTATGACTATTGAATAAAATGAATCCTAATAATGACTGAATACCTACTATGTACTAGAAACTATGCATGACACGTACTGTCAAAATGAATGCTCAAAGGACCCTAAGTGGCAGGCACTGCCATTCTCCCTATTTTACAGATGAGGAAAATGAGTCAGAGAGGTTAAATAACTTGCCTAAGGTCACATGATGGAATTCAAACTCAAACAGTCTGAGTCTGGAGTCTCCCTCACTATCTGCCTTCCAACTGAATGCTTTAGATGAGCAAATAATAATATATTACAATTAAGTAGTAAAAGATGGTGATTATTTTACTTAGTACAGTGCTGTTTAGAATTTTAAAAATCTAAAAATCATTTAAATGCTCAGCAACGAGGAACTGGTTAAATAAAGTGTGAAGAGTCCATAAAGCATTATTTGCTAAAATTGTTTAAATTTAAAAAAAATTATTAAACTATTAAAATTGACAGAATTTTAATGAGAAATTGTTACTATTTATAACAAGGGGAAAAAATAATAGTAGTAAGTGACCTTAGTATTTTCGAATGTTCTTTAAATTTTTCATTTCTCCAAAAACATATCCCTTCTTTGAAACTAGGCCTACCTTGTTCTCTTTTATGGAAGCAAGGAATCAATATTTTTGAAGCCCAGGCACAAAAACATTAAATAAAAATAAAATAATCTTACCAAAATATCTTTTATTGCAATTCTCATCACTTTTTCAGTCTCATTGATTTCCAGAGGTCTGGCAATTGCTTCTGTTCTCAGTTCCTATGGAAAATAATGAAATGAAATTACATATATTTTCAGAAGAGAAATTCTAAAAACCAATTCCCAGATCTAGATATGGCTTATAATGTGGATCTCTGATGCAAAAAAAGCTTCCACCATCACCTTCTCCAAATGTCTTCTACAATCCTATTGCCAACATGGCCTCTCTCCAGTGCTCAGAGCCTCCTTTTCAGCTATAGACCCCACATTCCCCTGACATCAGGAACAAAACTGAACTTATCATCCCTCATCTTTTCTTCTAAATTTGTTTCTTTACCTGCATTCTGTTCAGGTGATCCCCAAAGCAAGTGCAGCTCAACTTGCTGTCTGAACTCCCTGCCAGCCTCTACTATCTTTATTATAAGTCTAAGTAGCCTACCACTGACAACTGTAACCAATGAAATGAGTTGCTTTGTGCCTATCAGTACTAGAACCTTCTAAGACATGAGATTCTAATGTGGATGCATTTATGAGGTTCCTGCATCACTTTATCAAACTGACTTGTGCTTTACTCCACGGTGCGCCTTATCTCCCCACTGGTAGAAAACTATTGAGGGAAGGGATTTTTATTTATTCAAGGACATAGAGATAGCTTGGTGCCTTGCCTGTGGCTGGTGTTGGTTCTCAGTGAATGTATGCTGAGTGTATGAAAAAAAAAATATGGCTAAGGGATCTTCTTCAGATCATGACTGTACACAGAATTTGAGAAGCATGATATTCAGGGTCTCATGGCTTCTACGGCAACAGTTCAGCCATTGAGTGTTTCATCAATTCATTAATTATAGGACAGTGCTAAAAGGGTCCCCAGTGGAATCCTGGTGAAGTTTCACAATGAAGCTACTGCTCCACTGGCAAATAGCAAATGACCAGCTCTTGTGTCTAGGTCTGTTAGGAACATGTGTAGAGGTGTGTACTACTGCACTATAAACAGAAAATATAGAAAGCTTGGACTTGCCTCATTAGTTACCTAAATTATCTGTTAGACACAAGTGGCAGTTTTGTTCTGCCAACTACACTTCAGCAGGTGGTAACCACTAGGGTCAATCTATCAAGAGCAGGGATGGTGACCTGGCACTAAAGTGTCCCACTTCCAGGCTGCTCTTGGGGTAGGAATGAAAAGCAGGAAGAAAAATAACATTACACTATAATAGCAATGGCAGAACACAGGCAAGGCAGTGAGAGAGTGGTCATGATCATGGCTGATATACCTGATAGAAATGGAATAAATTTAATGTATTTAATTTAAAAACATTTAATGAGAGCATGTATGTTTCAAATGCCATACATCTTTATGGGTAAGAATTAAGTAATATTCCATTTTTTCTTAGACCAGTGAGTCCCAAACTCTACTGTACATTGGAATCGCTTGGAAATCTTTGAAAACTGGATGCCTGGCTCTCACCCCCAGGTGTTTTGATTCACTGATATGGGGGACAACCTACATGTCAGGTAATTTAAAGGCTCCATTGGAGCTCTCTGAGAATCCTCAGAGCCACACTCCTAAACAGCTCCTTAAACATAGCGGACGGAGCATATTTCTTGAATGACATTAGCTAGAACAGGATTGCAAATAAATTTCAACTGTTAATATCACTCCTGTAGTGACTGCCTAGATTATTGGTTCCCAAACTTTGCTGTGCACTAGAATCACACAGGAGACTTTAAAAATCCCCAATGTCCAAGTCACATTTCATACCAATGACAGCAGAATGTAAGCCAGGCATCAGTAGTTTTTAAAGATGCCTAGGTGATTCCACTGAGCATTTTGGGAACCAGGGTTCAGAAAAACACTTTGCTGAAAAGAATGCTGAGGCTCTGTTCAGCGAGGAAAAGCACTGTGATTAATAAAGTCCGCAACACGGGAAAGTTTCAACATGCCACATATTTCCCATTCCTGAACTAGAAGTTGAAGGTAATAAAAACAGACCCAGCACCCACCAGAAGCAGGAATAACAGCTAACACTATATATTACTTTCCTACACACTATCTCATTTAATCAGGTACAGTTTAATAAAATCAGAAGAACAGGGGGAAAAAAGAATTGAAAAAGAAATCTTTGAAAATCTGTTTAGCTGAGAAATTAATTGTTACTGGAGCACTCTTACCCTCAGCTCTACCTCCTTGCCCAGCAAGTCATACAGAGATGCTCCTTTGGAGGTGATTTCAGAAGCAAGCTGCCTGGCTGCTTTTAAATCTGCAATCTGGAAGGAAAATATCAAAAACAGAAACC
The DNA here is from genome assembly GCA_004027375.1 of Macroglossus sobrinus. Lineage (NCBI taxonomy): Eukaryota > Metazoa > Chordata > Mammalia > Chiroptera > Pteropodidae > Macroglossus > Macroglossus sobrinus. Next base: position 630,430 of record PVKZ01000493.1, on the reverse strand, counting down.
TCAGTGACAGGTTTTTAATAGGCATTCAGAAACAACCAGACTCTTAATAACAACTCCTACCTCCAGCTGGGATACTTGACTACAGAACATGTTTCCATAAGACACATATTTACACACTGTGGAAGAGAGCTCCCAGGAAACCAGTTCAGGAAATACTAATCTAAGTACAAATTAGACCAATTCCAGGACACCTGGCTCTCACTGAAAACCCAAATGTCAAGTCAAATGTAACCTTCAACCAGGAGGTGTAGGAGAGTGAAAGTTGACACATTTCCTGTCTGGACTAGGTCACAAAGGGAACTCTGACAGTGGTGGCATTACTAAAAGAGAGGCAACCTACGGTACATACTTCCTAGTGCAGCATCCTGATATCCTGTTTAACCCTTCTATCCCTTCATTCTCTGCCTTTAGACTGCATTTTACAGGGTTGCTGTGAGGCTCAAATGAGTTAACATGCAACAGTACCTGGTTCCCACAAGGGTGGCAGCCATCAGTATGAAGATGATGCTGATGATGATGATTTAGTATTTAGCCCTGTACACAAGCTTCTTTCTTATGATTTGCATGTCACCCCCCCTTCTTTGAAAATGCTAAATTTTCAAAGAGCCAAACAAACATTTTCCTGCTCTGCTCACACTCTTTCTCCTAAAAAGGAATCCCCAACTTCTCTTATTTTCAAACCATCAGCAAAAACTCCCCCTTTTCATTAACAGCTGATGACTTTCTATTTCCTTAGTCCTCCAGGATTCAGCTCCCAGTAGATTTAGCTTCTCCTACCTTACTCCAACCTTCTTTGCAGGAGTCTCATCATCTTCCCCACTTCTCAGCCCTGGAGAATACCAGAGTTCAATTCCCTGACCTCTTTTTTATTCATCATCTCTCCTAAGGTCACGGCTTTAATAACATCTATGAGCAGAGGCTCAACCTCTCCACTCAGACATCTCATGGACATTGCAAATATAACATATCCCAAACCAAACTCCTAACCTTTCCTGCTAAACTTGCTTCTTACAAACTCTTCTTCATTTCAATAAAACGTCATCCTTGCAGGTACTCAAACCAAAAACTTTAGCATGATGATGTCTAATATAGTACCCACTAGCCACAGGTGGCAATTTTCAATTTTTAATTTTTTTAAATTAAAATTTAAAACTCAGTTCCTCAGTTGTGCGAGGCACACGTGGGTAGTGGTTGTCCTACAGTATGGCAGATACAGAACACAGCCACTATCACAGAAAGTTCTAAACAGAGCTGCTTTACAATTTTCCTTGTATTGTTTGTTCTCTCTCAACCCACATCCAATCCCATAAGATCCACCTTCAAAATATGTTCTAATCTCTGGCTACTTCTTGAGGAGAATAATCTGGCTCCTGGTTAAAATCTATATGTGATCTTCAAGCCTAAAAACAGGCAATTACAAAGGCTTTACCTGGCATACTTCATGGGGAAAGCTGCCTGCCCCATATCAAAACGCTAGACTTGGGGCACACCAGTACACTGCACTTTCATATTTAGCTTGTTACTTTGAGTCCTTCAAATCTGGCAGTTCAGCTGAGCTCTTGACATGCAACTCTCGCACAATAGCTCTGCTCCAAGTCACAGTCACCTCTGGCTTTCTAACAGGTCTCTCTGCTTCCACCTCTGCCTCCCACTTCAGTCTAGTCTCCACCCAGAAGCCAGAATGATGATTTTATTTTGAACTTTCAAATCATGTACTTCTAAACTCAATGATTTTCTGCCTCAGGGTAAAGTCAAAGTCTTTTCAGTGGCTTTTCAGGTACCATGGGGTCTGTCACTGCATATGAGGACCAGGGGCAGCATGATCCCCTTGTATTTCCTTAACCACACAAAGCACACTTTTATCAGAGGACACTTTTCACCTCCACTGAAGACTACTCCTTCCCGCTTCAGGTTATCCAATCCAAGGCCATCTTATCTCCCCATTGAAGACACCTCCCTGGCCCCTTCCCTGCTTTTACTATTCTCCACACATTTACCACATCTGACCTGCCATTCCTTCTGCTTTGTAGCTTAGTCTGACTTCCCAGTTGAGCCAGAGGAACAGAGGGTTCTTGCCCCCTGTTGTTTACACCTGTGTCTTCAGCACTTGAACAGTGCATGGCAGACACCAAGCTTTCAGTAAATAATTGAATTAATATTGTGACTTCTGCTTTTATCCAAATGCTGATGAGTACAGAACTGCCAAACTGCCCTCAGTCAAAGACTAAGGAAAGAAGTGGTGCTATGAATAAATGACATGGTCCATTTCAGAGTTTGAGAAAGACACATTCTCTCCCTCACTGCAAGCCTTGCATTGTTCTTACCTTTGAGCCAAGATCAAACTTGAATTTGCTGATATCATCCTCTCCTATTTTAGAACCTTCCATCCCTTTGGTCTTCATAGCATTATAGAGGACAGAAGTGATCTTCAATAGTTCTTTCACTGCATACCCATCTGCTTGATAAAGCTTCTTAGTATTGAGTTTTATATGTGCCTTGGTGGCCTATTTTCAGACAAAAACAAACCAACAAACAAAAAACAGTTTAAGGCCATTTCCATGTAAAATCTAAACTCCCATGTAGGTAATTAGAAAATGTCTCTGCCAACAGTTGGGATATAACCTGAACTTATTAAGTCTGACTTTCAAGTGACTCATATATTGCAAGTGAGTATGTAAATTGATTCAATCTTGATGGAGAACAATTTGGTAAATGATGAAAAAATTACAAATGCACATTTCTTTAGACCCAGCAATTCCAATCTTAAGAACTTTTCCTAAGGATATACTCACAAACAAAAATGAGATATGTATAAGGTTATTCATAGGTTATTGGTTATAGCATCGCTTCAAAGAGCAAAGGTTACAAACCTAAGTGCCTGTCTATATAAATTACATAATACTACTCAGGTATTAAGAGAGAATAAAGAAATTCTATATGTATTTGGAAAGCTCTCCAAAATTAAATGAAGAAAGTAAGATTCTAAACAGTGGTGTATAGTATGCCACCATTTGCATAAAAAAAGAATATACATTCTGTTTGCTCATATATGCATATAAAAATTCTGTAAGACATTAAAAATAGTGATTGCAGGGGATGGAACTTAGCTGACGGCAGAGAGGATGAGAAGTCATTTTACTCTATATTGTTTCATTATCTAAAAAATTTCTGAACCATGAAACATATTACCTATTCAAAAATAATTAAATTCTTAACAAATAATAAATTAAAAACAAAACAAAAAAACTTTGCTGATGAAATGGTTGCACAGAAACCTGGTAATGGAATGGGTTTTAAAACTTGAAAGAAACCCTAATGTATTTAATTTTACAACTCCACCAAATAACTGCAAACTAACCAAGAACTGGGCAACTGCCTTAATGAAGAAAACTCGATCTTGTTCCGTCTCAACATCAGAAGGGATATCAGTTTGAGGTTCATACCTATGAGAGAGGGGAGGGAGGGATAGAGAGAGAAGACACCAGTTAATTAAGTAGAAAGTCCACAAAAGAGAAAGTTGGCAACTAAGAGGCCAGTGGATCTGTAACAGGAAGCTCTCTGGGTCCCCAGCTAAGGTACTAAGATTAAGAAAGATTTCAAAAGCAACACAAAATACCAAATATCCAAGGGAGCAAAATCCTCATCTAAGAATAGGTTAAACTGCTTCCAAAAATCAAATTTGAGTTCAATTTTCAAAATTAAATCTCTCTCAGACCTCAAAGTTTAATTAAAATACTCAGAACTATTACTCTGGCTGACAGCCCATGACCCAGGGCTAACTAACTAGCTCTGAGAAGCAGCAGAGTTGTTGGAGTTACTTTCTTCGTGTTATTGATGACTCACCAGGGGTCAGCAAAATGCTGTCCTTGGCCTCCTTCTGCAAGCTAATAAGGGTTTTTACATTTTTTAACAGTTATAAAAACTAAAACACAATGTAGATTATGTGGTAGAGATCTTGTGTAACCTATAACGTCTAAGAGATTTACTATCTCCTTAACAAAAGTTTGCCAGTACTGAATGTTAGATATTAGATTTTTCACACAAAATGAAATCTAAATTATTTCTAATCCAATGTACTCGTTAGTGTATAGGGTGGTCTCTGATGAAGATGAGGGGATGAAGAGAAGTCTGGACCCCAGTGTCCACTTTCTACTGAGAAACAGTCTTATTTTACCACTGCCTGGTATATTCCTTCTTTTACAGGTTAAACTCATCTAATTTTTAAGAGGTTACAAGTAATTTTGTCAAACTCAAATTTTATTGAACTCGTCTTCCTTTTGCGTCACAATGATATCTTGTTTCTAAGTGGCTAATAACTAAAACCAAGTATTCATTCTTAGATCTCAATTAAGTATAATTCTAACCTTTTCACAAGCCAGAGAAGAACTTCAGATACAAGTCCAAAATTTGGTGTACGGAAATTTTCCATAGAAATATGTCGAGGGTATCCCAAGGCTCTCATCATCTCTGTAAAATCTGTCCAAGGTAAAATACAATTCAGTCAGTTTGTTAAACAGCAACAACTTATTAACTTAGATACTTCCTCTGCTTTCTCTTCTTATTCTCAATCTACTGACAGTTTTAGGGACTATTTAAACAACTCCCTAAGAGGAAAAGAAAAAAGTAGATAAAAATTAAAATAATCTGTTTCCTGAAAAACATTTAAGTTCAGTAGAAGTGGAAGCTGTACATTAAAATAATATAGGTTGGTTAGGAATTTTTTATTTAATTTGTCAATTACAGTTGACATACAACATTTTAGTTTCAGGCGTACAACACAGTGATTAGACATTTATATACCTTACAAAGTGATGACCCTAATAAGTCTACTACCCATCTGATACCATACACAGTTATCACAATTATTATTGATTACATTCCCTATGCTGTACTTTATATCCTGGTATCTGTTTTTATAACTGGCAATTTGTACATCTTAATCCATTGCTCTTTTTCATCTGTCCCCCAACCAACATCCCTCCCATCTGGCAACCATCAGAATGTTCTCTGTATCTAAGTTTGTTTTTGTTTTGTTTGTTTAGATTCGATGGTGAATTTAATTTCTCTTTGATATCTCATTTCTCTTGGAAATCTTTTTGCCACTCAAAAGGAGAAATACTGGCCTTATAAAAATGTCATAAAAAATATTTGTAAATGTTAACAGTGGTTATTTCAGGGGATGACTGGTGGTAGAATGAAATTCATGTTTCTGAGTTATTTCTAACTTTTTTTTAGTGAGCATATAGGATCTTAATAATACAAATTTAAAAAATTAGTTGTGCTGTAGAGAAATCTTAAAGAGAATGGTCAAACTATAGAGCACTATTCAGATTTATTATAAAAACAGATTAAGAAACAGTAATACTAAAACTTGTTGATAATGGAGGTTGCAGTCACTAAGCTTTAAGCAGGACTTGGAAATGAATGAAACGAACGTTTTTTGAGTTCCCATGATGTGCCAAACCTATATTCAGTGTGCTTCTGGCTATGTAAGGTCTGTCTTCATTCTTCTTGAAGGTGACTATTCAAAATGTCCCAATGACACTCACAAATAAGCTACCTGGACATTGGAAGTTAGGTAAGATTGCACCAGACAAGAGAAGGTGTAAGCAGAAGGAAGAGCAACAGCACAGAGGGCCTCTGTCACTATTTTTTGAAAAATGTGAATAGAGAGATGGAAAATAAAGCAGTCTTTCCATCAGTCAGGCATTGCCTAAATGTTTCTTCCCACTAAATTAGTCAAATTCTGCAGTATTATTGTTAAAATGGAGACAATCTGAGTAATATTCTTATTATAAATCGCACAACTATACAGCATTCTTTTAAGGTAAAAATGTTCAGAAATCCCTTTATTGTACACTCCTCCCAATACAACTCCATTCAACATCCCCTAGCATAGTGTCCTCCCTAAACTATCCGGGAGGAGAAACTAAAACATACAGTTACCAAGAACCTTCAAATCCCACCGGGCATAATTTACACTATGGTGCTAATAGGTGCATTAATAAAATGATGCCTCTACCTGTATATTTACTTACATTGCATAAAAAAGAGCAATTCATAACTGAAAGGAGTAATCTTTAATGGTGAAGATTCAGACACCAGCAATTCAAGCAGAAAACTGGCCTTAAAGAGGCCCCTCAGATCATATCAAATTGGCAATCACCTGCTATATCTACGCTAGTGGAGCCACTTTGCTGAACTGCTTCTCATTCAGAAAATGATAGTGTACAAAAGACAAGAGATTTTGATTCACATGGTACTATGCCTTGATCCTGGGTTCCAGCCAGTTCTGGTTGTGTGACCTATAGCAAGCTACTTTACTTCTCTGTGCCTCAAAGTATTTCATCCAGGAATTATATCACCTACCTCTGTTAAAGTGAGGACTTAAATAAGAGTGAATGTAAAATGCCTGGTTAGTAACAGGCACCCCCAAAAGTAGTAGTAACTAATTATCTTATCCCCGTTCTGCCATTTCTCCAACGCTAGTAAAAGCATTTGGATCGGCTTCTCATCAGCCTCTTTAGAAAGGATGAAGTTTATGGAAGTTAGATAACTTGTATTCAGATTCCGGCGCCAGTTCGTACCACTTGTGACCCTTGCCTGAGCTACTTGACTTCTCTGTGCCCGTTTCCTCATCTCTAAACACAGAAGTGCAGAGTTGTTCAGAGGAGTAAATAAGATGATGCACATACACAGAAGTTACATCTGGCAGCTCGTAAAAACTCAAAAAACGTTAGCTGCAATTATTCACCAGCCCCCCCCCACTCGTTTTGTTCGTTTTTCTGAGCTCTAAGCTCCCCCAACTCAGAAACGGTCTCTGTATTTCCATACAGTCGCCAAGTGCCCATGTGACTATACAAATCAATTAAAATTACATAAAATTAAAACTTTGGTTCCTCGGCCGCACTAGCCACAGCCAATGGCTGATGGAGAACTTCCTATCATCACAAAAAGTGCTATGAACCAGCGCCGAGGTGTTCAGCCTGTTGGGACCAGAGAGGACCAGGACACCCGAGACGCAAAGGCCCGGGAGGGGGCCTCGGCGGCGCGAGCCTCGGCGGGGCTCGGGACAAGGAACCCGGCAAACCGGAGCCCCTAATCTCTGGAGGACAGTATGTCACAGGGGGTAAGGATGCCTTACTGCGGAGGTCGCGGAAAGACATGGCGCTCTGGTCCCCACTAGCCCGGAGTCTCGGTCACTCGCCCCTCAGCGCTCACGAGTCTCTATGGCAACGCACTGAGCCTTCGACGGTGCGCAGCAGGGGCCAAACAAGATACGGACAAACCGGCCAGGCTGCGCACGCATGTGCAAGCGAGGTGTCGGTAGGCAAGGGACGTAACGCGACCCACAGAAGGAGCGAGTGTGGGATTCCGGCCCCCAGCGAGTAGCTCCAAGCGTGTGCTCCCCAGCCCTTTGCACACACTGTGCAGACTTGGCACTGACTGACACATTCTGAGCACCTACTATGTGCCTGACACTGTGCTAGGCGCTCTACATACTGTTTCCCATTCCCTCCTCAACTTCTCTAGAAAGAATGTAGGATGTCACGAAGCTGGCCACTCTCCTGGGTCTTGTGTCCAGCACATTTCTCCTTATAAACTGGTTGGCCGCACCCGCGTCCAAAGCCCCGGAAAAGAAACCGCCGCGTGAAAGGACGGAACTCCTGATTGCAAAAAGAAGGCCGGAGCTGACCGCGGAGCAGCGAGATTTTTGCCTAACCCGGACCAGCGCACGCGTACCAGGCTCGGGCTTCACGACAGGCCGGAAATCGCCCGGGTCCTTGCGCGTCGGCGGTTGTCCTGGCAACTGAGGCCTCTTCCGGCGTGGGCGCGTTGGTCTGTCTATTAGAACCGAAGGCTCCCAACACCGTACCAGAGCAGCTAGGGGCTCACCTGGGAGAACTGTATAGGGCTACCACAGAGGAGGTCAGGCGACAAAGAAGAGCTGGAGAGGAGACGTGACCTGTATTCGGAAAGATAGGCGAAGAGGAAGAACAGCCAACGGCTGGGATGTCCTCTCCTCCTGTATTGATGTTGGCAAAATAACACACATAAATGCACAGACCTTAAAGAGAGTCCCCAGATAGATCTACACATATATGGTAATGCGACAAAGATGACAAAGCACTTCAATGGAGAATAGTCTGTCAATAAATGGTTTGAAACAATAGGAAATCCATATTCAAATAAATTAACCTCCACCCTTACCTAAATATAAAACCTAAAATTGTAACTTCTAAAACTTAGGGGAAACGCTGTGTGACTGGGTTAAGCAAGATTTCCTAGGTATATCGAAAGTATGATCTTTTAAAAAGTATTTTTTGAAAAATTGGACTTCATCAAAATTTAAAACTGCTCATTTTAAGAAAATGAAGATAATCCATAGTCCAGAAGAAAATATTCACAAAACACATCCTATTAAAAAACATCCAGAATATATAAGAACTCTCAAAACTCAATGAAACAATCCAATTAGAAAGCAGACAAAAAATGTAAACATATTTTACAAAAGAAGATGTATGGCAAATAATAAAGGAAAAGATGTTCAAAATTATTAGTCACTAGAGAAATGTATATTAACTTTAAACCACGATAATATATTACTAGGCAGTTTCTAGAACGGCTAAAATGAATGACAAAAACTCTGACAATGCCAAGAGCTCAACTTGAACTTTCATACATTATTGGCTGCATCATTTTATATTCCCACCAGCAGTGAAGGGTTCCAGTTTTCCACATCCTCATTAACATTTGTCATTTTGTTTAATAAATCCATCTGGGTGTGAAGTAGTAGCACAATATGGTTTAAATTTGCATTTCCCTAATGACTAATGATGTTGAGCATTTTTTTCATGTGCTTGACAGTTTGTATATCTTCTCTGGAGAAATGTTTATTCAAGTTCTCTTTTTTTTGTTGTTGAGTTCTAGGAATTTTTTATATTTTCCAGATACGACATTCATAAGATATATATGACTTGCAAATTATTTTCTCCTATTCTGTAGGCTGTCTTTACTTGGTCTAGATATCTATATTTATGCCAGTCCCACATTATTTTGGTTACTGTAACATTGTAGAAAGTTTTGAAATCAAGAAATGTGAGTCTTCAAACTTTAAAGACTGTTTTTAGTTATTTGAACTCCCTTGTAATTGCACATGAATTTTAGGATTAGCTTTCCTGTTTCTGCTTAATAGGCCATTGGGATTTTGAAAGTATCTGTAAATCACTTTAGGGAGTACTGCTGTCTTAACAATATTAAGTCTTCAATCCATGAGCAGGAATATTTTTACATTTATTAAAGTCTATTTTTTTTAGCAATGTTTTATAGTTTTCAGTGTTGTCTTACACCTTCTTGGTGAAATTTATTCCTGTTTTATTCTTATTCTTTGCCAGTGTATAGAAATACAATTAAATTTTTTCATATTCTAAAATTTTTTATTTGCATATTAAAAATAGTACAATTAAAATCATTTTTTTGTAAATGGCACTCTGATTAAACTTCATTTTACAGCCTGCAGGACACCTGGACCAACATGGATTTTACTCTAAATTTCACTGTTTTACCTCCAGATTTTTCCTTCACCAATATGCAAGTTCTTTTCCTTCCCTGCCAGCAAGACAGTCAGATGGGTGCAACCTTCATTGTCAGTACTTGATTTGAAAAGGGGCAGCACAGTCATTTAAGCTTGATCCAGTCTCTTTGCATCTTACAATGTTAAACAGCCAAAAGAAATAAAATAAGAAGGCAATAGTTGTGGAACGTACAGTGCATATTGGCACTGAGTTCCTCATTGTGATTCATCTGCTTGCTTCTCTGTTCAATTGTTTCTTTTGAAGGCAGTGGTTTTTTTCTCTTGCATTTTTGTCTTTTTCAATTCCAACTTGTCGAAATTCTCAACCTCAGCCATTTTAGGTTTGTCAGATATGGTTGCAGAAGTGGAATGAGGCACATGAATGAATAGAGTCCAATCTGCTCAGTGGCTGCTGCCAAGTGCCAAAATACCATTAATTTTTGTGTAGATCTATCTTGTATCCTTAAACTTTGCTTAACTATATTAGCTCTTCTAATTTTATTAGCTCAGTTTTGAGTGTGAATTAATTTTTCTCTATATAAGATCATGTCATCAAATTTAACTTTTCAAGAAAGTGTTTCCCAAAGTGGTGGCAACATTTTACATTCCTCCCAGCAGTATAAGAGAGCTCCAGTTCCTCTGTATCCTTCTTTGCACTTGGTATGAGCCACACAATTCCATGCCATTTACATGTGAAAAAATGGACAGGTCAGAAAGTTAAGTGACTTGCCCTGTCACCCAGAACCACCTTATCAGCATGCTTCAAGCATTGACCCAGGTTTTACCAGGTCTGTACCCCTAAGTCCTTATTTCCCACCCACAGATAAGGAAACTGAGAACTCAAGAGGTTACCCCCTGGAAGTGACTCTCTAGCCTGCAAGAGCTGAGTCTGTTTTGTTTGGCCTATCCCAAGCCAGAGGGACCTCTCCTAGGACCTCCTCTCACCCTGCCTCTGCCTTGGGCATCATCTTCCCCCAAACTCAGGGTGTTCAGGAAGGCTGGAATTCTCTCCTGTGACATCACATTGACAGTTGCCAAGGGAGCCCTGCAGACCCACCCCCTAGTCAGGAGAGAGCAGAGTCTTGCTGCACAGGAGGCCTGGCCACTCCTCCCGCACCACACTGGCCCTCCATGGAAGCCTTGGTCTATGCATTCTCTGAGCTGCGCATAAGAGAAGGTGCCGGGCTGTGGGGAGGAGTGGCAGGAGGAGAGATGTCCTCTGTCCTCACCTGGGCCCAAAGCCAGTGGCCTCAGAGACATATATGCTTGGGAGAGGAATGGCCACTAGTCCAGGACATGTGACTTGGGCTGTGTGATCCAGTACCCACTGTGCAATTTCTATACAGGCACCAAAATGATCTTTCCAAGATAGAAGGCAAAAGCGGGTGGCAGAAAGGGCTTGAGGTCCTGAAAGAGAATTTGGTGCTACGGCTTGGGCTTCTCAGACCGCCCTATTGGCTGGGAGAGGAAAGAGGAGTAACATGTTAGGTCAGGGGAGGCAGGAGGCAGGGAATTTAGCCCACCTGACAGACAGGTAAGCTGAAGCTCGTCAGGCCAAGGGTGGAGCCCATCACATGAGCATGTAACTGCAGTCTCTCCTCATGGTTGCTGTGGCCCACTGGCTACCACCCTCCTGCTCTCCTCTTCACAGATGGAGTGAGCTGGGCCCGAGGACTCCCCAGCCACCCTGACACGCCGCCCAATATCTACGAGGGGGGACTTGGGGTCCAGCAGCAGTGCCTCAGTGCCCAGGGAAGCAAGCCCAAGAACTTCCGTCTTCGCCACCTCCGGAGCCTGGCGCTCTACCTGCCGGGCCACATGCAGCCCGCTGGCCAGTGTGAGAGCCACTGGCTGGGCAGGCTCATGGCCAGAGGCTGCCTCTCGCGACCTGAGGGCATGGCCTGGCCTCTGGACCTACCACAGGGGACTCTGAGCCCAGGTAACAGCCAACACTCAGCCCGTTTGGAAGCTCGACTGCCCAGGGGCAGCCTGGGAAATACAGGTGAGCACCAGTCTAAGGGAAGACCCAGAGAAGGGTTGGGTTAGAGACTCAGATGAACTCAGATGGGCCCTTCTCCACTCCCAAGCCTTCTGGGTTTCTGTCTCAGCTCTGCACTTGATGAGGGACCTCTTCCACTTCCCATCTGGGCTTCAGTTTCCCCATTTGTAAAATGAGGGGTTTAGGTTTGATGAGGGTCCTTCCAAAATGAACCATATTGCCCTCTTCCTCCTCCATCCCTTATGGATTATTTTTAAGGAGATCCCCACCCTCTGGTTCTAGGGAGTCATAGAATAGGCTGGCAGCCTCCCCTGGGTCGCGCTGAGTAATTCCTCTCTACCTTCTTTCCTCAGCTTCCAGTTCCAGCATGGACTCAGCCAAGGGTACCCTCTCCCAGCCTGGTCCCCCTGAGAGCTTGGGACTTCGGCCCAAGAGGTCCTGGGGGCCCTCAGAGGAGTCCACCTGTCCTTTGTGCAAGAGAACCCGCTCTGGGGCTCTGGAGAGGCCGCCGGGATCTGAGTGTCCAGGCTGGTTCTCACAGCTCTGGACAGAAGGGGAAAGATGACCCAGGAGGAGGAGGCAGGTCCAGAGAGGAGGGGCTCAGCCCCACCAGAAGCCCCTCCACACCAAGACCCCCGCAGCTGCCCAGTGCGAGAGCCTGGGCCAGCCTCGGGAAAACTCAAGGGGAGGGAGGAGGAGGTCCCAATGGCAGAACAGAAAAAATAGAAGCCTGGGCATGCCCTTGCAGCCTGCTCCAACTCAAGTCACCCACTTATACCTGGAAGGCCGGGCTGAGTGGAGAGTGGGGCTCTCAAGAGGCCAGGGAGCCCACAGGTCTGATCTCAGTAAAAGCCAAAGCCTGCACCTTCTGTCCCTCAGTCTGTCATCAGGCCAATTTGAGCAGAGTTTCTGAGAGCAAGAGTTTCTTGGCACCTGAGTTTCTGAGAGCAAGTCTGTGAATCCCAAGTGGGATTCAAGCTCTCCCACCCTTAAGTCCTCCGAGTGGGACTTTTTGGAAGGCTTCCTGGGTGGACAGGGTCTCAGTAGGCCTAAATGCAGGGTGTAGTAGTCCAGGCTAAGAGGGCAGAGGATAAAAGAAGGTATGCCAGGACTGGGGATAGTGCCAGGGATGAGAGCCAAGCTCCCAATCTGGGCAGGAATGTTGGCCTGGACCCCATGCTACCCCCATCCAGGGCTTTCACTCCTCCATGGGGACCCCCGGCTGTCCTGTTTCTCCAGCTGGGTTAGACTCCAGGCACCATAACTTGGGTTTTTCTGTACTAGGGAGAGACAGTCTTAGCTCTGTTGGTATTGGGGGCCAGATCGTCTTTTATGGTGGAAGCCATTACGTGCATTATAGGATGTTAAGCTGTGTCCCCGTCCGCTACCCACTAGATTCTGCTAGCTCCTTCCTCCCAGTTGTGGTAACTAAGTGTCTCTAGGCAGTGTCCAATGTCTCTTGGGGTGGGGGGAGGCGCAGAATCACTCTTGGTCTATGTCACTGGGCCTCAGCTCTGCAGGGACAGGATGGGAGGACCTGGTTTGGCTTCAGTGACCGTCATCATCTCTCATTTCCAGTCCAAGCTGCCTGGGTCAGGTTATGGCTGTTGCCCAGCTTGGGGGCTCCTGCCAGACCCCTGTGATGATGTCAAGGATACCAGGACAACTGGGTTCCTTCCAGACACAGGGGAGTGAATACTCCCTTAGGCGCTGCTCTTGTACTCCAGTTCCATCTCAGACATTTCATAGGTCCTGAGACAGCATTCGGTCCTTGGGCTGTTTTCAGGTGGTTACTGGTATGGGTGTGGCCCTGGGCGGTGGGAGCCTGAGGCTGCAGAAACAGAACAGCTCCAGGAGCAATGAGAGCAGGTACTTGAACACTCCAGCTGTGATGGGGGCAGGCGTGGTAGGAATGAAGCTGCTGAGCTGGTCCACCAGGCAAGCTCATGGGGAGACAGAAAGGGCAGCTGCCTTTTCTCTCCATCACAACACTCAATCCCCCAGGAGTCTGAGGCTGGGGAGACCTGAGAGATCACTGCTTAAGACAGATGTTTGGGGCTGCCCCAGCCACCAGCCAGACACTGGGTAGAAGTGAGATAATGCCAGAAGCCACAATACTCACTCCTTGGAGACAGTTACACTTCATCCTCATTTTTAATGAAGGACTGAGGCTCAGCAGCAGAATGCCACAGGTTTCAGATGTTGGAAGGCCAGGCTGTGGTGACCTCCACTGAACAACGTCCTGGTATCCTGGCCCCAGGTAGTCCCCCTGCCTTGAATTGGGACTGGCTCTGGGTCTTGTCTTACCAGAAGAAAGTGGAAGTGACATAGTGTCATTTCTGGCATGAAGGTGGCCTAGCAGCTTCTAGTGCATGTGAGGGGGAAGTCAGTGCCCATGTAACTAGCCCTCCACATAGTGGGAAACCAACCCAGGCCAGGGAAAACCCTTGCCAAGCTCCAGGCCACCTCAAGAGTGGATCCTGCCATCCTGTTGAGCCACCCTTACTGATGTACAGAGGGCTGATAAGCCAGAGCCTGGACGTCTCCTCAGGGAGGCACATCTGCTGCAGCAACATGTCAGTCCCAAAGAAAACTGGCTGAGCCATCCTCTGGTTCCTCCCTAAAACTCCTGAAGCTTTCTTGAAAAGCACTACAAAGAGGCTGAGAAGTAAAGCCACAGATGGTCATGGCATGCTGGGGTCAGAGAGCTAAAGTAAAGGAGGGCCTAAAGCATCAAATAAGTAGGCATTTGTGGAAATGCACACTGACCACCCTGGGGCGCCCCTCCCCATTCCCTGAGTGACCAGTGGGTTTGGAACAGAGCTACCAGGAGTCAGTCTCAGCCCTTGGGAGACCTTAACCAAAGCCTGATGAGCAGGGAAGGTATAGCTGCGTTCAGGGTCAGGGTAACCAGAACCCCTACCCCATCCACCCCAAGTTGATACCTGGCCACACAACTGATCAAGGGCCCCAAGGAGTCACCCCTTAACCCTGAATCTGACCTATCAACACAGTGAAAACAGACTGACATACTTACCTCAACAAGCGAGGGTGTGACTCAAAGCACAGGGACGCTACTTGGTGCTCAGAGACCAGGCCAGCTACCTGACTTCACCCATGCAGTGCCGTCTGCTCCCACCTGACCCCATAGGATTCCCCCACACCCAGCTCTGCAGGAGCCTCAGGCCCTGCCCTCGGGGAGCAGCACACAGACTTTGGAGGGGCTGTTCAAGAGCTGTGTGGCTCCTGAGTAGCTCCTGGCCCCTGAATCAGTTTTCCTCATCTGTCTATGGGTGATAAGCATGACCCCCTGCCCTGAGTGGCCAGAAGCTCCAAGGAGAGATTGGTGGAAGCCCCTGGTCCTGGGCTTGGCCCAGCCTCAGGATCTCACAGTGGGGTGTCCTGGCCCAGGAGTCTCCCAGGCTCCGGTGGCAGGGTGCACTGGCCCAGGGTCCCTGCCTGATCATTGCACTGAGTCACCTATGGAGCCTCCTAGAGGACCAGGCCCTAGTTCAAGGCCTAGAGCTGGCCAAGGAGACACTTGAACAAATGGGGGCAGCTGCTGAGGGCCTTGAGTTTAGAAAATTAACCCAGTTCTGCTTTTCAGCTCTAGAACCTCTTCCCCAGAACTGCATTATTTGGCAGGATAAATTACACAAAATCATCAGACCTTTTAGCTGGAAGCCATCCTCGGGACTTGAAAGGAACAGGCAGCTCCAGGGCTGCCTTCAGTCATGGTTCCAGCAATGGGCAAATCTCCAAAGTGCAAAAGAGAATGTGACCAATTGAAGTCTATTTATTTGTTTGTAATGAGAGAACACCACAATCCATTCAACACTGGGCTGGACACTGCCGTGATTGGGGCACGGAGAAAGGGGCAGGGCAAGGCCTCAGCTCAATTGTGAATGTCCAAGGCAGAACCTTCTGGAAGACTCTTACCTTACCCAGAAGGGCAGAAATAAAAACCACATGATCACTGTTGATTCAGATTAGAGAACACCGAGCTAAGCCTCAGCTTGAGGCCAACATCTGTGCAGACTGGGGGACCAGTTAGAGTGTGAGGCGGCAAGGGAGGAGGAATGTTTTTCCCACCTGGGCTCGCCTTCAACTGGAGGGCTCCTTTCCCCCACCACAAGGCCAGACGAGCCCCTGGGGTCTGAGAATTCTGAGGGAGGGAAGGACGCCAGTCTCCAAGGACACACTCTGCCTGACTGTTCCCCCTTCTCCCACTCAGGCTGGTGCATTGTGACAATGGCTACATGACACTGCAGCAATTCTGGGCGTGCCTCCACTATACTCTGGAAGGCAGCGCAGACAGCAAGCAGCTTTGGGGATGGGGGTGAAGATGCCAGAAGCAAGTGGTGTCTGCACGCATGCTTCTTGGCACTGACACAGCTTCTGTCTCTGTCCCGAGGATGAGGGACCACAAGGCACGTGACTGCCACCAGCCCCAATGGCCAGATCCTATGAGATCAACACAACGCTCAGCTTCCTCCTGCTTGCATCTGGACAGGCCTTGGAACTGCAGCTGACAGGACTAGGGGGCTTAAGGGAGAAGTCCCCCAGGACCCTCACCAGCACCTAACCCTAAGCTTGGCTCCCTGAAGCAGTTCAGCTGAATGGTGCATCCACCCCTGATGGGCAGTTCCATGCTTTCCGGGACAGACAGACTACCAGCAGAGGAAACCTTACCGTCACCTGACTGCCCATGTCAGGAAGCTATGCCCCAGAGCTTGTGCTTGGGTGAAGGGCCTTTCCCGCTCTGCCCACCATTCGCCAATCTCTTGGGGGGAGGTGCGGGGGCTGCTCTCCACCCTCCAGGCTTCTGCAAGCTGATTCTGGACAAGGGTCTGGCATTCCCTTTATTTCACTCTCTCATTGTTCTGGGGTTCCTGTGTCTTTAGAGTCAAGTCTGTCCATAACACTTGGGTTCCTCCCTCCCAGAAGTTCATTCTGGCTTGGAGGAAGGAGCTGGAAGAAACAGGCAGTGGAGGGAAAGAGGCCAGTGAGAAGGTGCAGGGAAGGAAGCCCCTTCCTGCACCCCCACACTTCTGGGGCAGCAGAAGAAACAAACCACAGTGAATGCTGCCACACACCAGCCGGCTCATGGGGCTGGTGCATTCACATGAAGGCCAGGCCAGGGCATGGGGCAGAGGTTTCCAGAGTGGAAAGAAGGGCTGGAAGAGCCTGTGAGAAAGAGAAGAGAGGAGCAGGTGTAAAAAACTGCAGAAATGCTTTGCCCCACCCTGTGTGTGTGGCCTAGAAGCCCATAGCTGACCATGGGTACCCCTAAAGCATGAGTCCTTCTCCAGGCCCAGAGTCCCTCCCAGTGACCCCTAGGCTCCTCTCAGTCCCAGCACAAATCAAGGCACTGGGGGTGCCAGACCAGGTAGCCACTGAGTATACTGTGTGAGCTTGGCTCAAGACACCAAATCCACTCTGGGTCATGTCCATGCATAAAGCAGAGGACTCTAGAGTCCCCATGACTCTGTCCAGCTCTGATATTCTCTGAGGTCTGAGAGAGACACTCCCCATGGCACTCGTAAGTGTCCATATCTGAGCAGAGCTCTTAGTCTACAAGGTGCCCACCCCAGGGAGCTTCACTGTGAACTGGTGATGCCACTGGCATTAAAAGCTGATGTCTAAACAGGATCTTTGAAAGTATGCCTGAGACAGCAGCTCCAGAAATCCCTCGGAAGGTAGCCGAGTGGCTGAGGGTGGGAGGAGAAGAGCCTTGATCTTTTGGTAAATTTTTCATTGTTTAATCATTTGAATGCATTATTTTTTAAGAAGTAGTTCAGGAAGTGAAAAGATGGGGCTCAAGGATTCTCTGCTTTCCTTCAAGTTTCCAAGAGTTGGTCAGGAACTACCTCAGTCCTTGGCAGAGCAGATGCCCGTCCAAGCCCTTCTGTTTTCACTGCTGAAGAGCTAGACCCTCCATTTCTCAGGACTGTCATCCCACTCTGTTCTGATGCCCTTCTTCTCGCTGTTTGCTCTGGCATACCTGTCATAGAGACCAGGCACGGCTGCCCCACAACACTCTGCTCCCAAGCCTAGGTAGCACCAGGCCTGCAGCTGGGACAGGCTGATGAGCCAGCTCCTCTGCAGAGGACAGCCGAGGTCAGATGGTCGGGAAGGCAGACTCCACAGGGTGCCAAGGGGTGGAACCTATTGGAGGCTGCCTGGCTGGCATCACATGGTCCGGCTGTACTCGATGCCGCCCTTGGTGGAGATGCTGGACCATGGCAAGAAGCTGCAGAGCAGGCTGTGGGCCTGGCGGTAGATTCTGTGTGGGATGGAACAGGGGCTCAGGTTTGCTAGAGCAGAGCCCAAGTGCTGGATGTAGTCCGTAGGCTCTGTTAAGGAAAACTCTGATTCATTTCACCTGCCCACACCCCGTTGGGCAGGCGCTGTCAGCAGAGGCCTACAGGCAACCTATAAGACTGCATGCAGAGAGCATGCCATTGTTGTGGAAGGACAATAGCCCGCTCAGCCTCTGCAGAGTGCTGGAAAGCCATCTTAGATGGAGGAGCTGCCACTGTGCAAAATAATAAAGGGCAGCATGTGGGTATAAGAGGACCTTCCAGGTGAGGCCTCAGGTACATGGACCCCCAGACTAAGGCTGACCAACAAAAATGGGTGCTGGAGGAAGGGATCTGGCAGAATAGCAAGTGTTCCTGTTCCTCTCTCTACTCTCAATCCTTAGAGGAGTAGAGCTTTGTCTCTGTGACACACAGGGGTCAACAGTGCTGACTATTGAGACACCACAGAGATCCATGTTCACATGAGCTTGGAGGTCTGTGGGCTCTTGGACCATCTTTCCAGTTTATTTCCTTATGAAATGGATAAATCTCAGACTCATTCATTCAGTTTCTCTTTACACACACACACACACACATACACAATTTTCTGGGTCACACCCTATGACTATTAGGAAGTTTCCTGACCTCCCTACTTATCAAGGGCCAGAGAGAGTTAAATAGGAGAGAGCAGGAAAGAGACAGGCCCCCAGGTCACGTACCCCACATCCCAGTAAGGAAGGTTTAAACCTAAGTGTTCAAAATAGCAAACAACTCTTTCATTTCAATTGTTTGTTTTCTCTCCTACCAGCACAAAGGTCCCATGAAGGCAAGGGCTTTTGTCTGTTTTGTTCACTACTGTAGTCCCCACACACTAGGAATAGAAGGCTCTCAACCAATACTTATTGGATAAATGGGCAGATGGATGGACAGATCTTGGGCCAGGAGGGTTAAAACCCACTCCTCATACTGGGTTGAGGTCCCAGGAACCTCACCTGGTACCTTGAGGTACCAGAACTCATCTGCTTCCTTGGTATCTGCAACAAACCATCATTTCCCAATACATGCAAACCAGATATACCCACATTTTCATCAACCTGATGGGGGGAAAAACAAATCCTGTGAACTTGGCCTCATGAATTATTATCTGAAGGCAACCACAGCTCCAGCTGAAGCAAGGCCTTGCTAAGAAGCCACAGTCCCTCACTCCTGAGAAAAAAAGGATATAGAATGGTCCAGGGAGGGTGGCCGCCATTGATGTAGAGGACGTAGGTGAAACCATCTTTGAGGACCCCACGGATGGAATAGTAGTAGGGGAGATAGTGGTGCTGCTTAAAGTCTCTGTTTTCATAAAAGTTTATTGCTGTGTTGTTGGTGGTGAGGACGTGCAGGTAGATGGCTTTGCAGTGGTCTTGGGCGGTGGTGGATATGTGATCTTTTAAACTCTCAAGTAAAAGTGAACCTGAGGGCAAAGAGGTGACAGTCATGTATGGCAAGCAGGTGGGGAGGAAGCATGAGGCAGATGAAGAAGTGACTTCTGAAGAGATCTCTACAGATCTTTCTGCCACTGAATCAAAGACCAACCTCCTGTAACCACCCACTGTCAGAGTCCTAAAATCCCACAGCCAGGTGGTGCCTGTTAGCTATAGACCATCAGGTTTCCAGGACCACAGAGAGGGGTCGCAGAGTTCTCTCCCAGGGGCTGTACCCACAACAGAAACTCATTAACCTTTCAAACAACAAATGTGTAAACCTGAGCCCAGGAAAATGTGGAATAGACAGGCATGGGTTATAGTGAAGACTGCCATTAGCTGGCTCTGTGGCCAAATGGGATGAGAATTTGAAAATTTACAGGTGGCACAGCACCTTGGGTATGATGGGCATCTGATACACAGCAGCTAGAATGGTTTCTTCAATTTTCTATTCTTAATTAAGAATATCTTGTGGCCAGACATAAGCTGTGTGCGTGTTGGCAGGCATGGTAAGAGGTACCCATTCTCTAATGAGGGCGTTTGGGAGCTATTAATAATCTGATCTTGTCAGATTTGGGAACAAAGCCATAGCAGAAAGACCTGGTGATGTGTAGAAAGAGCATGGGCTGAAGGTCAGTGGGGGAGGGGGCAGGAGATCTTTTGGAAAGAGGGAAGGAAGGTCTGACTCAAGACAGAGGGAGGAAGGGTAGAGGAGAGACTGGGGAATACCGAAGGGTGAGAATCATCAGGATGTGGGAAATGACTGGACATGGGTGGGAGGGTGTATGTACCAGAAACCATGAGCTCAGCTGCCCCTTACCTATGCCGTGCTTTCTGAATTCCTTCACTACTCCAAGACTTAGAATGTATGCAACTTGTGTGTCAACAGAGAAGTTGGAGGCTAGAATATCTCCATCCTAAAGAAAGAGTCAAAAATAAAGTCAGGTTTGCAGTCAAGGTGCCCTGTGCCACTGCAGAACACATTTCATGTGCCCACTCCCCTGGTTACAATACCTATGGGGATGCGGGGCCAGGGAATAGAACAGAGGGTAATGAAGAGTCATCATTACCCCATGAAAGCTAAAAAATGCTAAAATAAGAACACTCACAAAAAGTCACTTCTCTTTGGGATAGGTGGTAGACAAGATAAGGAAGGACAATAACACAAACCAATGAAGCTATGGCGGTGAAAAGGAAACAACTGTGCTACATGGGCACTTAGTGGTACTCAAATATGTCAGCTGACACACCAAGAGACCAAACAGCGGGATAAATACAAAGTTTGAAAGATTTAATTCAAAGATCCTCGACTGTCCTCCGGAGGTCTTGGAGTAAAGAGGGTAGAGAGTATGGATGGCCCCTCTGCTGTCCCTGCCAGGCAGAGTGACATGCCATGGCCTGCCAACCCCACGTGTTCCAGAGATGGAGTCCTGCACTGGGAGAGTTGTGAATTCGACCACCATGATGTGCTGATATTCTTCTATCTCATAAAGAAAGTTATGTGGATTCTCCCCTATTGAAAGGATGCTTGGCAACTTGGCTCCTGTGTGGCTCCAGTGTGCTGGGAATGGGTCAGCTTGTCCCTGTTCCTGCTCCTCACTCTCCTGGCCTGGGTCCCAGCACTCCACAGCACAGCTAAACTGGACATAGACAAATTTGTCAATCAGTCTCAGGGAGCCAAGCAATTTTACTGCTCTCGTTACTCGAAGCCCATGAAAGGGTCAGGGAGGTGAGGTGGGCACTTTGTTCCCTGGCTCATGTCTTCTAACAGGCCCTGCTTTCTTTCTCCAGTGCTGAATTCATTCAGCCTCTCAGCAGAGCCTGAGAAAGTGTCAGAACACAAAGGCTCCCTCTCCTGACACCCATGGAGCAGAAGGAAAGGATCTCCATCTCTGTCCTCAAGGGAAACCCAACACATTCAAAGGAGCATGGAGATCTAATTACCACATATGTGGAGCTGGACAGTCACTGGCAGCAAGCAGGAAGAGCTGCTTGGAGGGGACTTCAGGGAACAAGCTTTGTGGAGTGGGGTGAGAGGTGGACAGGAGGGACAGTTTGTCCCGGATAAGAAGAAAGATCAAAAGGATACTGATGTTTGCTGAAAACATCAAATTTCTTTCTTTTTTGCTTTACCTTAGCACTGATAAATGGAAAAAAAAAAAAAAAAAGCTCAGAAGGAAGCTAAGACAGAAAAGTTACTCTTAAAAGAAACCAACTTTGCCAGAATCTAATTATAGGTCAGGTCTTTAAAAGGGAGAGACATCCTTTGTGCACTTTTAAAGAAATAGCCTTAAGCAAAAAGGATAGAACAAGATGCCAATTGTCGGTGGCTTTTTTCCCCCTCCCTGGAGTAAATAACCACGTGGTAAATGCTACTCAGTCAGTCTCTAAGATGACCAAAATTACTAGGCAGAATCCTGACCCAAGTAAACCACATGGAACAATGTATTTGTGTCCATGGCCTCACGTTTTACATTTAGAGTGAGGCTTGCTAACACAGACTCTCAGGGTTTCTTAGATAGATCTTGGAGTCTATGAAGTTGAATGAAAAGAAATTATTTTTATTTTCACTAACCTCTAACTGAAACTTAGCATTTCCTTCAACTAACCACAGCAGTGTTAGCAGTTTCTGTGACACTGCAACCAATACAAATCGCAGTCCCTTACAACTCTGCGTATTTTCAGTGAACCACTTATGACCCTCCCGACCTCAAAATGACAGTTGTTAGAAGCCTGTGGTTAGGATTTGCTATTTAATGCACATATGGCTGCATCACATACAAACAGAAAGAAATCAGTTGGGTATGAATCTCATACACAGTCTGGCCTCTTAAAGAGAAACGGCCACAGAGCAGGCAGTGAATTCTGTCACAAGGCCCCACAGCCCCATCACCACTGCACATACTTACCTCCTTGTGTATCTTGGTCCTACTTTTTATTTCAGCTACTATCATTCCCACGATAGCACCCCTGTAGGTCGCAGCAAGGGAAAAGAACTTCTTGTTGGAGGTGATGTCACGATACCATGAGTCTGGGTACCTGAGGAGAACAAACTCAGGTGAACCTGCCAAAGGTCAAGTCCAACTAACGTCCTGCTTAACACAGACAGCGAACCCACAAGGGACTCAAGGCTGTTCTCTCCACTGCTCCAGGGTTGGTAAGGAGCCTGTCCACCACTCAGTCTCCACCACCAAAGTGTATCATTCTCAGCAAAGCATCTTCTTAAAGCAGTAATGAGGTCAGAAAGGACTGGGAATTTCTGATGAAAAACAATTTTACAAAATGTAGAGATGAAAGGGGGAAAAAAACCTCTCATGATACTGTCTCTGCAAGAGCCGTCCCCAGAGAAGCGGCTGATGACCCTTGGTAGCCCAAGGGAAGCAGGGAAGAGAACAATTCATGCAAAGCCCAAGGATGCAGTGATGAATACAGATTATTCAACCCCGGTCAAGGAGACTTGTTGAGAGGGATAAGGTTCCTGGGGCTTATGGGTCTATGGGTTTGTTTAACTTGGGACGTAACAGGTCAGCCCAGCTGCCTTTTTTTGAGACCAAAAGCCGGAGAAGGGTGCTGGACGCTTGTGGAGACCCAGTGGAGAGGTGCTCTGCTTGGGGGTGCTCCACAGAAGCCACTGACCACCTACCAGAAGGCTCTATTGGGCCAGAGCACAACACAAGCTCCTCAACTGGTCACACTACTCTCTTTTGACCCCAGGAGTGCTCAGTTGGCCTGGTGAGGCAGCCAGGACATGGAGCTGCCAGCATATGACCCACAGGGACTGCAGTTCACTCTCAGTCTTTGTAAGCTGAGGCCTCAGGCTTAGGAAGCTGCAAGCAGAGGCAGACCAGCAGGCCAGGGCACCTGGGTAAGCTCAGAGGCCATGGCCCAGGGTGGCTCCAGCCTGGTCCAAGTGGCCCCTTGGCAGGGTCAAATCTATATATTTACTGGATTACTTTCCAGCAGTGCAACTGCTGGCCTGAAGAAGAGTTTACATTTTAACCTAAGAAGCCACTGCTAGCCCACATCCCCAGAAAGCTGTGATAATTCATACTCCCATCAGAGATGTAAAGGGCACCCCTTCTCTCTCTTCCTACCTGTAGTGGGTAAAATCTGAAGTTAAGACTCATGGAAATATGATGTTTAGCAGGATTTTGTTTTTTTAATTTTTAGAAGTTTATACCTATTTTTCTCACGACAAAAGCTCTATGTGCATAATACAAAAAAAATAAAATAAAGGAAATACAGACAAGCAAAATCAGACAACTTGTACATACTGATAAACTACATACCCCAAAACACTTTGTTAAATGGTACATATCTTTATAAGCTTTTACTTTGTGCAGGCTTTTAAGTGAAAGTGAAATTGTGATACATACTATTTTCTAGTCTGCTTTTTTCATTTAATATCTAGTAAAAAAAAATCTCGTCAACAAATATGTCAATGACAGATATTTACTTCGCTAAATAATACTGCATTTTTGTATGCACATACCCTAATGTATATAACCAATTTCTTACTCTTAAAAAGATACTTAAGTTGCTTCTCAATTTCCTGAATTAAAAATAGCACTGTATTGAACATCTTTTTAATTATTTTCTTGGCAAAGCTCTTTTGGTGACTCTTCAAGGAATACAGTGAAGTGAATAGGGCCCAATGGCCATCACAGAGCAGGGCATGGGATTCATTGACAGGCAAGGTGACTCAGGGCTACCACAGCACCTCCAGGCCATCCTTACCTGCACACAAGCTTGCCAGCTTCAGCACTGCAGATCAGTGTGCATTCCTCTCATTAGTTCCCCAACCACCCCTCCAATCTGCAACTGGGGGCAGTGGGTGCTGCTCAACTTACTCAATGGGGAACCAGTCGCCACATAGATGTTTCACGGTGTCTATGTCATCGTGGCAGAGAAGGCGCAAGCTGACCTCACTGAGGGCGCTGGATGGTACCACCTCTGTCATTCACACCTGTAGGGAGGTGGCATCAGGAAGGTGGCCAAACCACCTCACCAGCCCAGTGAACCCACCACACCCCATTCACTTCCTCCTTCTCCCCCGAACCTGTGAGGTAGGAAAGACAGGAAGACTAATGCCATCCCCCAGGGATGGCAGTCCCCTTAGTAACTGCATGTTGCATTTCTATCCCTCACAATAATTCCCTGCACCAGGAGTCATAGTTGCCCCCATTTTGCAGACAAGAAAAACAAGGCTCAGGAAGGACTGACAAGAAGAGAACCCAGGTTCCCCTTGCTGCTCATGGCGGATGCCGAGCCCCAGAATGTAGCCCGTCTCTGGTCAGTTCTCTCTCTCCTTCCTCTTGGCCCCTCTGAGCTGCCTCCTGAGTGCCACTCCCTTCCGGCCAGTCTCCTGTCTCCCTCATGTCACTGTTTCTCCACAACATAATGCACATGGCCCCGCCAGCCTGACTTCTCCTGACCTAGGCCAGTGGCTGCCAATGGCAGATGTGGCTCGGCAGCCCAGGCCTTGGTCTCCTTCAGAAAAGTTGGGGTGGGCGACCTGCTGAACTCCCAGGAGAAGTGGTGCTTGCTGGGTGGCTCATTTCTTCTCTCCTAGCCAGCAGATAAAGCCTTTTGAGCAGAAAAAAAAAAAAGAGACTTTATGAAACACCGGAAGTTCAAATCAGGGGTCAGGAGTTGCTGACAATTATTTTGAATCAGGAAACTACATACAGTCCAGGTTACGGATTAAAGGAAGCTGCCCTTGTTCCAGTTAAAGGAAGGCAGGAAGCAAGGCCAAGTGCTAGACTGACAAAGGGGAATACAGGAGCCTTTTTTCTTTATAGTGAAAGCTGGTAATGAAAGGCAAAGGATAGTGCATTATTTACCCCATCTTTTTTAGGAGGAACTGTGCAGTTCAGTTCATCCTTGATGGCTGAGGAAAAATTCTTTCTATAGAAGAACAACAGCCAATAAAAGAAAAAAATTATACAATTGGAAAGTCACCGCTTTGAAACTACTGATGGAAATAACCTAGACAAGCAAGATTCATCAAAGGCTTTTAACTCCCCACTGGAGGGTGTTGGGGAGGTGTGGGACATGGGGGCAAAGCACCTTCACTTCTAAGACTTACTGATCACCCAGGAAAAGCCTAATCTTTCAACCGCAAGGTCCAACAGTCGTACTTCCTCAATGACAGAGGCTAGTCTCTCCGACCAGTGCCATGCTTGAGAAATCCACAAAGCCCTCAGGTTCCTACCTAAAATGCTGGGCCTAAAGCTAATTGTGCCTCCAGATCTAACTTCACAACCATAGATAATATCTGGCACACAGGCATAAGTTGAACAGTCAACACACAGAATGGTGTCCTTCTATAAGAAGACTAGCCTGGTCTCGTCAAAGGGTAAGCATCATTAAAAAAAATTAAAGCAGACTAAAAGAGACAAGGAGACCTACAACCAAATATGTGATGTGTAAACTCCTACCAGAAAAAATAAAAGTCAAAACAAAATTTTGTGGAAATTTAATTATGGGCAGGATAGCAGATATTATGAAATTATTAACCATCTTAGATGTGAAAAGGTATAGTAGTTATGTGGCAAGTCTTAGGATGCTGAAATATTTTGGAGTGAAGCATCAAGAGGTCTAAAACTAACTTTACATAGTCCAAAACATGTTCAGCTACTTAGGAAGCAAATATTACAAAATATTATTAACTGCTGAATCTAGATGACAGGCAAGATATATTACAGGAACTTATTGTTTCTACACTAAATTTTTCTACTATGCATTTGAAATTTTAAGTAATAAACGTTGTGGTTGGGGGCCCTAAAGGGTAGTTTTTACTTGCTTAAACTTACTCTGGAAACAACAGCTCTGTGACTGGGCACCATAATAGTCCAGTTGATGCCCAAAGGTCAAAGGACCAGATAGTTTGCCCTTACTGTTCAGCAAGCCCAAATGAAGTGCCTTTGACAATTCTTCAAGGTCATCTGCTCCCCTGACCTCCTGCTTTTGCCTGATTCTGCCAAGACTTCGGGTATTACTGTGAGGGTCCCCAGGAAGGCATGTTCTGACTTGCTATCTGCCAGCAGCTGAAATTTACCCTCTGGCTTGACAACAGGGCCAGGGAGGCAACTGTTCAGCCTCTGAGCCCTGGACACAACCCTGGTTTAGCTCCTTTGAGGGCCGGCCATGGGCTGGCACTCCTCCCCTGCCCCCTGCCCCCGCCAGGATCAAGTGCTGCTGGGGAGTCAGGCTGAGAGCAGGAGTCTCTCAAGCTGGGTAATGACAGGTCTGCTGCTGTGCCCGCTTCATGGCACCAGCCAGCCTAAGGGGACCATCTCGGGTGGGGGCTTTAGAGGTCAGGTTCGCAGGTCACATCACCGTGACCTTGGTGATCTTGAAGCAGACATATGGGGTGGGTGGGGAGGCAAGAGGAGGCGGAAGTACTGCAGGAACTGCATGGCTGGGGCTACCTCAGGTTCTGTATTTCTAGAACACACCAGACTTCACCCAAGGGGTAAGGACTGTGCTACCTTCACATGACCTTCTGCACAACATGACTTAAGAGCTGAAATGAGAAGGGACCTGCTTTCTCTTCCTTTCTCTGTTTCAGCTAGTGCCTGCACACTGCCCACATGATATCTGCAAAGCGGGGCCCCTCCTGTGACACTGCTGGCAGCACCAACTGCCATCCCCTGGCCTGTATTCCAAGGGGCTCTGAGAGGGATGGAACAGAGAGAGCTCTTCAAGATGAGAAATGGGTGTGTTCCTGACTGAGGCCTGGTGGATCCAGAGAGGCCCTGGGTCAGGAAGAAGCTGAGGTACCACATGCACCTTTAGAAAGGAGCAGTGTCCTCAGCGGGCACCCTGCTAGAAAAGACTAGTCACTTAGAAAGGGACAGGGCTCATCTCTGGATGCACGATCTTGACAGAACCTCTGAAAGCTGAGCTGACCCAGACATGTCTCTCTCCAGGCAGAGATAACAAAACAAGGGACACGGGCCATCACAAAAGTTAACATGAGAGGCCTATTGAGAAAGGGCAGGCCACAGCTGCTGGGCTGGGGTGGGCTGGGCTTATCTGAGTTCTCAGTTCCAAAAACAAAACACCAACCAAACAACAAAAAATACCCACAAACTTGGCAAATCTGAGCTTCCCAGGTCACTTGTTTTTTTCTCTTCACTGGGATGCACTTCAGAAACCAAGATGCTGCCTGGCCTGATGTCTTGTAAACAGCCTGACTGGTTCCTATGCAGCAATGCGGTCCTAGTGCTCAGCACACCGTTTCACAGCGGCTGCTCCAGCCCCCTACCCTGAAGCTGCCCTGGACTTCCCAGCGAGACTGACCTCATGTCTCCTAAGTGGCCGGCTCCTTCCTGGGAAATGGACTGGTCAACCGAAAATGGCAACTCCTGAGCTTTCTGAGTCATCCCTGTCTAAAATATATCCTAGCGGACGCTGGCGAGGCTGCAACTCCCCACTCGTTCTGGGTAAAAGGCCGTTTCACTCCACAGAACACGACTGTATGGGTTCAAGGGGTCCACCCACCAAAGGCAGGATGGAACCCAGCACATCACATTCCCCAGGACAAAGCACCGCTTCCCTGGTGGTTTCTGCATAACCCCTATCACGCGGGCGACTCTCTCTTCCCCAGCAAAGGCAGTAGATATCACAAACAAACAAAAACTCTCTAAAAGCAGCAACTGAAGGTGTTGTTAACTATGAGAATATTGTGGTTATACAGAAAATGTCCATATTCCTTAAGATATGCACACTGGATATATAGGGGTAAAATGACAGAATGTTCTAGAATGTAATTCAATTGGAGCAAAACGTTAATAACTGTTAAATTGGATGGGTACACCACATGGATGTTTGAAAAAGTTCCTAATTAAAATTAACCAATAACCAGCCAAACTTCTACATAGAGGCTGTTTCAGACATGGACCGCAGGTTTTCCAGGGGACTAGTTTAAAAGCCTCTGGTGTCCTAATTAAGAGCTTTGGGAAGCAGTGCCATGGCCTCTTCATGCCTCCTCACTGGGAATAGCAAGTTCTCACCAAATTGTGGCTGGCTCACTGCCAAGCACTGCCTCCCAGGTGGGTCAGACACCTGGTTCAGAGTATTATGACGGCAGGGAACACTGCTTGGGTGCCACCGACATTAACTAACCTTCAAACTCCACTGAGGTTTTAAAGAGTGATAGTGTAAACACTCACTGTGTAGTTCAGGGATGCAGGGCACTGTTTAAGAGCCATACTCAAAGCGCCCAAGATGCTAGGCACCAACTAAAGGGCGAGTTTTGGGCAACATCCTTCCCTTTCCTTCAGGATCAAGAAAAGTGGGAAAGGTAGGAAGCCCCTCCCAAAACCTTCAGTCTTTGGAACAACCCTACATTATCTCAGGCCAAGGCCCATCTTTTAATGCAGTTTTTCCAGAGAAGGCTCCTGAGCCAAGGCCCTCCTCTCCCCATTGCAACCACTTCTAAGGAAAAATCAACCACCTGCTTAATCTTCATGGCCAAACAAGATGACCAATAAAAATATTGTTTAACACCCTGTGAGGATACAATGCCTGCTCTAAATTGAGCAAGGGAGTACAAGTGGGAATCCACTACAGGCTCATCAAAATCCAGCCTTCATGTGGAAGCAATCCAAATATGTATCAATGGATGATTGGACCCATAAATTGTAGTCTAATCATGCAGTGGATATTTAGTACTAACACATGCTACAATATGGATGAACACTGAAAATATGAGGCTGAATGAGATAAGTCAGTCACAAAAATCCATATATCTTACAATCCCATTTATATGAAATGTCCACAATTGGCAAATTCATAGGGACAGAGTGTAGATTAGTGCCTGTCTATGGTTGGGAGGATTGGAACGTGATGGTTAAGTGTGTGCGGTTTCTTTTAGAAGTGGTCAAAGTGTCCTACAATTAAATATGGTGATAGATGCACAGCTCTGCGAATACACTAAAAACACTGAATAGTACACTTTGAACGGGTGAACTATATGGCATGTGGATTACATCCCCCAATAAAGCTGTTAAAAACCAACCAAACAAACAAACAAAAAAGCCTAATACTGAGAGGGAAGATTCTTTTATGAACAAATAGATAAAAAAAGCTTCCTTTAGGAGGAAGTCATAGTAGACTCCAGAAAGAATCAGAAACTTTCTAGAGTACAAGTCAAAATGTAGGGAGACCCATGTTTGTGCCCCATGGGTGGGCTCCTTCAATGGAGCTGGCCCAGATCCCACCTCCTGGAGACCCGGCTGTTAGCCAGGACTGCTAGGGTAGGGTTGAGGGTGCTCTGGGGAAGATGAAGCAGAAGTTCAGGGAGCCTGGTGGGAGGTACAAACTCACAGAGAAGAGGAAGAGCCGCCAGCCAAGGCCAACCTGGTAGCTTCCTCTAGATTTGGGCCAATTTTAATATTTCATATTCAAAGAAAAAAAAAAAAACCTGTCACTGGCTTGGAGTACGTAAGAATTGACCAAGTTATCAAGTCTCAACAAGCATGTGTGTGTTGTCCACGAGTTTTCATGGGGTAGCTACTTAGATGATTTTGAGAAAGAAGAAATCACACTCAGATTTCTCCAAGCTGGGATATCAAAACAAACCAGAGATCACTGAATGAATCTCAAATCAACTTTCAGCCCCAATGCCTGACCTGTGCCAGGAAACTCCATATTGTCTATTCCCTGGAAAAGTGGCTCGTCTGGGGCTTGACAAGCTCAAGCCAGCCACAGAAACAGGGTGACATGACTGACTGTCCTTATCACCCTCCACAGAGTTTCAGGTTTCTCATCAGATGTGCCTCTCTGTTTTCTCAACCAACGGCAAATGTGCTCTGAGCTCCCATGGAAAGGAGTCGCAGGACAGGATGCCAACAGCTCAGTCTCAGCAGTCACTTCACCACAGCTGGCAGGACAAGGGCAGGCATCTGCCAAAACCAGCTGGCAGAACCTGGCAGGGTCTGGATAGCCACAGGTAGACCTGTGGCACCTGAGAAGCTAGAGCCACTGACCAGCAAGTGCTAGGATGCAAGGCCTTGACCTCTATGCCTGTGGCAGAGGACTGACTGCAAAGAGGATGGGAGTGGGACACTTCCTGAGGGGATGGAAATGTTCTATATGTGAACGGTGGTAGTTACACACACAAACACATATACACCCACATGTTAAAACTTATTGGGTGCATTTTTTTATATGTATATTAAACTTTAATAAAGTTGATTTAAAAAGATTTAAAAAACACTCTACATTAATGTTTGACAATGAAAGAAGAGATCCATAATAAATGAGCATCTCTTCTGTCCTGGAATTTATTAAGTTTTCCCCTAGATAATGCTCTTGACCAAAGAGGCAGGATTTGTTCCCTGTTCAACTTTTAAGAAAAACACTGGGCTCCAAGACACACAGCTATTTATGGAGTCTCACAACCCTATAAAAGAACTTTCATGTTTTCAAAGTCCAGTTCTTTAAATGCTTTGATTTAAAAATAGAAACACATCACATTTAACTAAGGGAGAAAGCAGCATATTATAGTGCCTAAACTGTTCCAGCCCAACTAACAGGGTGGAGAAGGGGGCAGGAAGGCATGGGAAAAGGAGAATCCGGCACGCGTGTGCTGGTGAGAGGAAGGAATGTTGCCAGAGAAGGAAAGTTAAGAGATGGTGACAATGCAGGCTGCTATAGCCAAGTGGCTGGTCCACTGCTGAGGGAGTGGGCCAGCGGACCCAGATCTGCACCTCTGGGGACATTGCTTATCCATAAGGAACCTTCCACCAGGTACTGATCTACTGCTATGGGCTACCCTTGGGGCTCAAGGGACAAGAATTCTGAAACTCACTAGAGAACAGGTACCAGTGAGCAAGGCCAGAGCTCTCTGTTCTATTCTGAGCCCTGGGGTGCTGGTGGTATAGGCACCAAAGCCACACAAATGTATAGGCCATCTCTTGATTTTTTCCTGACAAACACAATGATGCATCTATATTACAACTGCAGGGATGTACTTACAGTAGAAGACAAAGTTCACTTGTTTTTAAGTTAAAACATGAAGCTGCAAAGGTCAGACTTGTAGTGAGAGTTCTTCCCTGCGTTTCCTGGGTCTGTGTTCTGTCCTTGGCCTTTACAAGGTGGGTGAGTAGATCAATTCAAGGAGAGGCAGAAGCCAGATTCTCCAAGACCCAAATGAAGGGCCTGCTGACTCACCTCTTGGTCTTTTCTTTCTCCTTTTCCAAACCTCCTGAGGCTGTCTACGAACCTCATCTTCCTTCTGTGCTGAAATGACCTCTCTGGTCCCTATACCAAAGGCTGCTTTTCCCTGAGGACTCCATGGTAGCTAGAAAGGGGTGGTGTCTGGATATCTGGGTATTCCCTAACTCATGATACTTCCCAAGTACTTTTCTGTGGGCTTAGTCAGAGGGACAGAGTGACAGCAGAATAGCTGCCAAGACATCTCCAAAGTCCTTAGCAGTTTTTCCATTCCCCTGCCAAGAGCCAGAGATTCAGACTTTGGGGGCCTCAGAATGGAATTGTTCCAGTTTCTGGGGTTTCTCTGGCACTATCATGATACCAAGGGGTCCTCTACTCCCATCTCAGGTAAAGAAGCCAGAAACAACCCTATTTGCTGGAGACTCCTCCCCTCCCTTTGTAGACTGGGACCTGCTGTCCCAGGTCCATAGGGCCTCCCTCTCCCTTCTTCAAAAACACTGCTTCTTGGTCCTAGACAAGCTACACTTAACTTTTAAAAACCATCCTATCCTATTAGTAGCTTAAGTAGTGCTCTGGATTCTAATCTTGACCTCAGCAGATTTTCAATATTCAAACCAGGCATGACCCCACTGCATCCTCCATCATCCCTAGAACTTTTTCTTCCTCCAAGTCTTTCACTCCCACTGGTTCCAAGGGATCTGTCTTCCTTGCTGAGACTAGGCCAACTTCTGCTTGTGCTCTGGACGCTGTGTCCTCCACATGCTCCCAGACCCTTCAAGAATAGTGTAATCACCATGACTGTAGTTCAAATCCCAGCTCTGATGTCCATTGAGAAGTCTCTGTGTCCCTCCATGCTTCAGCTGGACAAATGAGATGGCCACTTCCAAAGGGCCACCCCAATTCCTGGCCCTGCTCTAAATCTTCTCCTTCCCTGGTTCAAGCACCACCCCTTCTCCAACCTTGTTTGCACAAACTCCCCTCCAACAGGCTGTAAACACTCCACGTGCACCCTCTCTTGAACAAACCTCCTGCCACCTGCTTTCCCTTAGATGTTGTAAACACCTGCAATACCACATTTGTTGCCAACTTCTTGCTTTATTCTTGCCCCTACCTTCTGCACCAGCAACAACAAACCAACAGCTTCCCCTCTCTGAAATCCAGCATCCCTTCCTCAGGAATCTACCTCCTTTGACTCTCTATAGCTCACATGTTGGTTGAACCCTTTCTGGAGCCCAGCTCCCTTCACCCTATGACAAAGCACCAGTCTGGTCTTCCCCAGGCACTTCAAGCTTCTTCCTAAGTGAAGAACACAGGAAGATTAGCATACATTCACCCATGGCCCAAGAATTAAAGATCACCACGCAGTCAGGAATGTGAAATTCTGCAGACACCAGGTTTATCAGCTTGCAAAATCCAACAATAAACTCCAAGCTCCTGCATTTAGGATGGAAGGTAGAGAAAATGATGCTGCCTTCTTTGCTCATCAGTAAAATGGGTCAATGGCTAAAAAGAGAGAATGAGAGAAACAGTGAGTGTTTTTAATGGCTCATCTGCTGAAGCGAACAGCTGCTGGTGGGGGCAGTGAGCTGTCTCCATGGCAGCCTGGGCTCCTTCCAAAACCTCACCGTAGGAGGAACGTGATTAATTTACAGGGTGGCAAGAAACAATCAGCCAGCACTCTAGTTCCAAACAGTCACCCTCTTAAAACCCAACCAATCATTCTCCAAGAGGAGCCTGTATACTCATCGCATACCATTAAATCACATCTCTTCAAGCACAAATTGATGATACTGGAGGATTCCCTATGTATGAAATTCAGAAACTGCTAAGGGAATCAATGGTGACAAATCAGAAAGTGGTTAAAGGAGGCACTAAGAAGGGGTGTACAGCAACTTGCTGGGGTGATGACAATGTTCTCTGTCTCCTTTAGTGGTCGTCGAATGAATAGATCTGCTCACTTAAGAACTAAACACCTGGGTGCATGTTAATTATACCTCAATTTTAAAATAAGATGACAACAGGTTGTTCTGGCATGATCCCAGGTCCAGACCTCGCTTTCTTTTAGCCCAAAGGTTCTATCACCCCCTAAATTTCATGAGAACCCATCTAATCTTTTATTTACCAAAACCGTACTGAAAATCCAGGCCCTGCTCTAGGTACTGCAGTACAGCAATGAACACAGTCAGAAACCTCTAATTATAAGGGGGTGTGCTTCTAAAGAGGCCAGAATGTGTGCTTTCCTGCACCATTACCTAAATACAGGAATGGTTTAATATTTTAACCATGTTTAAGTGTGCAAGTCAGTGGCATTAAGTGCATTCACAGTATTGTGCAACCATCACCAATGACGGTCACCAATGACCATCATCTCCAGAACTTTTTCTTCTTCCCCAACTGAAACTCTGTCTCCATTAAACATTAACTCCAGCCTCCAGTAACCATTATTCCACTTTCTGTCTCTATAAATGTTGGCACTCTTTATACTTAGTGGCACCTCTTCATTAAAAATGTTTTACTTCATGTCCACAATAAAATGACCCAAAGCGAAGAGCATTGTCTTGAGCCACTGGCATCTATGCCACCTGCAATCCTTGATGTTCCTTTCAAAGATATTGGTCATGTCAGTCCAAGAGAATCCACTGGTTGTTCTAAGGACCTAGACCAGAGCAACTGAGGACCAGAAGGTCTCTACACTGAACGAGGACTGGACTGTGGGCGGGCTACCAAAGGACTGTTTGCCTTTTTTAACTCTACTTGGTCAGTGTTGAAACTGGAGAACAATGGCCCAGGTTTTGAGAGAGACAAAGATGTAGAGGAAGAATAGGTGAAAAGGAAGAACAGAGGGAAGAACAGGACCTGGGAGTAAGAGGATTCATTGAACTGGAGGCCAGAGACTTTAAGCCAAGAACAGACAGATCCCGTGGACACCTCGCCTGAAAACTCGGACAAGCCTCATCTTCCTGGAATAGAAAATGAGGGCACAGATGATCCTGTGCTGCCAGCTTACAGAGAAAGACGCAGCTCAGAGTGGAGACAAGTGGGTCATGAACTAGATGGGCTGTAAGGGATCTGTCTTACAGGGATCTTGGTAGGAAGCTGTCTGACACGGCACCGTCAGTATATAATTTGTAAATTCAGATCCAGTGAGTAAACCAGTTTAGTTTTAAAAACAAATCAAACAACAAAATCACCTGTACAGACTAGACTTGTGGGGGCGGGGTATCAAAGGGTAGTAAAATGTCTCTTTTTAAGTGGTATTCTTGACTAACACCCAAGACTAGACCCTGCCTAGGTCTCAAAACCAAGAGCAAGTCTGTTCTTCCAGAGAACTTCAATGGCTATAAGAAACTCTCACATCGCTTGTGGGGAGGGTGTGGGGGAAATAAACAGGCAGCTACTCAATTTGAAAGGAAAAAGTACAACAGGGAAATCAGGTTTCAGAAAATCTTCCAGCCCCCTTGCTCCTACCCCTTCAGCAAACCAGTTCTCCTAGACTTCCTTCCCTTTTTTCATTTCACTATGCTGGAATTTTTCTTGTTTGCTTTATGATTTTTAGTCTCTGCTTCTGTGAGTTTACACTTAAGATCCTTCAGAGTTAAATAGATGTGAAATATAAAAGTGGGTCAAATTTGGTATAAATTAACACTTAATCATGAGGTTACTTTTTATAACAAAACTGATTTTTGACAATTAATTCAACCTGCCAGCATTTGCCTCTGGAGTTATGGCAGATGTCTGTGTTTTATGCCATTCACTTTTGCATCAGAGCTTTTACTTTTTAAAAAAAAAAAAAAACAATGAATTGGTTGTTTTTATTATCAGAAAAAAGACTTTCAAGTAGTATGTAAAAATTAAGAATACATTTTTATATTTAAAAAATTCATTGGGTTAATTTTAATTAGTCCCAACTTGGAAATTTTACAGTGTCTCTTCAAATTATAAGTAGAATGATTACCCATTTTGCCCTAAAACAGACTCTTAGTGTCAACTTTTAAACTCCATACCTTTGGAATAGCATCACAGTTTGTGCACTGATGCCAGAAATAAACAGATTCAAGGTGTAAAGAAGCAAAGAAGAGATGGTTGTGGATAAAAACCCAGAAAAGACTTGTAAAAATATTTTAAAGAGTTCCTGTATAATCATTAAAAAGCACCTTTAGCAGCTATATAAAATCCAACTTAAAAATATTTGTTTTAAGATAACCACTTAAAAAATGTTTAAAAAAACATTTCTTTCTATTTACATGCAATAAATAAAAAGCAAAAACTAAGAATTCCCCACTCACCCTATCCCCCATAAAAGGGCTTTAATGGTTTCTTATGTTTCCTACAAGAAAGTCTTTTTTTTTTTTTTTTAATAGAGAGGGCTTGTCTAGTAAGGGGCCTGAGGGGTCTTCTGGGGTGTGGTTGTACAGGCATGTTCATGCCATGACTGTTCTCAAACAGTGTACTTTCCTGTATGTATATTTCAATGAAAAAGGTTAAAATGGGAGGCCAGAGAGAAGCAAAGTAATTTGAAACTAAGAGTATAAAGAGAAGCAAATACCTGACTAGCAAGACCTTCTGAATAGTTTACAACTTGAGTCAGAAGGAGTCATCATCTAAAAAGAAACAAGTTTGTAAAGGTATCCCATGAACTACAGAAGAGATGAAAATATTGTTACAGTAACGTATTCCAAAATGAAATTGCTTTCTTCTGTTATTTTCAAGATGGGCTCAAATTTCAATATTTTGTTGCCCAAACAGACCCTGGTTCAGGAATGCAGGAAACAAAAAAAGAATCACAACTTGATTTTAAACAATAACAACTACTCAACAAGAAAGAGAACTAGAAGAATTTCTGTTTCTAATGTGGTCTGCAAAAGATGACTAATACTTTTTTGGTCTTCCTGTGTAAGCCAAGAGAACAAAGTTTTTCTCAAACACCTGTTCTGTGTCCCTTTCCAAAACCACCTCCTCCTTCCTTCTTTACAACTATGAAACTGTGTTTAGAATGTTTACTTCCAGCATCAATGTATAAAATACCATGCTACTCCATGGGCACTGAGAGTTTATTTTGGGGCAAAATGGATATTCATTCTATTTATAATTTTAAAAAACATTAAAAACTTTTCCAAGTTGTCACATTCATAGGTGGTTCTTGCCATCATTATTCAGAGTGTTTGGCCCTTCGCTGAGCAGAAAGTGGGTTTCAGGTGAAGAGATGGGGAGTCTAAGACGTTGACAGGATGAGATGGGACACTGGCCCACCCCCCACCCCTACCACCTGACCATCTCAGTTTAGAGCTGTGGCCACCCTAGGGTGACTATCATGTGTTCACCAGCCTCCATAGTGGGGTGCTCAGGCTCCACTGAGCACTGGTTCAACTGTTTACATGAACCCCAAACCACTTCCTGTAGAGAGCTCTGGCTCCCTGTTTAGAACCCCCTCCAATGACAAGCACCGAGCAGATGCCTTAAGGTTTGTAGCAGAATATGAACCCTCCTATATGCATATTGGGTTTTCAAAAAAATGTTTCTCTTTAATGAGTACGGTTAGATAGCTGGGCCTCAGATAACCCTGAGCTGGTCTGCCAGCTCATTCCTATCCAGTCATGCTAAAAAGAATATTTAGGAAAGGAGGCCTGATTCCAGAGTTAAAGACATTTACAAATAGTTACTGAATCAAATTCAGCATTTAAACTTAGCCAGAGTTTAAGACCCAGAAGTTTCAGCATTGTTTTTGCATGTCAGCATTTTACTTAAAAACACTGCAGATGGACATAAGCAAACCCAGCTTCAATGCAGAGTCTATACCTCAAGCTTGCTTTATACAAACAAGGAACTGAGATGAAAAAACCATGAGGACACTGTGGATTCCTTCTAGAAGTTGTCATGGAAAGATAATGGAGACTGGAGATAAGACGTAGAGATGGAGGAGCCACCATTTAAGGGAAGACACTATCTGATAAGCAGCCAGATTTCTACTCCAATAGGAGGGTTATCTCCAACAAAGTGAGACCTCTGGACTACTTCAACAGACAGAAGACATGCACTGCTCTGAACTCAGAGGCTCTGAGGAACCTTCCCACACTGTGTCCTCTGTGGCTCTGGCAATGGATAATGTGCCCACCTGGTCCAAGTACACCTCAAGCTGCAAGAAGCCAAAACTGCTGCTAACAGGTACATTGAGACTCCAAGAGTTTTAGGGGCAGAACATTCAGCCAGCAATGACAGAATACCCTTCTCAGATCTAAGTATTCTTCTCAGATCTAAGTATTCAGATCTAAGTATTCTTTTTAACTCTCAAATCTCCAACCATCCAGGAATTTTCTTCTATCCAGGGCAAAAGGCATGCTGTTGCTTAGCAACTTAAACAAATCATATCCCAAATCTGCTAGTAGGTGTGGTTAAAATAAACATGGTGACAAAGTCTCTGCAAGATACAACTGGGAGAGGCTAAAGATAGGATACAGGCAGACCTTTTTAAAAAAGTCTGTATTTTTTATTCTGGCCTGTTAACGCCACACCATACCCTGACTTTTGTTTCTTATAGGTTTTAACTGTCTTCAAAGAAATCCAACATGTCTGCAAGCTCAGTGAAGTAGAACTCCAGCAAACCATGGCCCAGAGACAAATTTCATGCACACTGCATTCTCATAGGGCTAATATGCACATTAATTCTGATGGGTACAAAATCCTGGAATAGGAGAGATGAAGGCCTATGTGTACTGCCATGACTGATTTGTCCATTTGGAAAGATGACTTGGACTTATATTTCAGCCACCCCTGAGTTTCTTCTAGTCTTTAATCCCATCTTCTCTAACTGTGTTTAATGCAATTCAGGGATTTTTCAATGGGGGGGGGGAGTAAAACATGAACTTTTCTGTTGGCTTTTGCTTTCAGACTCTTTTAATTCAATGATATTCAAAACTCTCCTTTCTTCCTTGCAAGCTGGTACTATTGGTCAAAGAACTTCTATCACTTATCTCTACAATACAAAGTGCTAAGGGGATTGTGGTATTATTGTAGATGACCTGGAGCAACTTTCCCGGTTCAGTCAGTTAAACATTAACTAGAGGTTTTCCGCCTTCAGTTTTCTGGTAAAATTTCCGCAACCACCAATGTTCTCTCCAGTTCTGATACTCCAATGACCATCCACTACAGGTAACACAGCGAACTACTACTGTCTGGGGCTGTTATCCTTCCCTTCAGGACAAATGAGCAACAAAATCGAATGGCTCAAGGACGCGGCTAAGTGAAAACAGATCAATGAAACAGCCAATGTCCGCGTTTACTGCAAAGTAACCCCTTATTTCACATCAGGTCCTGGGCTCTGTCACCCGCTGCTCACACAGATATTTAGCTGTTAGTTGTCCAGAAAAGGTCCACAGCTTCCCTCAAAATTTTCCCAGGAGGACAAATGGCAGAAGTTAGAGATTCCCTCTATTCCTCGGGAAGTGTCCAGTTCAGCGGAAGAGGTCAGTTAGTGTGGGTCTGCATGGCCCATCTGTAAACTACCGGAAACGTAAGGAATTGATTTATTTTACTACAGGGAAGGGAGTAAGACACAGGAACGACCAAGACAGAGACCCAGGCATTCAGTACACAGGGCAAACAAGTCGGCAAAGTAACTACAATTCGCGCAACAAGTAACCAAAAACAGAGGTAGGCCAGGCGAGGCAGCAGCAAATCGCTCAACTGTGAAAAAGCCTGGCCCTTTATCTCAAGTGAGAAAAGGCGGATAGCGAGGGGCAGGTCTAAATTCCCCCAGCAACTCGTCCAGGGGCCCGACACCGAGGCGCCTCGGCTAAAGGGCCGAGTCCTACCTAACGCTGGGAACCGCGCCCCTCCTCATCCCGCTGCCCCCTCCTCACCCTTCCTCGGCGCGAGCTCAGTGGCCGCCCTGAAACCCACGGAGAGGTCTGGGCACCAGCTGGTGTGGACCCCAGACTCCCTCCACCGGCCCCGACGGCTCGCACCATACCAAGACAGCCTCGGGGATCCTGAGCCCCTGGCCAACCCTTAACTCGGCTCCCGCCCATCCCAACCCGAACTGTTCCTCCTCCCCACTCATGACTGCTGCCCCGAGCCGGGTTCGGCGCTTCTACCACAAACCCGAGCCTGAGGGACCCCACCTCGGTCCGGAGCCGGCGGCAGCAGACGGCGTCGTGGGGATCAGTGCATCCTGTGGTTTCAGGGAGCCGGAAGTGGGACCGCGCGGAACCCGCAACGGAGTTATGTAACCAGTAGGGGCCGCAGCCGGGACGGAGGCGGTGGCCCACAGCACTTCCGCTTCCCGTGGCCGGCCGGCGGCCTGGGCTGCAAGCCCATTGGCCACTGACTCCCACGTGGGACGCCACCCCTCGGAGGCCGAGGGCGCCATCTTAGGAGCGGGCACGTCTCAAGCGAAGCCTGGCGGCAGGGAGGCTGAGACGCTAGTGGGGTAGTCGAGGCGCGTCTGCAGGGAGTCGGTGAAATGCTGACTACTGACAGAGGCGCCAAGATGGGGTGTGGCGGACCCTGAGAGCCTTACGCGAAGCTTCCAAAGACGAGAATTGCTCATAGCTCCCAGTTCTCGGCTAACGTTCCCCTAGTTTGGGTTTGCAGCTTAGGCCTGTCCTTTAATAGCGCCTGCGGGGTGTCGAGCCAGGGAAGCCTGACTGAGTGACCAATCCTAGCTGATGAACAGTACTACCCCGCCTAGCGTCGGACATCCGTCAACAGCCAGAGGCCCGTTTTTGCAGAAAGGCCATTTAGGGCTGTCGCTATGTAAATTGGCAGGTGTCAGTTGCTCTCAAGTATATATAACAAGATCTAGGGAACTGTGTTAATATCCGATGTTAACTTTAAAGCAGGTATTCTTTGCTTTCAAATAACATAAACAGTGGTCCACAGAGCCAAAGAATGGCATAAGAAAGACCTGCTTAGAGCCCAGGGCTGTAATGATCAATCTCTAAAGGATTAAGTTCACATCCAAGAAAATAAACGTTATCGCAGATTAAAACGATCTGAATAAAATAACTATGCTAGAAATGTTAAAAGCACGATCTTTTTAACATTTTGACAGAAAAGTTACATAAAGAGATTAGAAGTTTTAAAAGTAATTAGTATAAATGGATCAAGAGTAGTATAACAAGGAATAGATCATCTATTGTGGACATAATACGTGTTGTGGTTGGCAGAATCCTGATTCATGTAAAGCAACCTGTATATTTCCTTTTTGTAACAGTTTCTGTAAGTTCCTATTTTTAAAGAAGGTTGAAAAATCAATTTTGACAAAACGAAAATTAATATACTATTTACAACTGTACAGTTACGGGTTTAAGTACTTCAAACATGCTACTTACTATAAGCAAAGATGCTATGGTAAATAGTGTTTAGACCCATTCAGAACACTTTGAGCACTCTGCACAATTATATTTAGTGTGTCGTTATTATTTATAATTAAACTTGTTGCAAAAAAAGAAAAGATTAATTAGATACACACAATACAAGCAAGATAAATGACAGGACAGTCAAGGGAGGTGTGTAAAATGTATATTTTGAAGTCTACAGACTTTCTAGTGTTGGGCTGCAGATTTAGATCCAATCTCTCCAGAATTCATTTGGAAGAGAATGATTAGTTACAAGATTTTGTGAATTAGTGTGTCAGAGTTGGCTAATTGTCCCCCAGTGTCCATTGTGCCACTCCCTCTCCTCCATTTTCTTTTTTTAAAATAACTGCTTTATCATATCTTGTAGTACCACAACCTCACTCCCTATAGCAGACAAATAGCTGTCACACTAGGTTTGTATTTCTTGGCCTGCTTTGGGCAAGGTGAGGTTATATGCCAAAG
The DNA here is from genome assembly GCA_004027375.1 of Macroglossus sobrinus. Taxonomy (NCBI): domain Eukaryota; kingdom Metazoa; phylum Chordata; class Mammalia; order Chiroptera; family Pteropodidae; genus Macroglossus; species Macroglossus sobrinus. Next base: position 589,082 of record PVKZ01000493.1, on the reverse strand, counting down.
GTTTTACCAATGGACAAGAGGGAAAGTGATGTAGGCAACTTGTCTGTCATGTTCTCAAAAGGAAATTGCTTAAATGTTAAAATTGGTGAAACTGGGTGAAAGGTACATAGGTGTTTACTGCATTATTCTTTCAAATTCTCAGAAGGTTTAAACATTTTTAAATAAGAAGATGGATTTAAAAAAGGAAATTGCTTTCCTTTCTTGTCCTCTTTTTCTTCCTTTTCCCCATGTTGCCATCCATGAATGCCAGGTAAGCCCCTTCAATCACATGACAGACAAACTTTATGTAGGTCTTTGCTACTCAAAGTGTGGTCTGTGGTCCAAGAGGATCAGCATCATCTGGGAGGTTGTTAAAAATGCAGAACCTCAGGCCTCACCCAGATTGACTGAAGCAGAATTTGCATTTAACTGAGAATCTGCATTTAGTAGGATCCCTAGGTGATTTATATGCATATTAAAGTTTAAGAAGTACTGCCTAGGTGATGACAGAGTAATAATATTTTGTTGTTTCTAGGGTTCGGTGTACAGATGAGCTTCAGATGAGTTTAAGATGAACTGTCAAAACTGAGAAGGGCATATATATCCATTAGAACTTTACAAACACTCTTTCAAAACACAAATGAGAAAGTAATAATGATCGCTACTTTCCTAGGGATATGAGCCAGGCACTGTGTTAAGCATCTTACAAAGGATCTCATTTATCCTCAGGATCCTCTTGTTTAAGTTAGGTGTCACAGTTTTACAAGGGATATTCAAGGTAGCTATACTCTTAAACATTAATAATAATAAAGTCTCTCCCACTGTGTGGGTGATATTGACTCCACCTCCCAAATGGTCCCTAATTGGGCTATCCAATTAGGGTCATCACACTCTCCTTGGCTCCCTGATTGGCTCAGATAACTCAGTAAGTGGGAGAGACATCTGCTGGTCACAGGATTGGTTCAGAAAAGGTCTAATCAGTACCGAGCTCAGTACTGATTGGTTCTCCTAGTCTTTGTAGTCTTGGGTTCTTTTTCTCTCTCTAGTATGTTTTGAGATATTTCTTCTACATCATCTAACAGACCACTGACTCTGTGATAACCAGCCTCTCCTTCAATTTATCTACTGAACTTAAAAAAAAAAAACAAAAAAACAAAAAAACATGCTTTTCAGTTCAAGAAAGTTTTGCTACAATCACATCTCCTCCAGTTATTGTTTTGGGGTAAAGCTGTCATGTGTCACTTCCAGAAGTTCTGTCTCATCAGGAATGGCCTATTCTAAGATTTCTGCCTGCTCCTCTTCCCTCTGGCTGCAAGATCTCTTCAGGTGTATTATTACTTTTCTATTGCCTACTCCTGGGTCTTTTTACCCTATGGCCATGGTCAAGCAGAGTGATACCTAGAAGCACCACCAGGGGGCAAAGCTAGCAGTCTCTACTCCTGTAGTCTAGCCAAGCTGCTGAGTAGAGGCAGTCCTTTATGGAGCACTTCAAAGAAAAACCCTCAATTCTTGCTTCTTCAGATGCAGAACCCTCTTCCAGTCTTAGAGATAGGGAGGTAACCAGGCTGCTGTGGGCCAGGCAGAGCAGCAAGCTACCATACACATGGACAGACTCTGCCCTTCCAGAGCCTTGGCTTAGTTACTCTGCTAATTATGAAGTACTACATACTGTAACAAATAAGAATGAACTTTTTCTGCTGTTCTATAAATATCCAAGGCCAAGATCTCTCCAAAAATTAAGGCATATTAATTTTCAGCTCTCCCCTCTGGTTCCCAGGCTCTCAGCTGGCCCACAGGGGAACAAAATCAGGTACGGCTCTCTTACACCAACCTGGGTGATTGTACTGCCTAGGGCCTTACTCACTGCTTCACCAGTAGATGGACTGGGGTTAGGGTGAGGGGATAGCAGGGACTGGTGATGAGGTTTACCCACCAATACTCAGACATTTAGGTTATAAACAGTATTGCACTAATAGCCTTGTACAGAAACCTGCACACATTTCAATTATTTCCATAGGGAAAATTCCTAGAATGTTGGTTTTCAATTTGGAAACAAACCCCACATTGCCTGTCAGAAAGATCTTATTAGTTTATTCTCACACCAAGAGTGAGAAGGCTCCTGTCTCACTCATCCTCACCAACATGGGGTTATTATTCCTTACCTCTCTGCAATCTAGGTGAAAAAGATCTATTTGAATGTGTTATTTCTTAATAAGTATGATCACTTTTTCCTATTTTATCAATCACTTATTTTTTTATATGAGTTTTACAGATGTTTACAGATGATATACTTTAATTTGGGGGATTTTCTGACATAAGCATTTTTTAAGAAATATGCATGTCCATGTTAAATTTTAAAAAGCAGAACAAAAGAATATGTGGAAAAGCAAGTTTCCCTCTCTCTGACTCTATGTACCAGAGTTCACCAGGTAACCATTTCTACCAGTCTCTGGAATCTTCTCAGGGGTCTTATTTACAAGAACAAGTAATATGACATTTTCATAAATAAAAAGCGAATACAAGTGAGATGAGGGCTGCACTTGGGTAGCAGTTTATTTTCCTTCCTTTTTCCCTCACAGAGATTCAGGCACTGTGCCAGGAGCTGTGGGTATAATGGTGACTAAAATACATTCTCTGCCTTTGAGGAGATGTGTGATTACAAAATGATTTGATAAGGATTTCAGAAAAGGTATTTACAATGAAATGTGAGTGAACATATACTTGATAAGTGTCTGCTACATGCTGCATACTATATTACAGTCCTTCCTGAATGTCCTCATTTACTTTCCCAGCAACCCTGAAAGGTAGGTATTGTTGTCTCATTTTACAGATGATTAAAAACACCCACACACCAGGCCTTTATAGCATGCAGAATGAAGCTTTTCTCTCCAGAGGCACAATGAAGAATGAAAGCCAAGAAACAAACAAGTTCATCATTTAAAGCCATGATCATAATTTTCTTCACTCACTCAGGAGGACAGTTGAGTTTCTAAAAGCAGCCTTTCCAGGAAGACCCTGAAAACATTTTGCAACAGTTCTGCAAACAGATTGTGAACAAGTCATTTTATGGCAAGCCCTGTAGACAGCCAGCTTGCTAACCAGCATCTGCTCTGAGAGGACACTGGAACACCTTAAGAGCACTCCCAGGAAAAGAGAAGGCTCCATGACACTGGTTTGAAGCAGAGTAGATTATTCTGACTCATGATTCTGAAAGGTTTATTAACATTTGCATGGATCAAAGCCAGTACAACCAAAATCCAAATGTTTTGCTTCTAAAGAAATTTCCTTTTGTTGTAAAATGATGCAAGTGTAAAACTTGGATCACCAAAGATGATACCCATGACAGAGGTGGTAGAGATATTATTTTGTAGAGCTTGTGGCCATTTAGCCTGGACCCAGAGAGCCAGGCCAGTATATTAGGAGGGTCTGGGTCTCCACTTATATTGTCGGTGTACCCTGAGACTGGACTTAAACCAGTCAGACTCACAAAAGGTTGAGGCTTAAACCAAATGCTTTCCAATGCTGGTTTACTTGTTTATTATGTCATTGGAATACATTTATCCCTGTTCTGGACACTTCTTTATTAGTGTTCCTTGGGAAGCTAGATTGCCAACCAGAAAGTTCTTGGTGAGCAGGGCATAAAAGGAAGGAAAATGGAAAATCTTTAGGAGCTCTTTTACTCAGGCCACAGTACAACACAACAGACCCTTCTCTAGTGTCAGGAATGCTTATCCCACAAGTCCAGTGTTCCTTGTTTCTGAGTCATGCTGGCAGCTCTCTTGGCTCTATTCATACTAGGCCCCCTGTAAATACATTCCTTTTCAGGTTCATAAATCATGCCTTGATTAACTTTCTAGGCTTTGCTTAAGCTTACTGATTTCTACACTGATGTATCTGATTGCCAAAGCACCAATATATAATTTTATTTAAAACCTTTTCAATTATAAAGCTCATACTTTTTGAGCACTTCTTTTGTGATAAATGTTATGTAACATATTATCTCATTTAATCATCTCAACAATCATGTGAGGTAGTTACAATCATTATTCCTATTTTGAAGATATGGAATCTAAGGTTTACAGAGGTTAAATGATTAATCTAAGATGTTAGGGCTGTTAGGAGCAATTTCAATCCAGGAAATCTAATCCAGAGCCCTGGCTTAATTACTCTGATAATTATGGAAGAAATATATACTTACTTTAACAAATAAAAAAAAAGATAGAAAAGTATAAAGAAGAAAAACTTACCCTTGGCTTATCATTCAAAGATAACCATTCACCGTTAGTATGTCTCTTATTGCTCTTTTCAATATATTTTAATAATTATAATGGCATTTTATATACAATTTTATATCTCATTTTTAAACTTATAATGGAAGCATTTCCATATAATTAAAAACTCCTTATAAATATCTCAATTGGCTACAATATTTCCTCCTGGGAAAGAGGAAAAATACTTAGACATTAGATCTTTTCCAATTTTTCTCTACTATAAAGGATTTTGAAATTAACATCTTCAGTTTTCCATACATTTCCATTCATCTTTTTCCATTTTCAACATATTTCCTTAGGATAACATGGCACTTACTGCCTGTTGCCCTCTATGTCTACTTTTTCCTTCTCCCTCATTGTAATAGAATTTATTCTTTTTAGATAGTCATCAACAACTCAGAATAAACACATACCATGCTTACCAGCCTCCCTTGAGCTATGTGGTTATGGGACCATGTGACTAAGTTCTAGCTAATGGACTATAAAGAGAAGTGACAGGTGCAACCTCCAAGTTCTGCCCTGAAAAGGAAGGGACATGCCCTCCCTTTTCTCTTGCTGCTGGCTGCAATGTAGATGTGGTAACAAGCCAGAATTGACTAAAGCCATAAGAGAAAACACCCTAAGGACAATGGAGCACAAATCAGAAGGATCCTGAGTCCCTAACAACTTTCAAGAGCACAGCTGCCATACTAGCTTGAATTATATGTGAGAGAAAAAAATATTTCTATTTGTTTAAACCAATGTTATTTTTAGTCTCTTTGTATAGTTAGTGAAACCAGATGCCCAATTAAAACAGATGATTTTTAAGAATTAGATTTACAGGGACAAATAATATGAAGAGTTTTAAATATCATAACACATACAGTATGAACAAATTACTTTATAAAAGAATATATTGATTTTCCCACTTATCAGCAGTATAAAAACACTTGATTCACTAAATCCTATTGTTCAGTATTAATAACTCAAAAATATTGACTAAGAAAATGGATTTCATTTGAGTAGGTTTCTCTATGAGAGCATCATACACAGCAGGACATACTGACACCCTGGAACTCTTTTTTCCACTCTCACTGGCTCAGTGCCTCAATCCTTTAGGAACTGCCTTTCTGTATGCTACAGAGGAGAAAGAGGCAAGGCCATCACTTCATTCTTTGTCAGCTCTCTCTGTAACTCCTAGGCTAGTTGTTTCAATTAAACCCCTGATCTCAGCTCTCGATCTGATGAGCCCTCTGGGGGAAAATGTAGTTCTCTAACATACTATATAAACCATCGTTTCTTCTCCATACAGTCTTGTCTCTTCATTTTCCAAATTCCACAGGCCTGCAGCCTTCCCCAGCATGGCCTGTCTCCTTCTAAAATGTCCTTTCAATAAATCTTTTTCTAAAAAAAAAAGATAAAATAAAAATGCACATATACTGTGTTTTAAATAATAATAATTTATTTTTAATTTTAAAAAAGATAGTGTGATCTTCAGAGAGAAAGTAGATGTTTGGCTATTGGGAGAAAATTAAAACATACAAATTATTGTTATTGACATGTTAAAGGCTATAATGAAGATACCTGTCAAAAGGTTGTGGCAGAAGGATTTTTGAAATTTTGATGATTAAAATATTTTGCTTGAACATATAATGGATATATAGTCGAATATCTCTGATTTTTAATAAATCAAGTTAGGCATATAACAGTCTTATTTTTTAGTCTTCATCTACCTTAGATTTCATATCTTATCTCTTTACTTTTACCAAGATCAAGCTTTCCAGCTTCTTTCTTGACCTACTTAGTTTGGTAGTTTGAAGGTCTAGGGAAGATTTTGTTTCCTCTTCCATTTCAGAGGTAATCCTCTCTCTCTGGTTATCCATTCAGTTTATATCACAGGCTTCATTTCTAGCTACTGGAAGCTGTTTTATCTGTTTGTAATAATGAGAACACGGTTCAAAGGAAAGGGTCATGAGAGCCTTTCATTTTTGGTGAAAGGGCCAAAAATCACAATCAGGAGAATCTCAGCCCTAAACAAGACATACCTGAAAAGAGAATACCATTACATACAGGGAAGAGGGGACTACTTGAGCAACAGTGACTCTGTGATGACCATATAACAAGCTGTTAGTTCTTCTTAACTATTTATGCTTTGGATTGGCTTATCCTGTAGGGAAGTTTATCATTTCTACTTACTCCTGGGACTCCCAGATACATCTTTTGTGACCCATTCCCACAAGGCCTAAGTCTTACTGTCTACAGATGTCACTTTTGACAGATACTGTTAGTTACCTGACATCTATTCTTTTTCTTTTCCAAGAGAGGCCTGATTTTGTGCAAGTAGATGGTAAAGAGAAGCTGTGTCCTTCCCACAGTGAACCATGATAGGTCAAAGCCAATCATGGTAAGTAGTCTTTTTACTCTTGATAATGACTGGTTTAGCACAGGTACAAAACACAATGCATTGTTGCCTCCATCAACATGCCAAGGATAGCACAGGAGAAATATGAAAGCATTGAGATCTTGATGTTGTAATTGAACCACTGAATTAACAAACCTGTAACTGATCTACCTTTGAACATGGTTTTGTTTGGTTTTCACTTACCTGAGGTGGAAACTAACCTGATATTCCACCAAATTCCAATACTTATTTTGTGAGTTTTGATAGTTTTTTAAAATAACCATGCAACCATTCCTTAAGTAACCTTTTAACTAAAGGCACATGTCTGGCACTAGAATAATAAAATACATTGAGACTCACTCAGAATTTTCTATTAAGGCACCTATCATCCTTGTTTTTTCAAACAAACACCTCTGTAAACTGAAAACTTCTTTGAAATTCTAAGGAGAGGCTCTGAGCTCTTTGAAGTAGAAGAAAGAAAGTTGTATTTTGGCTAGGAGGACTCAAGCAATTAGTGGCAGAGCTTGGCGAAGGTGTTCAAAATTTTAATTCCAAATCCCTATACCACAGCACCCAGTGTCAACAACGTGGAAAATATATGGTAATGGAGTAGGTCGAACGTGAAGTATTAGGAGGCATACAACGTCCGGACGAAGGAAATTGATGGCTCCACTCCCTGCCTCAGGCTCTGAGCCTGATTTCATTTGGGCTGCGGCTGCGTGGCTCAATGCTCCAATAAGCTGGGTCGGAGACTAGCAACCCAGCCTAAGCCGATCTAAACTCTATCCACACGGAACATAACCCTTTACATTCCACGTACCCACAGTCAGCGCAAGAAGACACAGCGGACTGCTCAGGCCAAGACTAGGTCTTGCACTCATGGCCATTCATTCACCTCACCCCGGCTGGACCCAAATTTCGGTACTGATAATCTTTCGGGTTCTGGAGTCTTCTTGTCTTCTTAATTTCCTTCTTCTCTGAAACATTACATCTCTCCAGAGTCATCCTATCACTCTACTTCACCCGGTTGGCCAGCACAGAGCTCACTGAGGAGACCCAGCCAGCGGAACCGGAAATACTTGCTTGGGAGACCGGAAATAAAACTACATCTCCCAGCATGCCCTGCAAACCACGGGTTCGTTGATCAACACGCGAGAACTGCGTCCCGCGGTCACGGTAGCCAATCACAGCGCAGGGTTGCGTATACGTATGGGGGTGACGGTTTCCTCCGGCTTTCAGGTCAGCTCCAGCATTGGTAAGGTTGGGTTCGTAGGATGCTTACGGTGGTGGCGGTTTGTGGTCTTGGGTCTCGGTTGGGGTTCGCTTCCTGCTGCTCCTGCCTGAGTAGCGGGAAGTTTTCTAAGATCACTAGTTCCTGAGCGGTAACTAGGGACCAGCCGGTCCTGAATTAGGTCCTTTTGTGGCTGGGCCGGGGAGAGGAGTCGTTGGGGAAATGAAGGAGCCTGAGGATGCATGGAAGAGCTTCGCGGCCGAATTGGCCCTCCAAGGACTATTCTCGTTCTTCCCAGTTCTGTCCCGAAGTCCCTGTGGCGTCTTCAAGAAGGCACTCCCGCCCCACGAGATGGCGTCCACGCTCCAGACAATTGGGGCCCAGGTGAGACCCTTTTTCTGTTCGCGGTCCAAGTTCCGGTCGACATTTCTGGCCCCTGTCTGTCCTCCTTTAGAAGAAGGTATGCCCTACGTGATGGGAAGGCCTCTGATCTTCAAATAGCCCTTTCACCAAGCTGTCTTCACTCCTAGATCAGACACTAAGGAAAAATGGCTTATCAAATTCTTACTTTCAGAACCACTACCTGGGAGCAGGGCCCATAGGAGAAGTTTATAACAGAGTACCTCAAAATGTCTTCTGGAATGCTGCTCAAATTACAGATTTCTAGACTTCATTCCACACATGTTGATAAACACAAAAACCCCAGATGATTCTTAATCACACTGAAGTTATGTTGATTTATAGGACTGGTAAACTTAGGGATGGAGGAATAGGCCTGGATGTGATGCTAAAGTGAGCTTCGGAATGAGTGTCATATGGTAGAAGGAGAAAGACAAGCAAAGGGAAGGGTGTTGGGAGAATACTGGAATCCTTATCCCTTTCATGATTCTTCTGGGCTGCTCAGTCTTCTGTCCCTTAGATCATACTTAATGTTTCCCAGAGTTATTCTCTCATCTTGTCTAGTAGTCTCTTCTGGAACTTCTCACAGTCTACTGTCTTGGTCCTTATACCACTGCCTCAAATTATGTCTATTTTTATTACCTCCTTCCTGATTCCCACCATCAGCCCATAGAATACATTTATACCTCATCCCCAGCTCTCAGGAACCTTTTACACCAAGCCCTTTCCTCCCTTGCATCTGATGTTTCTATCTCTTCTTGGCCTTCCTAGACTAAAGAGATCGCATTGGGCCTCTTGTCCTGAAGTGGACTCTCTTTGTTTCAGGGACCAATGCTCTTTGAGGATCTGGCTGTGTATTTTTCTCAAGAGGAAAGTGTGAGTCTGCATCCTGCCCTGAGGTCCCTCAGCAGCGACACCACACCGGAGTGTTTCGAGGGTATGGCCTTGTTGGGTAAGGCAATTATTTTTCTTGCATTTTGGAATTTTGGTCAGTCCTATGATTAGGATTTCATGTCTCATCCACGCGTTGGTGTGGGGGAGCAGGACCTATCCCTAGGTGATTGATGTGGATATTATAAGAACCTGTATGACAGTGCAGTTTTTAAAGAATGAGATGACTTTTAAAAGATAAAAATCCCATCTAATACTGTGGCTATGGTTTTGCTTGAGACATGGCAGTACCTGGTTATCTTCCCAAATATCTGTTACAGTCAATTCACAATTTTATTTGTGAAACCCCATAATATAGTTTAGTATAGGTTACTATCACTTGCTAAAGATTAAAAATTGATTTACTCTCAAGAGGGTGCTGTACCTTTCTCACCTAAGGGGAACTCTATGCAGAAATGTTTCTGTGATTGAGTAGCTTTTATCCCTGACTAGGGTTGACTATTTGGAACTATCCCATAACTGGTATTTTATATTTTCTGCTTCTGTCTTTATCATGTTCATGTTTTCCTCTACCTTCTTGTATATATGAAGTATATTTATAATAGTGAGTAACATTCTACTAGTTTTGTCATCTGTGTCATTTCTGGGTCTGTTTCTGTAGATTGATTTTGCTCCTAGATATGGGTCATATTTTTCTGATTTTGTACATGCCTGGTGATTTTTGATTGGATGCTGGACATTGTGAGTTTTTTGTTGTTGGATGCTGGCTTTTGTTGTATTTTTAAAAAATGCTTTGGTCTTTGTTGTGGGGTGCATTTAAGTTATTTGAGATTGATACAATCCTTTCAAGGTTTGTTTTTTGCTTTGCTAGGGTATTTTCAGAACAACCTTTAGCCTAGGGCTGATTTGGCCTGCTGCTGAGGCTTTGTCTTTCTGAGGATACTGCCCAATGCCCTGTATATAAGGCGCAGAATGGAGAGGTGGGGGGAGTCTTTCCACTTTGGTTGGTGGGAACATGAACTATTGAACTGTTATGTGAACTCTGGAGATTGCTCTATTACTTTTTAATGGTTCTTTCCCTGGCCTGGGATAGTTTCATTATGTGTACTTTCAGATTAGTATTTAGCCATGGTCTTAAGTGGACCCCATCTAGATACCCAGAACTCTCTCCTTGGACCCATGCTTCTTCTCTGATACTTTGCTGTCAAATTCTAGCCGTGTTGGCATTGATGAACTTGGTCTCCTCAAATCAACAAAACTACTGGGTACTGTCTGGATTCCCACACAATGAACTGCAGCCTCGAAACCCTTTCCAGGCAGTGAGCTAGGGCAATCACAGGATTGCTTCTTCGGAAGGAATGACCACTTTTGTATTGATATTTTGGCTTTATAAATTAAGAATGTTTGGAAAAATATAAAAAAGAAGTGCTTTTTTGCAGGCCAATTTTTATTATCCATCCTAGCAATCAGACCGGTTATTATTTCACTGTGGTTTGTAGAGCAGCTCTACCTTGATCTTTCCTTGATGAGAGGTAAAGAAATTTTGGAGAAATCTCTTGGTGACAATAAAACAATTTCTAATAACCAGAATATTTCTCAGCTAGGTAGGAAAATACTCATTCACTCTTTTTCTTTCTTGGTAAATGTGAATCCTAATCCCAATTGTAGTTGCTACAACAATGAAAAAAAGCTCTTGAGACCTATATAAACTAAGTGGATAACTCCACCTCTACACAGTATCTACCGAGATTGCCCTTAGTTTCTGACCCAATGGACCTGACTTAGTTGTAGCTATTTTCCAATTGTTCCCCTCAAAGGCTTATCTAGAACTAGATCCTTTGGAAAGTCAGTTGGCTCTCAATTTTGTATACTATCAGTTTCTGAATTATAGGATAAAGCATCTACAATTTCTCAGTCCTGTGTGAACTTAGCTTATTCTTTCCCCAGTACCACTTCAGGGTGTTTTTTATACTTTGTTATGTTTTGTTTTTATCAACAGGAAGGGGAGGCAAGATTGAGAATAATCAGCAGCTAAATCTAGAATCTATGGGACTTGATGAGTTTGCCCTAGAAAAATACTCCACTGCTGTGCCCCTCGTCTGTTACCCAGAAAAATCCTCTGAGGATGGAGTCCTTGAAAGGAAAATATCAGGTGGAACCTCTGCTTACAAGAAAAGGTTCATAAGCCTTTTAGTTACCATTGAAAACCACACCCCCTTAATAGAACTATCTCAATGTTTAGGAACCAAAGCACTTTCTGAAATTCTTGAATTTCCCCAGGAAGAAGCCAGAAATTCATATAAGTGTCCTGAGTGTGACCAAAGCTTCAGTAATAATTCCTACCTTGTTTTGCATCAGAAAACTCATTCAGGAGAGAAAAAGCATAAATGTGATGTCTGTGGGAAGATTTTCAACCATAGAGCCAGCCTGAGGTCACACAGGAGAATCCATATCGGCAAGAGGCCTTATAAGTGTGCTGAGTGCAGTAGCAGCTTCCGCCAGCAGTCATATCTCTCTCGGCACATGAATGTCCACATTAAGGAGAAAGCCTACACATGTAGCATACGTGGGAAAAGTTTTACTTGTCCCCCTGGATTGGCACAGCATCTGAAAACCCACGATGCCAAGAAAGCCTATGAATGTACCAACTCTAGTAAATATTTTGGTCAGAAAACAAATCTTGCTTTGCATGAGAAGCATGAGGTGGCTTTGCACACATCAGCCACCCAATACCAGTATATTCAGTGCACAAAATGCTTCAGGCAGCCCTCACATCTTTCCCTCCCTGAGGACCACAAGGACAACTCTGAATACTGCAGCGATTGTAGGGAAAACTTACTTTTGTTTTCAAATTCCAAACCCTTAAAATGTCCTGAATGTATGATGACCTTTCTTCATATCTCTGAGCTTATTTCCCATCAGAACATTCATAAGGGGGAAAAGTCCCATAAATGCAAGACACGTGAAAAAAGTTTTAAATTGGATTCAGACCTTGCATGCCACCAGAAGAGCCACACAAGAGAGGAACCTTTTACATGTTCTGTGTGTGGAAAAAGTTTCAAGTTGAATAGGCATCTCATTACTCATCAGCAAACCCATATGAAAAACATCATGTAAATACAGCAAATTTTCATTAATGCTTGTGTTTTTCAGTATGTATACTAAAAATTTGGAAACTTATCCTTTATGGCCAGGCATTGTGCTAAGCACTTTACACACATTCCATGTAATATAGCATTTAATTTTCACCACACCCTTGATTTAGGCACTATGATTTCTGTTTTATAGTTGAGGAAGCATAAACAATGTTACAGCTAGTGAGTGAAGCCAGGATTCTGATTAATTACTGTTTAAATTTTATTTGTATGAGTTGGAAAATGATAATAGAAATTTTTTAAAATTCAACTTCCATTAAAATGAAGGTTATTTAATTTTGTTTACATGGTTTCTAAGTAAGTTAGAGAATTTCTTTTTTTGCCAGTTCTGCAGATATAGTATCTAGGAAAGTTAAATACTTTTATATCTGTGTTATATTCGTTTTTGCTATTATTCTGAATGTAATATTTGTATGAGATTGTTATTGTTTTACACATGAATTTCTAGAAGGATTTAGAAGCTTTTTTTCTCTTTGTGTGAAAAGTTCCCAAATGGGAGGACTAGTTGGTGTCATGATGGCTATTAGTATCCATGGCATTCCTGTTGTTAGATATGATGCTGTTGGCCTTTGTGATTCAAGTGTTTGCAAGAAATTTCGGCACTCTGACAGTAGCCTTTCTGGTGCCTGTATTTGATCAAGGAAAGATAATTTCTCCTCTAAGAGGATTTACTTCCAAGTTTCTACTGAAGCATATTATTACCAGCCTTGCTATTTAGTGACCATGCTAGGTACTTTAGGTATATTATGTAATTTAATCTTCAGAATAAATATGTGACAAGATATTTCATAAATGAGAAAACTGAAGCCCATGGAGGGTAAAGTCAGTACCTTGCTCAAGTCACAAAAATAACAATGTGCTGAAGCTGGCATTTAGCCTTAGGTCTTTCTGACACTGAAGGCTGTGCATTCTGTGACACTTGTGTTATATGTTAGCATTCATTCTACACGTTAATACCACATGCATCTAGGGAGGCTGAGATAGGTAAGGATGGAGGCTACCCTGTACACATGCATTCTAGGACAGGTTCATATTCCGTTTGTGCTTTATCCCAAGCCTGACTTACATTAATGGTTATAAAACAACAGACTCTCCAGTACTTCAAATTCAAACTTATCCCTATGATCAGATCAGAGATTACAAACTCTACAGAGTACAGTCCATATAGTTTTAGTCGGATTTTGGTTTAAAAGAAAAATTCCCTCCTCTCCAAAGAAGAGACATAGAGGAATCGTTAGAGTTTAGCCAAAATACTTGATAATACATAGGTCTTTAGATACTGCTGAGACATATAAATATTGGAGCACAATATTGTTGTGGAATGGTTATTGTTAAAGAACCAGTCAATATTGTAAATACATATTCATACAGAATTACTCTTTAAAGCAGAATTGTGTACCTATAGCAAAACAGCATTTAAGAGGGCTTTTGATTGGGATGTGAGAATGATCTTATTCTATTTAAATAGTGTATATGTACAGCACTTACTAAAATGAGATTATCACTGAGAAACCTCATGAGCAGTAGGACTAAGTGGATGGAAAGTAGTACCTTGAAGATGTGGTCTTTCTACAGAACAGCAGAGGACTGAATATTCAAAAATATGCTGGCTACTGCTGTAAGCTCTTAACATTGGTTTGAGGCAGGAAGATACTGTTGGTGAGTAAGGAAAATGGAAACCAATAGCCCTAACAGCTCACCCACTTCTTTTCCCTTTTGTTGTTCTTGCTGGTTTCTTGTTTGTGGATCCAGTTGAGACCATGTGCTCAATATGTCAAGGTCACACTTTGCTTTTTGTTTCTGATGTCTCTTAAGATACAGGACACCAGTCCGCCAGGACTTCAGGGTCTTAAAAAATCAAGATCTTGTGGAAGTTTTTCTTTAGCAGGTCTCTTTGAGGTGCTCAGAATTGTGTAGAACGATGGTCTCCAGTTAGATTTCTTATCAGCTGGTTCTGGATGTAATGACCTTTGCTAAATATCAAAAAGCACTGTCTTCCTGTTCTGCTTTTGCCTTCGGTGGGAGCAGCTGGCACAGTGCCTTGTCAGCACATATTAGGGGCTCTCATAGTTCAGCTGACTGAAGAGTTAGTTGGGGGAAAGAGGCCACTAGCAGAGTTGCTGCAGAAAGAAGTAGGAAAGTTCATTTGAGAAGGCACTTGGATAGAATGGGGCTGACAAAAGACGGTAGCCATCATTCTTTCACAATTAAATTCAAGTTTTACATTTTTATTTTCCAAATTTTAGAAGATTATGCCAAATCTCCATAAGATTAGAAAAATAGCACTTTTACAAAAACATTAATATAAATATGTGTGTCATTGCCTCTTTGATAGTGTTAATGATTGCCATGCAGAAAAACATTTTTTAAAACCCTGAGTGTCAGTTACTGTGAAAGGCATATTTTCAGTTGCTGCCATATTGTACACTTACACCTAAACCTTGATATAATTCAAGCTGCTCTGAGCCCAAGTAGTTGAAGAGGTCGTTGTCCACCAGTAAGCTCCGTGCTGTTTTTTAAAAAATTATAGCTTTCACCCTTCTGTTTACAGTATCAACTGATGAAGATAGATTCCACAGATTGTCAGAAATATTAGCCTACCATGTTAGTATGAACAAATACTGGATAAAAGTTAATATAGGCATAAAAAACATGCAGGAGTTTATTTCTATGAATAGTTGGTTCACTACATTTGTTGCAGCATGGATGTTGACACACTATGCAGAGTGAAAACTTTGTGCTGAAGAAATTGGTGAACAAATTTCTTGTTGTTGATGCAGTGTTAAAAATGTGTACCAAACAATTTCTTAATGTGATTGCCATATTAGGGCCTGTAATAGCCATCATTGATGAAAACAGTATTATTCCAACAGAATTCAGGTATCAACATTTTACAATTTGTAATTTAAAAAATTATGGAATTTAGTTGTTATTCTTGAAACAGTTAGACTCAAAGTTTTGTTTAGAACTTTGTTGTTAATAGGTAATAGTCTATTTGCATCTCCCCATTTAACATAGAAAATGACTAACTCAGTAATTCAGGGAGTTAAAACTAAAAGCAAATGACATTTCACAGTGAATGTTGTTTTGAGTCTGACTCCTGACATAATGAATTGGCACCGATATAATGAGTGCAGCATGTCATACAATCTGACAACACAGATTTTGCTCAAAGTAACCTGCCAATTTACTGCGTGTGTACAAAGTAGGTTATAGTTTCTCTGAGCAGTCTATTTTGAATTGTTCATTAAACTTGTTATCCCTATAGAATTTCAATAAGTTTTTGCTTTGACCATCTATTTAAAAAGTAACTAGAAGTGTGTGTATTCACACTGTTTTAGTTTTGTAGTTTGAGAGTGCTATTGATCTGATTATAGTATGACCATTACCCAATCTTTTCAGGCCCATTTGACTTAAGGTGTTTTGTCTTTTATTTTTTGACATCTTGCTTGCATTAACAGCCTGGGGAGGATGGGAATATGACCAAAGTATACTTACAGAAACCTGAGAATATACTGCAATCTCTGGTTCCTTTGGATACCTCAGAAGTATGCTTATTGAATGCACTTGTACTGTTTGTTTTTACTGGTTTTGTTGTATTCTCATCAAGTTTAGCTCTAGATTTCAAGCTCTTACTAGGTAGTGATAATGTCCTTCTGATGTACAATTTGACATCTAATAAATGCTTTTTTATGATTATGGTAATGAGTTGGAACTTTTTTTTTTACACTTGAGTGATTTTAGATGGTTGAAGACTTGCGAGATTGTGATTTGGAGAGAGTGACTTCAAGCCATTTAATAATGGTGGTAAAGTCGTTTGTTCCCCGCAACTCAAGTAAATTTCAGCGCTGTTCCGAGAGACAGTACTAGTCGTTTAGTTTCCTTCCCGTGTTTGCCCCATGGCGGAGGTACAGGACCAGGTACAAAGGGCAGCGACTGCGCTTGGGTCACCACGTGGAGCAGGGGGTGGGAGGTGGGGATGAGCTGGGTAGCGTACTCTGAAAGCTTGGCACAGGTTGGAGAGGTCCCCCAGCCCGCGATCCACCTCCATTCCCTCATGCCGGCCGAAATGCCAACGAGATGAGACGAGGCGCTCTAGAGTGGTCTGCAAGGCTAGGGACCGAAAGTCATGTGCTTACTTCCGGCTCCCTCCTCGGGAGGTTCCGCTAGCAGGCTTCACTGTGCTCCGACCCCTATCACCCACCTGAGGCAGTCTCAACAGAAGTCAACCGCAAGGGATGAAGCGTTTGCCGAGGGTTTCCTCAGACCTCTTGCTGTGTATCAGTGGTACGGTAACGCCGGTGTGACTGTTGGTGGCCAGCCCAAATCCGTCCTGCGACTGTAGGCATGGAACGGGAGGAATCCCGCACTACCTGCTGGGCCCTACCCACGCTTTGGCAATGCGAAGCTGCCTGTGTTTCCCTGGCGTGTTGAAAGTCTTGTTGCTTTGTGCTTCTCACTTGCCCTGGGTGGAGTATCTTCTCACTAGAACCGGTGCCAGCCTCGTCTTCGGTTTTCTGTGTGCCCTGCAGCAGAATTCTAACATGCTTCTTGTGTATCTTGGGCTCTTCCGAGTATATGGTGCCCCGCCCCCATTGAACTTAGCTATTTCCATGAATACAAAGACTTCACTATATATCTAGCCCAGATTTACCCTCTCCCCTGCTCTCTAGATCTCTATATTCAAGTGCCTAGGAGAGAGCTTCCTTTAGATGTCTCTGAGGCATCCAAACATGCCCCAAATGGAACTCATGCTTCTTATGCCCGTGATTTGTTTGCCTCCAGTATGAGGCGCCAAATCCACACAATTGCTCGCTGCCAACAACAGTCCATCTTCTTCCAATACTCATACATTCCATCAAGTCCTGTGCCTTCTCAAAAATATCTCAAACCTGACAACTTCTGCCTCCACTGTCTCTACACTATTTAGCATTACTGAATTACTGAAATAGCTCTTTATCCTGTGATACCACCCTTGTTTTCTGCCAGCACAACCAGCATATCTGATTATGTCACCATCCAATGTGACATCTTCCACTGGCTTCTAATTGTCTTTACGATAACGTCCAAATTTCTCAATACAACAGAGGAGAAGACTTGAACAAGTTGGGTCTACATCTTACTGCCTTGAACCTTCTGCGAGTTAGTGTTAGTGTTCAAAGTAGATGTCTCTGAGGCATCCAGTAACATCATTGCTGTGCTGTTTCCACCCTAGAAGTCCCTTCAGGGACAAGGGCACAGGTTGGGCAGAATGGTGCTACACTTGAAGGCTAGCCTGCCCAGGAAATTTGAAGAGGGGGAACTGCTGACACCTTGAATACCATGGAAGACAAGAGACTTAGCCAGCAGGTCCATATTCCTGTTAGAAGTTTCATTTCACTTACTTGGCTCATGAGCCCATCCGTAAGCCAACCTCTATGGCCAGAAGGATGGAGCAGACTGGCCAGGCCTCGTTCGCATATGCTCTCCTGGAGCTGTGGTTGGGGTCAGCCCCAGCAAAATCACGTGGCTGAAGTGTGATGGAAAATGTAACTCTCTAAAGGTTACTTAGGATACTGTAAGAAGAAGAGAGGTTGGGTGTTGGGGTCAAAAGTAATATAAATCAAAGTAGATAATCAGAGAGATGATTGGCATAATGAAGAAAATAGCTAGCACTAGTGCCAGGCCCTCCTGTACTAAGCACTTTTCCTGGATTATTTCACCATTATCATCATTTTATATATGCAGAAAATGGGACTGGATTGTAGGATATATTGGGAAGTAGGAGTCTAAGATGCATTGTTGAGATTGTGCTGTAAATTCGCACAGCTTCCTGTGTTTTGTGCAAACACCAGAAAATGACTGAATCTCAGTTTTCTCAAATGCCAAAGACTAATCATGAAGTCCACCTCAAATCGTGTAAAGGTGAAGGGAGAGCCTGTGAGGTATATCTCTGAGGAATAATTACTGCCATTGAGTGACTGTCCTGACAGGAGAATGCTGGAGGGCCCTGACCTTCTTTTCTTCACCAGTCATTCATGTCTCAAGATGATTGTTTAAGTTTCTTTTTTAGTAGTGTTATATTTGTTTATTTTATTCATGTCTATTTCCCCCTTTAAACTGGGCTAAGATGGCATGGCATGCACATTGTCTGGTCTCACCATAGTACCCCAAGCACCTTATGGTGCCTGGAGCATGGCAGGCATTCAATAGATGTTTGTCACAAGAGTGTATAAGTTTAATGAATGAACCTTCAGGACAGCTTTTTAGCTTGGGGCCTAAAGTCCCCAGCAAGGAAGTATACAAGACGCCCCCCAGTGGAGCTGGGTGCAGTCAGAACTATATTTCCCAGAGGGCTCCACAGTGACCTGGCCCCTCTTCACAGTGACAGCTATGTTAGGCAGTAGGAGACAAGGCTTCCTCAGGTTGGGCGTGGACGGCCCAATCAGAGAGGAATGAACAGTGTACTTCCTGTCAAGGCCCCACCCCTCAACCTCAGCATCTACCTAATTCACTGAGCAAGTCCCAAGCCCAGCAGAGGAGACAAGGCGCTTGGCTTCCTGCTTCTTGGGCCATTTTGGCGGCCATCTGCATCCCAATGTGCCACCCCAGGGTTAAGGGCACCCTGGTTTGGCAGTGGGACTGGAAGGCACAGACAGGGTTTCCATGTGACCTGCGTTGTAGGGATAAATCTGCAATAAAATGCCATGGGTTGGGACCACCAGGATACATCAGAGGCTGTTGTAACAGAGCTAGTGGGAGATGAGGACATGTAGTAGAGGTCATGGGAATGAGGAAGAAGGGGAGACTTTGAGACAGATTTGGGAGGCATAAGTAATGATTTGGTGGGGTGACTGGGTGACTTGGGGGTTGGTAGGTTTGTGGAGAGACCTCTTGTTTCATGAGTTTACAGTTTTTCTAAACTTGTGAGAGATGCTTTAACACAAAAGAGGGTGACATTGCAGCTATGGTATGAGCTATAAAGAGGTACATTACACTAAGGGATTTCACTTGACTAGAAAAGTCTGAGAACCCATTTTCTTCTGAGGAGAGCTGGTGGCTGCACATATGACCTGGAGTTTATTAGTTGGGGACTTCTGGTAAGGGCATAGGACAGTGGGCTGAAACCTCTAGTAGAGAACCTTACAAGGGTCTCAGCTGACCCCATGTATAATAAGCTTTTCCTGCTCACCTGTACTATATTTCCAGGGAAAAACAATCAGAAATTGAAGGACCCAGATCCTGAACCACACTTTACAGAGAGACAGAATGTGACATACCTAGGTCCAATCCCAGCTCGTATGAGGCTGTTCCCTAAGCCCTAAGATGGCTGCAAACTGGGGTGCCCTGGACCTTCCTGTCTCCCAGAACTGGAAAGCCTTCTGATAAAAGACACCATCCTGAGGGGCAGGAATCCAACCTAGAAATCCGTGATCCTGGTCCTGAAATACTTCATGTTCATCTTGTCAGCCCAGGTAGGATGAATAGTCTTTTGAGATACAACTGTCCTATCCCCTCCATCTGCCTTGGGAGGTCCCCTACTCTCTACATTGCAAACTTCTCCATCAGAGAGAACTTTCTCTCCTTGGCTCCAATAAGGGCACATATCTGACTTCTGGTGTGATCTATGACCTCTGATTACTCCACAAAGAGGACTCTTACTGTCCTCTTATAGAACAGAACCTCTTTCCTAGGGAATTATCCTGCTCAGTGCTGTATATGCCTCAGAACTAGACATACAGGGGCATGCTCTCCAGAGATGTCTGGATCCTCAAATGCTTTACTTCGCCTTTATCCTGAAAACACACCTCCCTGGTGGACTCCATCCCTGCAGAGAAGTTAAGACTGATGAATTTTTGCCTTCATATAGGATATTCTAGAGGCTATAACATGACCCTCCTCATGCCCATCACCTTTCCAAAGTATTCACAGAAGCAACTAGGGCCCCAGAGGCAAAGGCCTGTATACAGGCTGAAAGTCCAGCATCTTAGAACTTAAAACAATGAGGTCAGCCCCAAAATGAAATGTTGCACCTTGTAAAGTGGCAAGTTTCCCACCTATGAATATTTCTAACAGGATCTTGGATGACAGTCTATCAGCATGTGATACAGGGATCTACACAACAGGTAGAGTATTGACAATCTTGGTTTTTATTCCAGCAATAGGCTGTGATTTTGAAAAGGTTTGTAAAGAGAAATGTGGGGTAGTCAGAAGCAGACTTGATTTCCTTCCCAGTTTTGCTGTGGAGGGTGCAGACTTGCCCATTGGTCTACACTTCTAGTGGTGGCTGGACCAGACACCCCAAGGCGGGACAAAGCCTCTTGAGGAATGAGGCATTTATGCTTTGTGGAGCCTTTGCTTTAGAATACTAATGCTAGGGTACTCACCATGTTGGAAGCACATAACTCACATCCTCTCATTTAAACCTTATAAAATTGAAGAAACAGATTTGAAAGGGGAGCTAGAGCCAGGATTGGATCTAGGTCTGTCCAAAGCCAACATTCATGCACACTTGGTGCTATGCTCTGAATGTCTGTGACCCTACACCCCCACCTCAATTCATATACTGAAATCCTAACTCACAAAGATGATGGTATAAGGAGGTTGGGTCTTTGGGAGGTACCTAGGTCTTGAGGGTAGAGCCCTCAGGAATGGGATTATAGCCTTTAAAAGTGACCCCAGAGAGCTCACTTGCCCCTTCCACCATGTGAGAACACAGAGAAGACCAGGAAGAGGGCTCTCATCATGTCACCTAATCATGCTGATACCTTGATCTTAGAGTTTCAAGCCTCCAGAACTGTGAGAAATTAACATCTGTTGTTTATAAGCCATTGAGTCTGTGGTATTTTGTTATAGCAGCCTGAGCAAACTAAAACACTTGGTTATGCGGAACTGTCTCCAGATGCTCCTTTCTTAGAGTTCTCTAAAAGGTAAAACAAGGGCCTTAAAACCTTCCTCAGAACATTGTCTTCAGCCTGAACACCCACACCGCACATGAAATATAGTTCTTTGTGTGTCACTTCCTGGGCTCTGCCATTCCTGACTATCACTCTCAGAATCCATCAACTCAGGCTTTCCCTCTTGATGAAAGCTCACTGCCTCTGCCTTCTCCCCACAAGGCTGAGTCCTCAGTACAAGTGTTTCCTCCTGCCTCCCTCCCCCATTCCCATGGCCCATGCCTGTGTCCTGACATCTCCCAGTGGGACTCAGGTGAGCCCTAATTTTTAACCATCTTTGGATGTTCTGCCTGACTTAAAGCTGCTCCCCTTGGGGATGCTCTCCCTCTACCACGTGGGTCTCCTTGCCCTTAACCCTCTGCTCCCATCGCCTAGGGCAAGCCCTTCCCTAGACCTCTATACCTATTCTTGCTTGAAGGTACTGTGGGAACTACTAATGTATGGTGCCACTCTCATAAGACTCTGGGCCCTCTGATAAACTTTTCGTTGGGTTTTTGAAAATAATGTATTCATAAAAAGTAAAGAGCACATTATTCACAATGTGCAAAAAGGTGGAAACAACCCCAAAGTCCATTGACAAATGAATGGTTAACAAAATGGGCTCCATACAATGGAATATTATTCAGCTTTAAAAAGGAAATTCGGACACATGCTACAACATGAATGATCCTTGAGGACATTATACTAAGAGAAATAAACTAGTTACAAAAAGACAAATACTGTATGATTCCACTTATATGAGGTACCTAGAGTAGGCAACTTCATAGAGACAGAAAGTAGAATGCTGGCTGCACAGCAATGTGAATGTACTTAATGCCACTGAATTGTACACTTTAAATGGTTTAAGTAGTAATTTTTAGATTATGTATATTTTACTATCATCACAACAAAAAATAAATTTATAAAAGCCAATGGAAAAAAAGTAAGGAGTAGCATAAGGACCATGGAAAAAGGGAGTGTATCTCCTTTGGGGTACATCTCTCTAGGATACCAATTTTATTCATAAACAGCCCTTTGGAGAAATTTTTTCTCCCTTTCTAGGATAATCTCTACTGTGACCAGTGTAAGCCAAATCTAGGAAAACAGACCATATCCTCCCTCGAACCCCTGAGGTCTCTACTTATTCCAGGCACAAATATTGGATTTGACTTGATGACAGGCAGAGATTTCGAGATGCTCAGTTTTACTTTATTTTATTTTATTATTTATGCCTAGGTGGTCTCCCATCCAAGTACTAACCAGGCCAGACCCTGCTTAGCTTCTGAGATCAGACATCAGGCTTGTTCAGGGTGGCATGACTGTAGACCATGGACCATGCTCCACTGGGGCATGAATCCAGGACCTTCTGTGTGTAAAGCAGACGTGCTAACTGCTACACTATGGAACCACGTCCATGCTCAGTTTTACTTGATGCATAATTCATCTCCCTTTTATATAACACTTCCCCGAAATCAAAACATTTTCAAATTCATGTGTTCACTTTGCCAGTCATGTGTAGTTAGGCAAGGGAGGTCTTCTCATTTCCAGTGAAGGAAAAAGGCCTCGGAAATTTAAGGGACATATCCAGGCCTAGGGGCTGGAGAATGACAGAGCTGAGTACAAAGCCATCCCTTGGTCTTAGCTTGGTACAAAGTCCACTCCTCTGGTTTGTTTATGGAGCTGTCTCCAATCTGACTAAGCTCAAGTCACCCCTCGCCCCGGGACCAAGATAGGTTCTTGGGGTTCCTCTAGCTGGCTCTGCCCTTATTTGGTCCTGAATGAATTTCTAGATCCAGGGATGACATTTGGAGAGGTCTGCCTCACACTTCTGTTTTAATTGCTATTCAGGAATTGTGACTGTATTGGTCATTTTTGTATTTTGGCAGGTAACAGCTACTTTAAAGAAATGTATTGCAATTATGCAAAAAAGTATATTACCGTAGAATGCAAGAAAATATTTGCAAGTCATATATCTGATAAGGACTTGATTCCAGAATACATAAAGAAGTCTTACAACTCAACAATAAAAAAGACAACCCAGTTTTCAAACAGCATAGCTTTAGAACATTCATTTCTCCAAAGAAGATACACAAAGGGCCAGTAAGCACATGAAAAGATGCCCAACATTGTTAACCACCAGGGAAATGTAAATCAAAACCACAATGAGACACTTCATATCCACTAGCATGGCTATAATAAAAAAGACAGATAATAACAAGTGTTGACAAGGATGTGGAGAAATGAGAACCCTCACACACTGGTGGTGATGTAAAATGGAACAGACCTGGTGGAAAATAGTCTTGTCAGTTACTCAAATGGTTAAACATAGTCAACATTTGACCCAGAACTTCCCTTCTAGATATATACCCAAGAAAAATGAAAACATATGTTCACAGAAAAACTCATACACGAATGCTCAAAGCAGCATTATTAGTTAATAGCCAAAAAGTGGAAACAACCCAAATATTCATCAACTGAGGAACAGATAAACAAAATGTGGTCTAGCTGTACAATAAAAATATGAAGTACTGGTACATGCTATAACATGGACAGATCGTAAAAGAAATTGTGCTGAGTAAAAAAAGGGGGGCGCAAGCAGGCAAAGGGAAGGGGATCGACTGCTAATGATGACAGGGTTTCCTTGAGGCTACTGAAAATGTTCTAACATTAGATTATGGTGATGGTTATACAACTCTATGAATATGCTGCTAATTATTGAACTGTATTCTTTAAATGGATGAATTTTATGGTATGCGAAATACATCTCAATATAGCTATAAGAAGTAGCATTTTTGTTTTAGAAACATCTGGGGAAATTTGGACAGTTTATTGGATGGTATTTGGTAGTTATTAATTTTGTTGCAAGTGATGATGGTATGGTGAATGGGTTTTACCAGTCCTTATCTGCTATCGCTGGAAAATGCTTTTCAGAGAAATCTGTGAGGTCCAGAAATCCCCACCTATGCAAGGATGCTTCCCTTCTTCCTGTCTCTCTGGGGGTAACCAGAGGACCAAATTATCTGAGTAGCAGCCATCCCGCTCCCTCGTGGTTAAGAAACAGGACAAACCTAGACAAGATGGTGAACCTTACAGGACTATTCCATGGGTGAGGGCTGCACACAGAGGAGAAAGATTATTTTTATATATAGGTTAGCTTACTAAAGTAGCAGGTGAGTGTGTTGTCCCAAGACCCTCTGGTGGAACTACATATGGGTGAGGGGTTGGGGGTGGGGGCAACCCTACTCTGAAGAATTGAGAATAAACCTGCATATGTGGCTGAGTGCCCAGGGGCCTTCTTCCAGGCCTCAAACCCACATGGGAACTCCTCACCTGGAGTTGAGCCCTATCCACCAAAGGAAAACTGGGCTGGGGGAGGTGAGGCAGCATCACCTTTTGGGAATGAGTGATATTCAGAGTGGTTATCTTGTTATATTTATTCAAGGTCCACAGTTGAACAGTTACCCAAAGACATTAAGATTCAGCAATTACTGATTTTGTAATCAGAAGAGGGAAAAATACATAGGTTCTTTAAACAACTCAAGCAAACAAAGCTCTTATTTAAGGAAGAGTTCCTGTCCCAATTCTTGTAAATAAGTGGAAATCTATGTTTCTTCGCTTTTAGGAGGTCTTTAAGTTGATTTAATAGCTGGGTGTGGTGGGCTAAAGCATGGCCCCCAATGTGTCCAAATTCTAATCCTGGAACCTGTGAATACCTCATATGTGAAAGGGCTTTTGAAGATATGATTAAGGATCTTGAGTTGGGGAGATTATTTTAGGTTATCTAATATAATCCTAATTGATTATAAGAGAGAGGCTGAAGGGTCAGAGCCAGAGGAGAAGGTGATGTGGTGATAGAGACTGGAGGCTTGTAATTTGAAGATGGAGAAATGGGCCACAAGCCAAGGAATACAAGTGGCCACAAGAAGCTGAAAAAGCAAGGAAACAGATTCACCCCCCTGAGAGCCTCCAGAAGGAACTAACCCTGCTTACACTTTGATTGTGGCTCAGTGAAACTGATTTCAGATTTCTGTCCTCCTGAACTGTGAGATGTTTGTGTTGTTTCAAATCACTAAATTTGTGGTCATCTATTACAGCACTGATAAGAAGCTAACATAGACATAAATAGGATTAGGGATGTTATTAAGAAACAACAGTGAAATTGGTATGGATAAAGGAGGTTGGGTGAGGTAGGAACAGAATGATGAACCAAGAGTCCCTAACCAGTGAGAGGAAGCAGACAGGAGTGAGGTAAGGTACAGACCTAAAAAGGAAGATAAACTCTTCTAATATCTAACAGTGTTGGGAAGGGAACCATGGATTAGCGTCTACAGGGCCACCAAATACTAGGAAGGACATTGGGCTTCCATTAAGTCCATCTCTGCACTACAGAGGCTTTACCCAGGGTGACTGGATTCAATAGACTGTCATCAGGATCTTTGATCCAGGCAGAAATGGGCCCTGAGGATAAAGTAGGGTCCCTCAGCTCTTTCATTACTAACACCTATTTTTTTTGGCTGAGTGGGGGCTAAATCCAAAAGCTGAAATGATGGAAAAACAAAGTTCTTGTCCTTAACGAGCTTTTACTGTGTATGGTATGGTCCCTCAACTTTTGGCACTGTTGACATTTTGGACCAGATAATTGTTATGGAGACCATGCTGTGCACTGTAGGACATTTAGCCATATCTTTGTCTCCACTCACTAGAGGGCAGGAGCTACCCTTTCTTCCCAAGAGTCTTAACAACCAGCAATGTTTCCAGGCATTACCAAATGTCCTTTGGGAGGCAAACCTGTTCCCAGTTTGAACACCACTGGTGTGTGGAATGGAGCAGAGAGTGACACACCATTAAGTCTAAGTCTGCCTAGAACTTGTCAGAAAAATTTTTTCAGAGCAGGCAACTCTTGTGAGATGAAGGAGGAAGAGGGATTGTGTGTCTATGTGTGTGTGTGAGAAGGTTAGCAGGTACTAAGGGCAAAGGGACAGGTGTGTGCAAAGACCTCAAGGGCAGGAATACATATGTATGTACTTGTCCCTCTGATGTAAAGAACATGATATTCTTGGGGGTGGGTGGGGAGGGGACAGCGCAAGCCACAGGCTTGATGTGACTGGCAGTGAACTATAAGAATATAGATGCTTTAGGAAGCTTCTACCTATCTGTTTCCTACTTGGGGTAATGTAATCATCCACCAAGTTTTCTCTAAACCGAGAAGGGCTGGCTTGCCCAGAGTGACTAAGAATTGTATACTGATTGAGTTTTAATATCTACTTTGAGCGATGAAGTGATGGAATTGGATGCTCTCTCATGCCCAGTTTAAGGACCTTAACATTTTTTATAAGTATATTTTGTCACTTTTAGAAGCTTCACTGAGGTTTAAATTACACATACAATTAACCCATTCTAATAATTTTAGTAAAATATTGAAATAATCCAGTTTTAGAACATTTTTATCAGCTCAATCATTTTGCTATTCTTAAAGCTACTGGCCTAAGTGAGAAAGGAGAGTAGTAAGGATTCCTTCTGACATCTCCTTAGCAGTCTATACCAACTCTTTGCTTCTTGTTGTTGCTTTTCCCTATTGCTTAGATGGGCTTGCAGCAGCTGTGTAGATTTTTTCCTAAATCAAAAGTACTTTGATTGAAAGAGATCCCTCAGTGTGTGTGTGTGTGTGTGTGTGTGTGTGTTTATTTTGGTAAAAGTACTAATTACTTGGAAACTCTCTTCTTGTACAAACATGTTTGTATTCTCCTTTCAAGCATTTTGTTTATTTGTTTGTTATGAACAGCCAGAAATAATAGGAGGAATATTAGTGGGGTTATAGTCCAATTAACTTTTGCCTTGAAATTCTTGTGGATCACCCATCTTTATTAAAGAAGTGTGTGCATGATAAAGATTATCTGGTATAACAGCAGATGTATAACTATATATAGAATTTACCCTTGAGGATAAATAAAGCAGTACAGGGGAAACTGAACATGCAGTGGGGGCACTTGCAGGATCATCCTGGTTCTCCCTCAGTAGTTACATCCTGCTGTCCAGCAGAGACCCCAGTTCTCTTTCAACCAATGCCCAGATCTGCCATTTCTTCACCTTGTCACCATGCATGGTCATGTCCCCAACAGTTTCTCCTGGGACTCCTCACCAGTGAAATGTGCACCATCATTCCTCAGGGACCTCCTGCTTTCCTTGTAAGTCAGAGACAGTCTTTGTGATTTACATGCAAGTAAGGAGAAGGAGAAACACAAATACCTTCCTTTTGAACAGAAAGAACAAAGCCCTGCTTTCAGTCCCCATGGTGCAATCTGTGATGCTGATGAAGGTTTGAGCTCTGGCGAAAGCTTTTCCCACACTGGCCACACTGGTATGGCTTCTCTCCAGTATGGATCCGCTGGTGAAGTTTCAGGGTTGACTGTCGCCCAAAGCAGTTTCCACACTCTCCGCATGTGTAGGGTCTTTCCCCTGTGTGGACTCGCTTGTGTCTTTTCAGTTCTGAATTCCATGTGAAGCTTTTCCCACAGTCATCACATTTGTAAGGTTTCTTCGCTAAGCATGTTGATTGGTGACCAAGACGTTGCAAACGATTGCTTAGGCTTCTTTTACTTCCTTTGCTTTTCTTAAGCTCTCTCAGTGGGTGGCTTTTTAGAGGGCTGCTGACGTATTCCAGTTCCCTGCAGTGTCTCTGGTATTGAGAGAATGGCTTTTGAGCATTTGGGGGGCTGACCTGCCTCCGTGACAACCGGGATTCACTCATATTGGCCCCTCTTGGTTCAGGACTCTGCAGACCACTTACTTTGGATCTGCCAGCTGACATTACACATGGCTTTGTTCCTTTAGCCCCCTCCTGTTGGGGATTTTCCTTGTTCTCACTTTTCATTCTGGGGGCCTCTATAATTAGAAAGAATATGTTTCATTTTCTGGGCTTTGAGGAAAAAATCTCAGCAAAAGAGTTATGAAATGCACTGCAAGGTTTCTCAAAGTGTGGTCCTTCACTGGCAACTTGCATTAGACTTATTTGGGAGACTTGCCAAATAAGCAGGCTGCCCCTGCATAACCATGGATGCTGAGTCAGAATCTCTGTGGGTTAGGACCAGGAAATCTGCACAGCTGAAAGACTCCTGGAGTAATTCTGATTCATATTACAGTTAGGAACCAAGTTCTCCAACCTCCTCTTTCCTTCCTACCTTTAAGGAATGGTTTTGGAAAGTAGAAATAAGGAAAAACAAACCCATAAGGTCTGAGTATCAACTAAGGAATGAAAAGAAGAAAGAGAGCTGGAATTTCAGCATTACAAATATATCTCTCTTACACGGATATTGAATGACCATCACCATTTCTTCAAATAATGGTTAAGTCTAGTGAATGTGGCATTTTCTTTCCTTACAATGTTGACAGCATTTGTATTCGAAAACTGGAATATGGGTTAGATATGTATACTAATTACAGAAACTCCTAAACTTCTGACCACCAAGATTGAGATCAGGATGGAAAAGAGCTGGAATGGCCTGTGAGCAAGTTGGAAGATCTAGAGCTGTGCTGTCCCATAGAATTCCTGCCAAATGGGCAATGTGTTTCTGTGTGTGTGTGTGTGTGTGTGTGTGTGTGTGTGTGTGTGTGTGTGTGCACGCACGCGTGTGCGCGCACACACGCGTGCAGGTGCACATACCCTATTCAATATAGAAGCCACTAGCCACATATGGCTATTGAGTACTTGGAATATGGCTAGTGTGACTGAGAAACTGAATTTTAAATTTTACTTATTTTAAATAAATTTAAATTCAGATTTAAATAAGCAGTCCATACAGTTATGGTTATTGCTTTTCAACAAGGCTGTCAAGATAATTCAATGGGGGAAAGAATAGTTGTTTCAATAAATGGTGCTGGGACAACTGAATTTCCACATGCAGAAGAATGAAGTTGTATCCCTACCAATACATACAAAAATTAACTCAAAATGGATCAAAGACCTAAATTTAAGAACTAAAACAATCTCTCTCTAACAAAACATAGGTGTAAATCTTTCTAACTTGAAATTAGGCAATGGTATTTTAGATGTCACAAAAACACAAGCAAAGAAAGAAAAAATAAACTGGACTTCATCAAAATTAAAAACGTTTGTGCTTCAAAGAACACTATCAAGAAATTAAAAAAAAGAAAACCACAAGAGAAAATACTTGCAAATTATATATATGTGTCTAGTATCCAAAATATGTAAAGAACTGTTAAAACAACAAAAAGATAAACTCAATTTGAAAATGAGCAAAGGATCTTTCTAGACATTGCTCCAAAGAATATATACAGTTGGTGAATAAGCAAATGAAAAGATGCTCAACATTATTAGTCGTTAGGGAGATAACTCAAAACCTCCATGAGATACTTCATGCCTAACAGAATGGCTATACTCAAAAAGATCAACAATAACAAGTGTTAGCAAAGATGTAAAGAAATTGGAATCCTCGTAGACTGTTGGTGGGAATGTAAAATGGCACGGTCACTTTGGAAAACAGTCTGACTTTTCCTCATAAGGTTAAACATAGTTACTGTATGACTCAGCAATTCCACTCCATAGCCAAGAGAAACAAAAATATGTTCACAGAAAAACTTGTACACAAATATTCATGATTCATGATTCATAATTGCCAAAGGTGAAAACAACCCAAATGTCCACCAACTGATGAATAAATAAAATGTCCACTAATAGAATATCATTTGGCCACTAAGAGGAATGATGTACTGACACACTCTACCACATGGATGAACCTTGAAAACATTATAAGTGAAAGAAGTGAGTCAAAAAGAGCATACATTGTATGATTCTGGACAATAAAATGTCTAGAATAGGCAAATCCGGAGACAAGAAGTAGGCAGTGGCCACCAGGGAGTAGAGAGGGAGGGATGGAGAGTGACTGCTAATAGATAATGGATTTCTTTTTTAGGTCATGAAATATGCAGAAATTAGATAGTGGTGATAGTTGCACAGTGTGTGAATAAACTAAAACCACTGAACTATATGCTTTCAAAGGGTGAATTTTATAGTATGTGAATTATACCTCAATAAATAAATAATTTTTTTTTTTACGCAGAAAAGCAAAGCTTTATAGAAGGGAAAATACACTTCTAGACATGGAAGTGGGCCTGAACAAGAGAAGCGTGGCTCAAAAGAATAAATTAAAATTTAAATAGTTGCATGTGACTCAGGGCAACTGTACTGGACAGTACATCTCTGAAAGAAGGCACTGCTGGATCTTAGGGATGGGAAGCATGAGAATCTACCTTATCAGGGATCAAATGAAAGGAGATACAAACTGCACAAACCCAGCTACCTCTGCCGAGGCAGGAGAAGGGAGTGTGTGTGGTCCACTTTCTTCAGGACCATATAGGCAGGACCTCAGCCAGGGTCACAGTGCTTTTCTATTGGATGGCCCAGTTCTTCTACATTCCTGAGTTCCAAGAATAATCAAACTAAAATGTTTCATTAATGTAGAAAATCTTAAGAATCAAGGCTGATTCTCTGACCTGCTGACTATATCCTGTATTCACATCACCAAGACTAGCCAAAGTGTCACTGTCAGTTTTAGCAATCACAGGACTATGTAGAGCAGTCAGAAATTATAATGGCATTGTACCAGAGATAGATAGGGAAGGGAATATAAAAATTTAAAGCAAAGACAATGTCAGAGGAGGAAAAAGAAGCAGAAAATAACATGGAGTGGGGCTTTTCGGACCATTTTAAGTGATGAAACACCACTATAGATTGTATGGATGTTCATCAGTGGTCATATGTGGATTCATCTTCACTATAGGAAACTTGAACAGAATAAAGAGGCACTAGAATAGTCCTGTTGTGCACTGGATTGTCAAATAATCATTAACAGAAAATAAAAACATACTTCTTATGTATTGTATCACTATCATTCTAATTAGTGCAATCTGTTAGAGAATAAAGATCTATTACTGCAAACAAAATAAAAAAAAAAAAACGAACACCTGGTCTATGGCTTTTCAGAACCATGAACAGTTTGATGGAGATGAAGGACTGATGAGAGGGAGAGAGGAGGCACAGAGTGTTTACCTGTCCCAGCCACTTTGGAGGCTGGCTCCAGGAGGAGTGGGGATTTTTCCCAGTGATGGGGGTTCAGCTGGTCCTGAGGTCCTTCCTGAGAAGCCTCCTCCTCCAGACAGCTCTCCCTAGAATATCTCCTAGGAGTTTGCAGTTGAAAATCTGGCAGTTCCTGTTCTCCAAGCTGAGATCCAGTTTTCTCCAAGAGTACCTTCTGCCCTTGCATACAGACAGCCACCTAGGAACAAGACCCATGCATTAGAGTGCAGCTCAAGGATTGACTGAGGGCAGCTTGACCTCTCACTGCTCAGTAATGACCCATTCACCCTGGGAATTCCTGATAATGGCCTGGAGGTCATCTTTGATAGAGACCACTAAAACTCTCAAAGGAAGCACAGGGAAGGACATGCAGAATGACCAAAATGAGGCTGCTTCAAAACAGCCAATATTTCTTGAGTAGATGCCCCTAAAGCTTGGGCCTTTCTCAAGGCCTGGAGTCAAAGTCATAAGAGAACAGGCACAAACATCAGGGTCAGTCATGGCATTGGCTCAGCAGATTCTCATCCTATGTCCGACACCTGCCTCCCTACCTCTGCTGGAAACAGGCTCTGTAGGACTAGGAAGCACTATGGTAGCAGGGCTCTAAGAGGACTGCACCATCCTGTTCCTTAACTGCTTCCATTCCCTAAAGCACATGGTTGTTTACTTCCTACCTGGGCCATGACTAGGCTGACTTGGGAGTCGAGATTGGAAGGAATACTAGCCAACTGAGCTGTAACTTCCTGATCCGAAGGCAAGATGCAAGACACTTCACTGGAACAAGGTCCAGTGAAGTTCACCCCAAACCAAACTCTTACCCAACAGGATAACACTGTTTGCTAAGAATCCCGATGGTTGGAAAACTTTAAGAGGAATGAATGGAGGGAGATTTGTCAGCAAAGATTCAAGAACCTTACTTGATTCTCTACTTCCTCAGTGGAGTGCCACTAGCTGGGTTTTCTGAAAACCTGGTACATCTAGGGGTGGGAGGTGTTCCCAAACAGAGGCCAGAAGACATGTTTGAGGCCACCTGGTTCATTTGTGGACTCTAACTAGGAAGGTATCCAGAGACCTGATACTATCCAGATGAAAAATAAATCCTGGGAACCACAAGAGAAGACCCTCCTTACCCACTGCTTTGGTCTTTTGGCTGCTCTGTGAAAATCTTCCACCAGAGTCACCATCTCCTTGCTGCTCATTGGACATCGATGCCTGACTCGACCCTGGATCTCCGGGGGCAGGATGTTCAGAAATTGCTCCAGCACTAGCAGCTCCAAAATCTGCTCCTTGGTGTGCACCTCGGGCTGCAGCCACTGACGGCAGAGCTGTCGGAGGCGGAAGAGTGCCTCTTGGGGTCCAGACACCTCCTGATAACAAAATCGTCTAAAGCTTTGGCGGGAGAGCTCAGGATCGGGACAGTCTTTTTGCAGAGCCGGCCCCCGTTTCTCTTCTAGCTTTGTTATGATGTGTCTTTCTTGCTTGGAGAAAGCCTGAATGTGGGACTCTGAGCTCAAAGTTATCTCCATCTTAGCCGCCATTTTGGGGCTCAGGAGACAGCTTCTCTCTCCTTGCAAACAGCTCAAGCCTGAGGGATCATGGCCCTGGAGAAGTCTTTCTTAATGCTAGAAAGATGCTAGAAACGGAGCTCCTCTGAGGATGTTGAGGAGGACAGGATGCGACAGGGCCTTCTAATTAGCTAGCCTTGACACCAAACTCATGAAGACAACACAGTCCCTGGAAGTGGGAAGAATCTATCTTTCCACCAGTTTCTAGAACTGTCTTGCAAAGGAGAAAAGTCATACCGTCCTAAAAAGAAACTGGGAGAAATACTGCTTTTATTTCAGCGAGAAGAACACGAGGTCTCAGAAGAAGTGTGCAATATGACCTAGGAGGCTGACAGGAATCCCTAGGAAAAGTTCAAGCTGTCAGACAGGTAGCCTGCACCAACTCTCCCGCATCCTGGTTAGGGCGACCTACAGCATCACGCTGGGAGCCCAGACAGGCCGCGGCGCACGTCGCGGGTTGGGAATTTGCAGAAGCCTCCTGCTTGCGAGCAAGGTAGACGGAGGCACCGCGGCTCACTCGAAGATTCGCAGGCCCAGCCGCTCCGCCCTCCGAGGGCGCCCGGCTCGGCCCCGCGAACCAGCTGGCCCAGGGCTTGGAGAAGCTCGCGCACTCCCGTTCGCGACTCAACTTCGTGGCCCGGTTAGAGCCCAGGCTGGCGCCTGGGATGCAGCGTTGCTAATAGCCCCGCATCCCACGCCCACCTGCAGCGGACTCACCTCTCTGGGGACCAGGAAGCCGGAACCCAGGAGCCAGCCTGAGGGCGGGGCAGAAGCCTCTTTTCGCGGACACTCCCACTAGCGGCCAAGGGTCTACACCACAGGAGAGCCCCCTCCTTCCCAGAAGGATTGGCTTCTCGAGGGCGATCTCTCGTCTATTGACTGCTGGACTTGTCGACGTTGTCCAGGAACGGCGCTCCGTCGTCGTTACTACACCCTGGGAGTTGTAGTCCGGGGTCATGGCTTGCGAGCATGCGCAGAGTGCTAGCGCCAGGGTTCGTAGCGCCGACTTCCGGCCCAGCGGTTGAGCGAGTCTAGGGAGTCTTCTGGTGAGTGTTCTTCCTAGCCGGGGGCTGGCGGCTGGGCCCTGTGCCAGCCTGGGGGTCTTTTGCCGCCAGGAGTCTTTTCGTGGCTGTCGGGCCAGGCCTGGACCCCCTTAGCATGCTCCACGGTCACCTTTCTGTGCCCCGGTGCCCTTGGCCCACACAAGTCGGCCAGGCCGAGTTCCGATCTCTGTGCCGGAGCCAGGACTCCCTCTGACCTCGGATCCTGTTCATCTCATCTCTGTATCGCTGAAGCAGGAGCCTGCGGATGTTTTCTTACGCCACTTCAGCCACAGTATCTAACTTTAGCACCGAGTAGTGCTCTAGGAGTACCCAGTGCATCCTTGCCGAGTGAAAATGAATCAGTCCAGCCCCCATTTTCATCCTCCTCTGCGCTGAGTGGATCATCGCCAGATGGAAACACGTTTTTGAGATACCAGAATTTTAAAAGTATGAATGGGATGTTAGAAGTCAAGAGGAGTGCCGGCTCCGCTTTTTGCATGAAATTAGGATATCATTTATTATTTTTCATATAAAGTGCGGGATGTACGAAAATGTGTAAGGCAGGAGGTACAGGTTCTAGACCCGGCCTTGCTGCTGAGAAGTTATGCTATGTGGTGCACCTTTTTTTATTAAAACAAAACAAAAACAGTTAACAATGCCTTTGATTCTTCTGTCTCTAGTCCCTACTGCTGCATTGACATGTAACGAGAATATAAATGAAGGCAGTTCAAGTTCTTTTAAAAAAAAGCCAACCTGAATTCATTTTTAAAGTAAATATCACTTCTATAAATAGGCTCACCCCTTTGGTGAAGAAGTGGAATGTTAAATGGGACTAATTGCAGATAGCTTCAGCCTTATATCCTCCCAATTTAGCAATTCCCAGAAAATTTGGAAATTCTCCCATCCCATCTGTATGTAAAAACTCAGAACTTTAACATACCTACCCTTTCTCAGATGGGATAGGAAGAAGAGTACTGTAATGAATAGCCCCACCAGAGCCAAAGGAATAGAGAGGAGC
Source organism: Macroglossus sobrinus (assembly GCA_004027375.1). NCBI lineage: Eukaryota > Metazoa > Chordata > Mammalia > Chiroptera > Pteropodidae > Macroglossus > Macroglossus sobrinus. The sequence continues at coordinate 554,142 of PVKZ01000493.1, read as the reverse complement.
CCTATTAAAAAAGAAGATGCTGCTGCTATCTGAAGTGGGGAAAGAATGCTGGGGGGGGGGTGAAAAGTGGGGAGGATGTAGCATACCGAAGACCTGAATAATCATTTATCAGTCACAATGTGTGTGGTGGTGATGGTAAGGATGAGAATGTCATAGTGATGAGGGAGGTTAATCAGTAGGCACTTACAATTGGCCTGGGTCCAGGCTCCTTAACCATAGGAGAGGGCAGGGACAAGACTCAGGCATGTGGGGACTATGAGGAAGGACAGCTGGACTACACTGAAAAGTAGTTTGGAGAATTCGTTAGCAGACAGAAATCTGGCTGGGGAGAAAAATCTTTTTATATTTCCAGTGCTTTGGATCCTTGGCTTGGATTGTGGAGGGAATAAAGGAAAAGGATAGAAATAAATCACAAGAAGCAGAGAGAAGGAATGCGGGACAGTTTTATGCTGTCTTTTCCATTCTTCCTTCAAAGTTGAGCCCTTTTCAACCACGAGTCTGCACATTTATGTTACTCTAATGACTCTGATTCCAGAAAGACACTGCTTTCACTGGTATCCAGGAGAAACTCCTCCTAGTGACAGGTAAAGAGATGGAATCTGACCTCCAGCAGGGAAGTGGCAACCAGTGAGCTAGTTTGCCAAGCAAATGATGGCTGCAACAAGGAATCCCCAGGCATAGCCATCCCCAAGCAAGGACTCTACACATGGACAAAATCAGCCTTTCATAGCAACAGCCCTGATTACAAAGCTTCCCGACAGTGCTTCAGGCAGTTCCGCTACCAGTCAGGTAGCTGTCCCCCATGAAGCTTTTAGCATACTCTAGGAACTCCTTTGTCAGTGGCTAAAGCCTAAGGCACACTCAAAAAGCAAATTCTGGAGCTGCTGGTTTTGAAGCAGTTTTTCACTATCTTACCAGAGGAGATCCAGACCTGGGTGAGGAAGCAACATCCAGAAAATTGTGATGAAGCTGTGGCTCTGGTTCATGATGTACAGAGAATACCTGGGCAACAGGTGAGAAAAGGAAATCAGAACCTTGTGTCCGGTTATCAAGAGGTTGGGGTGAGGAGCACAGGAATCCAGTTACTGGAGAGGCTGTTAGTTGAGAAATGCCCATTAGCCCTCCACCAGAAAGTATTAGCTATTTTGAGTTGGTCCTAATGCCTTTTGTCTATGGGAAGAATTTAACATTTACTGAAATAACTTAGACATTCAATGAATGTTTAGAGGCCATAATTAAAGCGCTAGAAATACTCAAAAGTTATTTAAAACCAGGTCAGGGAAAGGACAACTGTCCTTTACTTGAGAGGTAAGGGAAATTAGAGATGAATTAAAATCTAATCTCTCTTGCTGAAAGGTTCCTGGAGGGCAGAGTGCTATGGGTGGTACACTAAACAAAGTTGTATTGGTGCTGGTCCTTGCTGCCTGGATTAGCTGGTCAGTTAGGGACAGTGATGAGTATTACAAAATATCCTCTTGGGAGGTATGGACTAGGTCTGAGATCTGATCAGTGTAACTGTCATAAATTTTGGGAGAAGGGAGGTGTGAAAGGCTCAGGAGAAGGAAAAATAACATGAGGACTTTGATTGTGGGAGGTTTGTTAGAAGGAAGACAGCTAAAATCCGAATCAGAAGTCCAGGAGAAGGATGGAGTAACGGAGGAGTATCGGTCAGAGGAATGCTGTAGCCTGAGTATGTCTGTGGTCTGAGCCGAAGCAACTTTCTGGGTGCCGAGTCTGCATGGCTGGAATAGGGGGTGCTTGTGTTTCACAGTTAGGAGGGCAGGATATACACTGGCTGTGGCAGGGAGAGAGGTGAAGAGGGATGCAGATGAAATTTTGTAGGACCTAGTAGTTTTGACATAATTTGGAGAGGGAAGAGCAGTGTAGTAGTGATGCGTTAGATTAGGAATTAAGGAAGCTAATTTAAAATCCTTGGGATTGGGACTATTAATAACTAAAATGGAGAAGGGCAGGTAGGAGCACATGTATGAAGTTAGAATTTGGTGAGAGCTAAATAGACTGGGAAACCTTATATGCTAGTAGTCATCCTGGTCTCAGTTCCACTTGTTGATGATCTCTAGAATGAAAATAGGACAGGAATGTAAGGGTTAAAACAGCTATTTAAAACCAGTCATGAAAGTGAAGGAGAGAAAGAAGTGGAGGTAAGAAGAGGTAACAGGTTGATACCAGTTGCCTCTCAGTGCCTCTCCTCAAGCATTTAAGGATAAGGTACAAGCTTGGGAGTTAAAGAACGAAGATGGCTATGAAAGAAAAAAGATTTTAAGTGCCTATAATATGCCAAATATCAGGGATTTTACAGTGAACAAGACAGGCATGGTCCATGGCCTACTGGATCATGCATTCCACAGGGGAACAGATAATAAGCAAATGAATAAAGGTAGTTTCAGATAGGTGCTCTGAAGAATGAGCAAAGTGATCTGATAGAGATGACTGAGAGAGACAGGTAGTGGGGTAAGGCCCCTCTGAGGGGACATTTGAGCTATGAGAGAGTAGGAGCTGTGCCAAGAGCTGAGAGGACAGCAATCCAGGCAGAGAGCACAGCACACTCAAGAGTTTCAGTTGGGAGAGGACTTGCATGTTTGAGAAAGAGGGCAGTGTTTGTGACTAGAGCTTCAGAATCAAGGAGAAGAGTGGTGTGAGAGGTGTCGATAAAGGAAGTCAGAAGCCAAATCATGCAGAGCCTTTCAGGCTGCGAAAATGAGTCTGGATTATAGTCTATGTGCAGTTGGAAGCCAGTGAAGAATGTTAACAGGAATGGATATCTTATATTTTTAAAAAATCTACTGGATTGCTTGTAGAGAGAATGTATTAGAGGATCCAGCAGCAGAGAGGACGCAGGGCAGCCAGTTAAGAGGTGATGACGGTTGCTCAGTTCAGATAGCATAGTGTCCTGAAACAGGCTGGAGTACAGAGATGGAATGAGGACAATGCAACAGACATTCTGAAGGTGAAACTGCACTTGGTGATACACAGATTTGGAGGGAGAGGAAATGGCAGTTATGCAGAGATCACAGCAGCTTTCTAAATTGGAAGCTGATGTTCTCACTTCTAACAAATGTACATCACTTTTAGCCCTTCTGGTGTGTCAGCCTCTGCTAGGTGCTTTCATATAAGTGATCTTATCACTCGAGACCAAGTAATTGTGACCAAATTCTATTTATTTTCATTTTTTTTTATAGTAGCCCTGAAAATATTTCTCTTCTGCTTCTCTGTGTCTCATGTCCTTTTCTAATGCTACTCGAAGGGATTATAAAGTCCAACTTATGACTAATACTCCATCTCAGGTCCTGGATTGTGGAAAGGACTTGAAAGTGCTCCTCGAGGAGACAGCCCCTTTTGGAGCAGCCAGAGAATCACTGAGATCCCACCTGAAATAGAAGTTCATCCAGAGGAACATATTTTGAAGGAGTCACGAAGCTCACAGTAAAGATCACGGGAACAGTCTAAAGGTAAGTAGAAGCTTCCGCCTTCATCCAAAGAGAGAGAGAAACAATCATCGATGGGAAATACAGGTCAGAGCTTGAGTCAGCTCCTGTGTTCCAGATTAAAGGCCTTTGAATTATATTCACAAAATAAGATTTCAAATTAGTTGATAGTAATAGCACATAAATAGGGTAGACATCCTTTATGTTAGCCAAATTCTTTTATTACAATCTAATTCTATTACTTCTGAATCAGTTCTATTAAGGTGGACATGTTTACCCTCACCTCTGTGTTGCCATTTTTCATGTATTTGAAGACATTAAAGTTCCTGCTCCATCCAGTTTAGTCTCTTCCAGAATGCATATCTCCTATTATTTTTTCCCTTCTTCGAAAGCTCTGTTGTTTTTACTTGTCTCAATTTTTTTAGATGCAAATTTTATTTTTAAAAATATTTTAATTTAGGTGAAATTCACATAACATAAAATTAGCCACTTTCAAGTGAACAATTCAGTGATATTTGGTACATTAAAAATGTTGCACAATCACCACCTCTATCTAGTTCCAAAATATTTCATCCCCCAAAGGAAACCTTGTACCCACTGAGGAGCTGTTCCTTGTTCTCTTTGGATTTGCCTAGTCTGGACATTTCATAGTATTGGAATCCTACAATCTGTGAACTTTTGTGTCTTGCCTCTTTCATTTAGCATGTATCACTACTTCATTCCTTTTTCATGGCTGAGTAATATTCCATTGCATTAACAGACCAAGGCTCTATCTTTATAAGTCTCTGTGAAGCACTTTTGCTCCATACATTTCTAGATAGCCTAAACGCCAGTATTGCCTTTTCTGCTTAATTGAAAGCTGCCATTATAATTTGCTAAATAAATCTTATTTATTTATTTATTTACTTTTTTATTTTACAGCAGAAAAGTTTTATTAGAAAGGGAAAGTACACTTCCAGATATGAAAGAGAAGCATGGCTCAAAAGGCCACTAAATAAATTTTAAAAGCTAAGTCATGGAGGAAAAGGTAGTATCTTCATGCTGTTTACATGGGCAAGCATCTGTTGATGAAATGGAAAATCCTAAGAGGTTTATTTGCTTTTGTAAAATAAATATCCTGTCAATATCTTTTTAAACTTTGTCACTTAGCATTTACTTCCTTTTAATCTCTAGGAACATCTGTACTCTCTCTGGTGTGTGATTTCTGAGGCTCTGGGGTCTGTGAGTATAGGTGGGCAGGACTTGTTGTATTCCGGGTCTGCTCCTTTCATTTATTGTGCCTTCATGCTGCTCAGATTCCAACTGTTTTAACCTTCCCAGGGTCACAGACCTCTGAATGTCCTCTGAAGATCCATTAATAGGTCATCAAAATGAAGCAATTCTTTGTAGATTTCTTGAATGTGGGGGTCTGAGAAACAATACAGCCATTCTATCTTGGTATGAAAAAAAGTTTTGAGTTACTGTGGTGTTTTTTTTTGTTTGTTTTGTTTTGTTTGCTCTTACAGTACCTGACTGTGGTGTTTTTAAGAGTAGTTGGTTATCTCTCGATGGCAGGGCTATGAGAGATTCCCGCCCACCATTAGTCTCTCAAAATTATTTTTTTTATAATGTCCACATATTTCTTAAGAATGAAAAAAAAACTTTTTAAAAAAACTATTACGCCAAAAAAAATCTGGAACTTCTGCATACACATTGGCTATGGCAGTCGTCCTCAAATTTTAGTATACCCCAGATTTATCTGGGGGCCTGTTAAAACAGATTCCTAGGCATCACCGCCAGAGTTTCTGATTCAGTAGATCTGAGGTAGGGTCTGGGAATATGTAAGGTGTTAGGTTTCCAGGTACTACTGATGCTGCTTGCCCAGGGACCCTACTCAGAACTTCTCTGTGTGTCTGTTATGTGGAAGCTGCCCTCTAACAGAGGCTATTTCTCCCCCAGATTGGCTTCCTCCAGAAGCTGCCAGGAACTGTCCCTTGAAGAGAGGTCTTCAAGACCAGGAGACAGGTGCTGTTCTCTGGACTGCTGAAATCCAGGTGAGCTGTGGTTGATATCTTTTGTCTCTTGAAGTTCCCATTTCACCTCGCACTCATTCTCACTCTAAAACTCATTCTTTCCCAGAGATGTCAGAAAGACTTTTATGTGGTTCAGTATACTTATCTTGGGTTATTTTCTCATTCTCTCCACTCTGATGTTATCACATGGCTGCTTACCTAAACCTATCTTTCCCCTTGGGGCCTGATCTCCTTTGCTTTGCTTTGCCCCTGACCTGATGACTGTGGTCCTGTCTCTGCCTTACCCCAGGCTAGAATGGTCCTATTTTATAAGTAGCAGCAGACCCCGGTGCTGTTACAGGGGCCAGTCACATTTGAAGACAGAGCGTATCCCTCTATCGGGAAGGATGCACACTCCTTGGACCTGCAGAGGGCCCTGTTCAGGGGTGTTACACAGAATAACAGAAACATCTCGCTAAGTAAGGATCTGTATTCTCTCTAGTTCCAGAGTGGATGTGTTCAGTTGTTCAGGGATAGAAAGAGTCCAAAAGCATCTGAGAAGGAAAGAGACAGATAGATGGAGTGAGGGCATACATAAGTATGGACAGTATGTGTGACAGTGAGCAAGAATAAGGGAGGGGACGAGAGACTGAAAGAGGTAGGAACAAAGAGAGTGGGGAGGGCGTGAGGGGAAGGGGAAACAGAGACGACAAGAAAGACAAAGAGCAAAAAACAGCAAATAGGCATAGACTGTGTGATGAACAGGTGAGAGATGAATGGACATGTGTTCACAGATAGCTGTGATGTCCTGAGTGGCAAAGATTAAAATCCAACACAACCTAATCGTGACAGTCCATGTCTATGCCTAGGCCCTTCAGAAGCACCAAGAGACCTTTTTCAGTCTCAGGACAGATCTTTTCCCTTTTGCAAATCAGTTCGGCCCTCTCTGGGCTGCTCCTCCTCAGAGAAGCCATTCTGATCATCAGATTCAGAGACAGATTCTCTGAAGCAGGCTTTGTCCTTGATATCTCCTCCCTGCTTCTTCACATGCAGGGTTTCCTGTTCATGGTCCAAATGTCATCTCCTGGCTGGATCAGAGAAAACACACAGGATCCCAGATATTCACTCCTGTAGAGTGAAGAAAAGTTCTGAGATTTCTACAAATGAGACTGGAGTGGAAGTCCATGAGATACCAGGAAAAGGAGAAGGAAAAAATCAAGAGTGACACAAAATAGCTGGAATTGGCAGATAGGAAAATAGCAGGCACACCCTTGGTTGCTGATGAACTTTCCTGTCTGTTCTCAGTGAGCCTCAGTTTTATAAGAAACTCCAAGTGCATAACAAAGCAGTTGGCTATACAGGGAAGTTGCCAAACTCTTGTGTGAACGTTTCCACTGGGCTATGGAGCAGTGTCAAACCAAGTTGAGAAGCTCTGTGCCAGTTGTCACGACCTTGTCAAGGAAGAGGAGGTCACGGCCCTGTGCCTTTCAGGAGAGAAAGCTCTGCTGGCCTCACAGAGGTCCTCCAGTTCTAGGACCTTGGCAGACAGGACAGTTGAGGCCAAAAGGCCAAGCCAAGGCCCATGGAAACAGAAAGAGGTGGAGAATGAGGACACATTGGAGGACTCAGACAGCTACAAATCCAAAGCAAGTAGTCAGTCCAGGAAACTTGGAGCCAGCCGGCACCTACAGCCTGCTCCAGAGCCACTTGGGTGAGGACCTTTCTGCACACGTGTCCAGGTTCTGATCACCTGTAAGCAAACTACTCTCCTAAACTGGGGCTTGTCTTCCTGCTATAAATTGAAGATGGATCCTGTTCCCTCACTTTTGGGGGTATGCTGGGATAAAAGCTACAGTGGGTACCCAACATAAAGCCATTCATTTGGCCATGTGCAGATTACATATAGGGAAAAGTAGCACCTGAACCCTTCTATTGTCTGATAACCCAAGAGATTTTTGTCTTGAGTTGTGAAATTGGAAAGCCAAAGTCAGGTACCTTTCTTTCACCAAAGCAGTGAATTGTTGGAGTAAGTGTTATATCAAGATTTTGCCAATAGAACTTAAAAGAATGAAAGTGATATTGCCTAGGGGAATGAGTATTCTCTGTAGAAGGTGAGTGACATCCTAGCAGGTACCACTGTGTGAATTCAAAGGTGGTCCTATTAGTCTGAGAATCAGGTTCCATTGCAGCTGCAGGGTAGTAGAGAATAATAAGAGTAATCAGGAGTGCAGGACCAGAGGATGGGTTGCATCTTTCATGTGAGTTGTCAGGGTAGTCCTTATTGAGAAAATGGCATTTGAACAAAGACTTGAAGGAGAAGGAATGAGCCATGTGGCTCTCTGGGGAAAGAGTGTTAAGAGACCGAGGGAATAGTCAGTCAGTGCAGAGGATCATGGTGAGCCAGACTTGTTAAGAAGGCTGGTGTGATCTGCAGAATGAGAGAAGATGAGTAATAAACAAGATTCACGAGCCAGATCACACAGGGCAGTAGTAGTAGAAGTGACAGGAACTGTAATTGAGAGTGTTTAAAAATGTTTACAGCACTTTAATATTGTTGCACTGTCCCACTGCATTTTTACAGTACTTTAAACAAAAAAAAAAAAACCCTGCTTTTTCACAGAAATTTGAGAATCACTAAGATAGAACTTGAGGCCCTACATAAAGGACATTGATTTTCAGAGGTATAAGGGGTATCCTTGCAGGGTTCTGAGTAGAGAAGAAATAGTTTTAATATGGCCACTTTAGATATTTCAATTTATTTGGCACTTAACTCTACTTAAAATTTACATCTTTTTTTTCCAACAGAGACTTGTAGAGGACTGCCCTCCTTGAAGTCAGGATCCATGTCATGTTGATATTTGCATTTCTCATAAAATAGTACAGTAGGCATTCAATACATGTTAGTTTGAATTGAATGAAAAAGGAAGGGGGTCACCTTGACTGCTGGGCTGAGAACAGACTGTAGGATATCAAGAGTGGAATCAAAAAGACCAGGGAGGTGACTTTGGTGTAATCTTGGCATCAGATAATGGTGAGGGTAGAGTAGAGGAGGTGATGATAGAGGCTGTGTGCCCTTCAGAGCATCACGACCAGATGTAATCAGAATGCACTTGCTGAGACAGCTCTGAGAAAATAAGCGCCCCCTCGACTGGCCCAGATGCCACCCCTTTGAGGTGATGCTAGGCCTCAGTTGGGTGTAGGGTTCTCGAATTGCCATCTAGCCTAAACTGCTATTCTCAGAGGTTAACTGCTTATTCTCCTTTTGGAATAGTAACTGCTGTAATGTAGTTTATTGCTTCTGCAAGGATGAGAACAGATATATCAGATGGAAATGGGCACATGAGGGGATACTCAGGCATCAGGGGTGGGAGTAGGCAGAAGTCTTCTATAACCAGCTATTCTCTCCTTTGAATCTTTGCTTCTATCCAAGTCCCCTCTGTTCACCATTTTCTCTTATGTGACCACATGACCTCAGGGATTCCCACCATTGTGGAGACAGGTGAGCACTGTCTTCACCATGATTCATCTCTCAGGGGAAATGCAGAGATTCAGGATAATTAAAGAGAAATAGAAGTGGCAGCTTTCGTAAGTCGCTACACTCCTCATTTGGAGGGGATGTCTTGCCTATAACACTGAATGTTTTTGTTTTTGGAAAAAAAGCTCACAGTGAGATATCTTCCAGGAATGGTGGCAACCAACTGTGGCATAGTTTGAGGATGGTCAAAAAATGGTAAAGTCCACATACAGGACATTACCCTAGCAATCAAGAGGGAGCTGTTTTTGCTCCTGACCTTGTTGTCATGTTGATGAATGACCTTATATAGGCCAAGGACTTTAGGTTTTCATGGTATTTAAGGATCATTTCCCTTGCAATTGAGTGCCTGATTTAGCATTTACCAGTTTCTTTCAAAGAGTCTATGTCATATTTCCCCCATAGGATTCCACTTAATGTGCTTTCTTAGATTGCTGGTTTGGACTTGGGCTCAGACTTTCTTCTCTTGCCTCCTTCTCCACCACTGATCCTCTTTTCATAACCTAAGTCTCTGCTTGCCAGATACTCAGAAACTTGCTTTCTTCTTGTTAGAGCTGGCTAGTCTCAGGGTGGCCTTTTATGATTCTACTCTCAGAAGATAGGCCATTTAAGTATTGAGAATACACTTACAGATAGACAAATGACATAAAGCATAACTCCTTCCTTCAGTTTTCTCATTATATCAGAATATCCAAAAAGAGACAGAATATGAGAAAAGTGGGTTGAATTAAGGTATATTTACCTATGATCACAAAAATTGGAGGTTAATTGGAAAATAAAACTTAGCCTTTTAATTAGCAGAAGACTGAATCACATGAAGAATTCCAGTTAGGTATTTCTTCTCTATTGTGGTTTAAGCATAACTCTTCCCTCATTCCATTATTTTCCTTTTCCACAATCCAGTGTAATTTTATTCTTTTAGGTTTTAAGGTCAAGAATGGATTTAAAAAGATAATCAAAATGGGATGATTCAGAAGGAGACATGAACATGGGTATATGGAGAAAGTCTAGTGGAGAAGTGTTCTGGCACTCTGAGCTGAAAACAGGCTAGGAAGGTGAGAGCATTAAGAAGGCAACATAGACATTCTACAGGTAAGAGTGAAGAAAGAACCCCATCTCAAGAGAGGATAAGTCACCAGAGACTTTGGACCAGGAAGAAGGCCTGGACTCATCCCCTCTGTGGTAGAAAGTGTTCTCAGAGTTTTCCCTCCTCACCACCAGCCCACCCCAGAACTGGGAAAAGCTTCTAAATATCATCACAAATGTGGGAAAAGTTTAGCTGAGGTTCTTATCTTGTTTGGTATCAGAGAATCTACACAGGAGGGAAGCCTTAGAAGAGCAGTGAATATGAGAAAAGCTTCAGTGAGCATTCCAACCTCACTGCCCAACTAAGAACTTAAACAGTGGGGAATGTGGGAGAAGCTTCTACCAGAGCTCTAGCCTCATTGTTCACCAGAGGCCTCACACTGGGGAGAAGCCTTGTCATTGCACTGTCTGTGGGAAGAGATTCAACACCAGTGCCCAGTTTTGCATTCACCAGCGAGTTCATACAGGGGAGAGCCTATACAAGTGTGTGCAGTGTGGGAAAAGCTTCAACAATAGCAAGCACTTCAGTGCCCACCAGAAAACCCACACTGGGGAAAAGCCTTACAAGTGCTCTCAGTGAGAGAAAAGTTTCACTAAGAATGCTGCCCTCATCCACCATCAGGAAGTACATACAGGAAGTCCATCACAGGAAGAGATGTGCTGAGTGTGTAGGAAACTCGACACATCAATTCTTTAAATCGACATATGTTTCTCAGAGCTTTCTTCTGCTGTGAAGAGTTCTACTATCCACACCCTGGATTAGCAGTAAACTTATTGACAACTGGTTGTCAAGTACCATGTCTGGGAATAGGAATCAGCCTAAGAATGCTGAACCCTCTTTTCATCTCTGCCTCTGATTCCAGAGTCTTCTCACTGTGCACTTCAATTTTGCTTACAAAGGCAGAGGCTATAGGACCTATAAGTCCTGCCAGGAAATTAGAGTATCTTGGTGTGAACAGAGAATGGGTCACTGGATGCCTGAGAACTGTTTCTGGGCCATGTCAGAAGAAATTCTTTTTTTCATGGGGAGCACATCTAGAAGTTTAACAGCGTGGCTCCGTTCTAAACCAACAGTTGAGCTCTAGGCATCTACGATTTTGTATTACTACTACCTTCAGTGCAGATCACTACTCTGTAAAACAGTTACCACTGAAAAGGGAACAAAGGAAATGAAAGAGGTTAAGCCATCGAATAATAGTAAATCAAAGCAAGTGATCCTCAGCAAGTGTAACATCTGATTTAATCTTTGTAAGATTTCTCATCTCACCATCACCCTCACTTGTTCCTGGCTTCTTGTGTCTTATAATAAGCAGTTTCTACAAGTTTATAAGCATTGCTATTTCTAAGGAAAATAAAGGTGTTTCTCCCTCCACTTCCTTGGCCTTTGGTTGTAATTTTCTCCATTAAAAACTTAACACTTACGTAGAAGCCTGCAAGGTCCTGAAGAAGATCTAAGTGTAGAACCTGCTTCAGGGCAGTAGCACATACAGAGAAGGAATGAGGGGCAGGAAATGGGGAGAGAAGGAATAGAATAATGTGAGAAGGGTTTGAGCCTTCACTGAGAAGAGAGATCACAGGCTTAAGAAAAATAGAAGAACTGTAGGAGGCTCTGACTGAAAGTGAAAGGCAGTATGAGTGTAAAGAGCTTCAAGAACCAACGTTAAAACATGATCCAGAACAAGGCATAAGTATTTAACCCGTTGTGAAACCTCCAGGGATAAAATGTACTAAAGGAGGGTACATTATACATGAGTCTTGGCCCATACACTGACTATGTTAGTACCTTGGATAACAATGGTGAAAAGCAAGTGACATTCTACCTTAAAGACAAGATTTTTTTTTTTTTAAAGGGAAAGGGAAGTAAAGGCAGGACAGAGAATATACTTCAGTGTTTCCTCAGTTTAAACCTTACTGGGGCCACCCTACATTTCCCTGCATATACTGTCCTTGAACATGGCCCTTAAGACAAGCTAGGCTGGCCAGTTCCCAGAGACACATACTTAACCTCTGCTCTACACAAAATCAAAAATTAACATCTTTGAAGGTCGTGAGCAAAGATAAAGAATGTTTGGGACAGCCTGATTTCATCGAAGATTCATGGTGGGGAAGGACACAGCCCAAGGATGGATCAATTATTGAAGGGCTTTGGTTATGGTTTCAAAGAAGTTAGATTTGATAAATGAGGAGGGCCACTGAAAGTCAGTACAAATGCTAAAGAATTGGAGAGCTTGCCTCACTAGCATGCAACTCCCACTCCTGGGTCTGCTGTGACCAGGGAAACTGGATGCAACTAGAGAACTGGCATTTTCAAGTTGCCTTCACCTCTAATTTGCTTTATTCTCTTGTCTGCTAGGCAGAAGAAGGAATATAGAGTACTAGATCTCACAACCCTTGCCTGTGAGCTACTCTGAATGGTCTGGAGTAGATGGGTAAGAATTAGAGAACACATTTATTTAGGAATTAATTTGATTGTCTGTAATGTACCAGGTATTGTAGTAGGAGGTAGATATAAAGCAGTGAACAAAGTATACAACCATCCTGAATCATCCTCATGGTCCCCTCTGAAATAACAGTGCCAGTTAGGCATCACCACCTGGCCACCAATCCCCCAAGATCCAAGTGCCAGTGTTTTAGGGCCTATCAAGCTTCGAAATTCTGGTCAACTTTTCCCTATATTCTCTCAACCCCATGTCTAGTAGCTACTTTGTACAGTTACCATCTCTGTTACCTACATGTCTATTTCCCATTACCTAATGCAGCCTAGTAATACATTGAGAATAAATTTGAAGTAGGTTTTACAAAAGTTTATGCCCACAAATCTATAGATTCTGCCATAGGTTTTACCCCTGTATATAGTTTCTTTACTTCCTTCCCTCACTGAAACATTTTAACTAATTGATTCAATTGTTTAATTGACAATATTTCTTTTTTCCAAGGATTCATAACCACTTCCCATAGAATGGATCATATATTCTCACTACAACCCAAAGAAGTAGGGCAAAGCTTACTTACTGATTGTCAACCTCACATACCTATTGTGGTTCCTCAGCCTAAGATGGTAGATGGGTGCTCAGAGCCAAAAGAACTAGGCCCCTCAAGCCTCCTTACCCCACTCTCTTTTCCTCTTGCCACCTCTTATATGCCTTTCCTGTGAGGGGATTGCCTTACCAGTTTGGGAACAGCCCAGGACTTATGGGATCCTAAACTACAGTGAGCATTTCATTGTTCACTTGGTCAAAGATGAATCCTCGCTTTCACCATTATCAGCTCCAGCCTCATGGTCCTGCTACTCATCATTGGCTTCGTTCTGAGTAGAGACAAAGAGAAGGGCTGAGCATCTTTTTCTTGTAAAGACACAGGACAAGTAATCTCACCACTCCCTGTGGTAGGGGAGATAACCTGAAAGATTTTGAACTTGGAGCCCTGCTTTGGCATCTGGAAGAAGCTGTGCTCCTGAAGCTGCTTGGGCATAGCAACACCTATGGAGTTTTCATAACTTTATGATTAACTGAGAATTGCAAGTTAAGTCTGTGTTTCCTCATAGCCCCAATATGTACCTGTTATCATAGGTTAAGTAACTTGCACAGTGACTAGAGAAAGGAGCCGGATTTTGAACATGGGTCAAATCAATATGAAAACCTTTAATTACTAGTCTCACTCTGAACTTTCTGGCTAACAATTTTTGTGAGACTTCAGAGTAGTGACCTTATACTGTTACATGAGACAAGAGTCTCAAGTTCTGTGTAGTTCTTACTAATTGCTATTCTTGCTAAATGTTAAAATGTAGCACAGTATTTTGCAGATGTAGCTGTAAAAAGGATGAGTTTGGGGGAAACTCAACCTTGTAAATGTAGCCAACTGTAAAGAAGAAATCAACCAAATAGTGTATATAAGCAATGGCCACATCACTCTCAAGAAGGCAAGAGCTTTGGATGTGAATCCTATCTCCTTTACTTACTGCAAGTAAATAAAACTACCTAATAACAACCACGTCTAGTTCTTGAGTTGAACACTTCAAGCACTCATTCTTGAGTAGAACACCCCTTGAGTTCAGTAACAAATTAGGTGATTCTTGTAGAATCCTCCTAAAAGGTCTCTCTCTCAGCCAGGTGTGGACATTGGGTGAAGCAGTCAGCAATGGCAGCTTGTCTGGGATTTACTTGCCTGCATCTCCTCCAGATGGAGGATCTGTTCTGTAGGAAATTCCAGCTTGGTGCTAACCACTTGAACCACTGCCTGACCAGACTTAACAGTGCAGTGGCCACCTGAACCTGTTCTGTTCTGTGGTCTGGAAGGTAGGCAGATAGGTCAGCCCTGTGGTCACTTTAATTAGTGCTTCTATTCCCATTTTGAGTATAAGGTTGTCTAAAGGATAGTATCATTTCTGATGCATGCTTGGTTTCAGCTTGGTGACATAGGAACTGTTTCCCAGACATTGGATTCAGGGCCCAACCTAGGTCAAACTCTGGAAAGTTGAGGGACGCCTGCAGGGCAATCCAAGACATCCTTAGATGATGACTTCTGGTCTGGCTGTCTGGTTGTCAGGAAACCCTGGGTCACTGATATTGTTTTCGGTGGGCTAGAGGTTATTTGTTCTGTTCTGCAGGAGTTGGATTTTGTTCTTTGCATGTGCTTTTATGTTGCCTTGTTAATCCTATATGTAAATATGCCAGCTATAGAAACCTCAAATTTGATCCCCAAATTTAGCCCCTTGGGGTACATTCTCCAGAAATGGATTTGTCTATTTTAGTTAAAGAAATTAAATGCTTATATAAATTTAAAAATGTAACAAGTGGGTCAGTGGGAAGAAACTACGTTTGTCCTGTCCAAGGCAGCCTTGCTTGAGGTGTACAATCTAGTGTAGATTTGGGAGGTATTATTTTCCAAGTGCAGCTTCTTTGCTTCCTCACGTTTCAGCATTTCATTTGTTACTAATTGCATTCAAGCTTCTTCCCCAAAATTTTTACCCTGTTTCCATCCAAGGAGTGTACTTTCTGGAGCATCTGCAGCCACAGTGGAATTCATAAATGCACCCCAGCAATTTCCTGAATGCTGGTGAGGTTCCCATCAGACAGGCCTCACCACCTTCACTGAGGAGGCTCATGGTTTC
This sequence comes from Macroglossus sobrinus, assembly GCA_004027375.1. NCBI lineage: Eukaryota > Metazoa > Chordata > Mammalia > Chiroptera > Pteropodidae > Macroglossus > Macroglossus sobrinus. The sequence goes on along the minus strand of PVKZ01000493.1, from coordinate 538,977 downwards.
CAGCAGAGATGATTTGAGATGAGCAAGACTGAGAGGCAAGGGTTTGACTGTGGGACTCAGGGCCAGTCTAGTATGGCTAATGGTATAAAGATATATGCTTGGGTTTTTTGGGAATAATTATCTATGAGCCACAATTGAAACCTGTTTTGTAGGCTGTTTGAATACGTGACCTTCTTCAAATCTATTCATAAAGAAAACTCTCACCGCTTCCCTTCCTCTGAAGGATAAGGGGTTGGGGGATTATCAATTTCTAGCAGGTATGATTTCGGAAATTTTACCACACATGTGATAACACTCTTTCAGAGGTAAGGTTTTACTTCAAACTTGAGGAAACAAATATTCTTGTAAGAATGTATGGGTAAGGTTGAAAGCAGGGTTTCCACTCTTGGTCACACATCAGAATAAATTGGAGAACAATTTAGCAATGCTTCCCAGAAAATTCTGAGGTACAATAGGTTGAGGAACTGCTGTTTTAAGAGACAAACCTAGTTGATCAAGGATGTTTTCCAAGCTGCAGTGGAGCATTTATATATGTTAAGAAAGATTGAAAGAATGCTTAAGACAGTACACAAAGGGGTGTCGGGAAAGCCAGACACAAAAATTCTTTTAGCCTCTGACCTGTCAAATAGAATCAGAACAGCTGTCATATTTTTTACCTACTCGATCAGGTCCTAGGAGATTAGGCACCTATACCAACAAAGATAAATGAACACAAAAAGATATTTGTTCCTCATGGGCTAGCTTGGAAAATAGTAAAAGAAGCCCATGGTTCCATATACTATGGAAAGGAAGTGCTCTGTGAATGGTTAGATTGGGTAAGAGTGACCCTGGGCATCAGAGGAGTCATTAACAATGTCATGGCTAGCTGTGTACAACACACAAAGAATAATGCATATACCAGACCTCTGCTACCAGGCCCAGGAAAGGTTGCCTGGAGAAAACTAGCAGGTAGACAGATTACAGTAATGCCCCCTGCTCTTGGTGGATTCAAATATTTATTAGTGTTAGTAGATACCTTTACTGGATGGGTTGAAGCAATCCCATGGCAAACTGAAAGGAGCAAAGAAGTTGTAAAGGCTCTGCTTAAGAAAATAATACCTAGGTTTGGACTCCCCAGGACTTTTCAAAGTGACAATGGACCAGCTTTCACAGCAGCTCTAATAAAGAGAGTAGAATGGCTCTCCAAATTAGGTGGATCTTACATTCTTCATGGAGACCATAGTACCGAGGAAAAACATAATGATATAATCAAAAGCTAGAAAAGACCTTGGCCAAACTGTACCCAAAAAATCCATAAGATCTGACTTAAATTACTACCACTTGCCCTGACCTGGATCAGGACAGTGCCTACAGGAATGCTTAAATTTAGTCCTTTAGAACTTATGTATGGTAGACCCTTTCTGGGCTCCTCCCAAATTTTAGGATGTCTGGACCCATTTATAGAAGCATATTATCCAATTAGGAAAGGTAACTCAAAACTGAAATCTAATGTGATTTTACCCACATCAAAAGATACCAAGCTAACATATATAATTCAGGGAACTGGGAATTTTTAAAAACCTGGAAATCAGGATCCCCACAAGATAAACTAAACCCAATATAGAGAGGTCCTCATTAGGTATTAGCAACAACTCAATTCTTCTCTTAAAACTATAAGATATACCTTCCTGGATACTTCATTCTGGAGTGAATCCAGCCATACCACCCAGTGAGAACAAGAAACCAGGTCCACAGTACTCCTATAAACCCGTCTGACCTCAAGCTACTTTTCAAAAGACAAGTTATTTTAGGAATCCCAGAACCTAGGGAACACCAAGAATTTCATAAATCAGGCAGCCAGGAATTTTCAGTTCTCTAACTCAAAGACATATTCTATCCATGTTCAGCAGAAAGCAGTTGCAAAAGTATGACCCTAATCTCTATTCCCTCAAGAATGAGCAGTGAAAAATCTCAAGGAGGATTTGTTAGCTAGGACAAAGGTCCTAAGGTCTGGATGAGTCGTACTAAATGCTATTCTTTCTCCTCCCTCCCTCTTTAATTTCCCTCCACCCCTGACTTCCACCCTTGACCTATGGATGTTGTCATTTCTCCTTAAGAATTGGATCTCTGAAGTCAGGGTATAACCTTCCACACACTTGCGGTGTGCACCAAGGGCCTGTGCTCCTGGGGCCTGGTGCCCCTGGCACTTTTGGGTGGCCTGGCTCACCTGGGGTATGGTCTGTGGCTCCACCTAGGGTGCAAACCCAGGACCTTCTGTGTGTAAAGCAGACACGCTAACCACTACACTATGGAGCCCCACCCCACTAAATCCTATTCTTGATAAATGTTCAAATGTATCACAGTATTTTGCAGATGTAGCTGTAAGAGGATCACCTTGACAGAAACTCAACCTTATATGTATAGCCCATTTCAAAGAAGAAATCAACCAAATAGGGTGATCAACCAAATAGAGTACATTAGCATTAGCTAAACCTCCCTTCAGGGAGACAGAGCTTTAGATGTAAATCCTGTCTCCTGTACTTGGCTACAGTAGATAAAACTACGTAACAACAACCACATGTCATTCCTGAGTAGAACTTTCAAATGGTGAACACCTTATTTGGTAACAGTACCATCAGGGCAGTTTCATTGTGACATATATTTATAGGATTAATGTCTGTCATCCCCTGAAAAATATAAGGTTCTTGGAAAGCATAAAATTTGATTTGTTCATTGCTGAATCACAGCACCTGCAATAATGCTTGGTGCTAAATAAATATTTGACAAATGATTAAATGGGTGAAAAAAATACGAGGAAGACTGAGCTCATGAGACCTGATTGACTGGGTGTCAAGCACTTAAGCATTATAAATACCAAAGGAGACTAAGAGTGGCCTCTGGCTGAGATGTTTCTGACACGGTCTTCAGTCCATTTCCATTACTGACGCTCTAGGGCAGGATTTGTAAACCTTGGCACTATTGACATTTTGGGCTGGACAGGTCTTTGTTGTTGATTTGAGGGCAGCTAGTGGTATCCTGTGCATTGCAGGATGTTTAGCTGAATCCCTGGCTTCCACCCACTAGATGTCAGTAGCATCCCCCAGTGGTGACAAAATTGACTCCACACATTGTCAAAGGTCTTTGAGGGGCAAAATGGCACATGGTTGAGAACCCCTTCTCTAGGGACATACCATTAGACTGGGTTGGTATAAGGATCTTCCATCTGTCCACCTGGTCTTCCTACAGAACAGAGCTGGCTGCCTTGACTTTCTGCACATCTAATCCAATTGTATACCTGCTCTGCTCAAAAGGCTTCAAGACTTCCTACTGCCTCTGAAATAAGCCAAGGTGTCCAAACTTGCAATGCTCTTTCCTGGCATTCAAGGCTCAACCCCTCTCTCCAGCCTCATTGCCCACTATCCTATACACAGTCCACAATCCAGCACAGATGAACTGGCCCCAGATCCTGGAACAGGTTCTGTGCTTTCCAGCCCTAGTGCCTTTGCCCACTCAACATTTCCTTTTAAGATTCAGGGCCTGATTTATTCTTTCAGGTAGACACTGAATACGAAGGGCTGCTAGTGTCTACCCCTCTTAACAAGAATAGGAAGGGCACACTTGAGTCTAGGCATTAGAAATGTAGAAATAAGAAAAATTTTTATGTTCTCAAGGAGTGCAACACTGAAGAAGGCAAGAAATTCATGGGATGAGGAGACAGTATCCAGAGTTATAGGCCAGGAGCAAGACTGCTATTTGAGAACCAAGGACCCTGGATCTGAGGGTTTAATCACTCCTATTGGTTTACTGCTGTTTGCTTGGAATATGCTTCCACTTCTTTTACCTGGTTGGGTACTTTTACAATTCCTGGTTGAGCTCACACCAATTTACAGATGCGACAGTAATGAAATAAGTGTAATGCTTGTGTACTTGTCACAGTTCTAAACACATACAAACTTATCCTCACAGCAGTCTTATGAATTCAATATTACTATTTCATCCTCCAGACAAGGAAACTGAGACAAAGTTTAAGTGACTGACAGAAGTAGGACTGAAACTTGCTTCTAACCAATGTGTTATCTCCTTTTTACTTAAAAATACTGCATAGGTACTGTAAAACATTTTCCCCAATAATGAAGTCTCTTATCTCCCAAACACCACTCCCTCTCCAGAGGACATAAAGATTATTGTGTAGTTCTTTCTGGAATTCAGTCTGTATTTTTGCCCATTTATTTTTACCTTCAATATTTTGTTTCAATATATTGACCTCATCTCTTTCTTTTTTTAACTACTGCATTTAGGAATGTACCATAACATATTCAATTTTCAGTCATTTCCCCTTTGATGGACATTCAAATGCCTTCCTGATTTTCTCATGCTGCATGCTATTCTGGATTGAATTATTCGTTAGATTTTCAAAGGGGAACTACTGGATTTGGTTGTGCATGAGAGAAAGAACAGTGGAAGTTGCTTTGTGGTCTTTGTTCTGGTCCCCCTTCATCCATTCATCTTTTATGAAGACTCTGGTTGCACACTGAAGGCATAGTACTCCATCAAGATATAAATGGAGGGAGTTGGGATATGAAATAGATAATATATCTCCTTAGGTAACATATTCTTTGATTAAGTGTAACACTGAGCAATTTCTCTAAGGATAGCCACATACATTATCTATTTTGATTGTTACAAAGTTCCTGCTGGCTATTATATTCATTTTACAGATGGTGAAACCGAGTGTTAGAGAGGTCCACTGATTACTACAGCTAGTACAACAAAATGCTCAGTGTCTTGACTCCTAGTGTCATGACCTTTCTAAGGTTATCTTGCTGCCTCACTATTCAGAGGGCAGGGTATACCTAGATGGCTACATTGACATGAGTTACAGAGTCTATGAAAAGAGGCAATGGCAGAGTAGTGCTTCTCAGTAGCCCTAGTGACTGACTCCACAGCTACCTGGAAACTTCTTCAGTGCACCCTCAAGGTCTTTGTTCCTCAGGTAGTAGATGAGGGAGTAGAACATGGGTGTAATTATAAGAAGAGGATAAGGGAAGTAGCTGTTCTTAGGCTAGATTTAGGTGACTGTCCTAAAAAGTAGTCTACCACCATGACATGGGAATTTCAGGTTCCAAAGCCTTTGCTTCTCTATGACTTTACATATCCTTGGCTAGCTTTGCCAATATAGCCACAGGTGACAAGGATTGAGCCCATGGAGACCAAGAAGATGACTGTGGCCACCAAAACCTTGCACTTTTTGAAAATGGCCAGGTTATGCTGCAGAAACACACAGCACTAGTTTCTCAATGGTTAAACACAAAAGTTTATATCTTGTTCTCACAGAGTCCATTATAGATCAGGGGACTCTCCAGAACAGCTGTCCTGTGTGGGAACTCAGCATTGCATACTGGTTTGATCTCAAGGTTCCTTCCTCTTTATATGCCTCCATGATTGAGGAAGGAAAAGATAGCACTAGAGAGTCTTGCACCAACAAATAAATGCTTTGGCCTACAATTGAGCTTCTACTCACAACCCAATGAGCAAAATGATCTCATGACCCTAACTGCAAGGAGTAGAAAAGCATAACTATTCTTTTTACTGTTCACTAGTATACAAGCTCCCTGATGGTATGCATTTTTCTTTTGTTCATCAATAATTCCTCAGTCTAGAACAGTGTCTGGGCACATAATAGGCTCTCATTAAATGAATGTAGTGCAAGATAACCACACATATCTTGGGAGGTAAGACAGAGTCCCAGGATTCTAAGGCTGAGGGTGTTGGTTAAAAGCTAAGCAGAGTAGAGATTCAGAGCTGGCCCTGATTAAGAAATAATATTTGGTGTAGCTTATTTTGAGCAAGAAAATAAGACACTGCTGAGAGCGCCAGACCAATTGCCTAGGTGATTTATAAAGCACTGAAGCTAAGGACAAAATCAAGTCAGCATAACCACCACCACCAGTGCTGAGCTCCTCAAAGGACTTGCAAGAGCCACAAATGCATCTGCTTCTTTAAGGTAGTCAGTCCTTTCAACATTATCTGGGGGTATGGAAGAGGGAACGAAATACACTTTGAGTATCTACTTGTTGCTAAGCTGGCAGGTACTTTTCTTTCATGAATCCCTGTGATCCCCAGATCAACTCTGAGGTGTTTTCTCCATTTCACAGAAAAAACAGAGACTTAAGAGTATTTCAGTAACTAGTCAAAAAGCAGGAATGTTTTATAGTCTACAGATATAATATGATGTCATCAAGGCTGGCTCTGTAGGAATAACACACAAATCAGTCCTGCTAAGCCTGACTTCAGGCCTGTCTAATGAAGCTAAGTCATAGCCAACAGACCCACTAGATATGGGGTCTTGAAAAGTCCCTGTATCTCTTTGAGACTTAACTTCCTTGTTTATAAAATAAGAGATTTGGAAGAGATCATTTAACTCCTTTCCTGATACTACCTAAAAGCTCTGACAGGATTACATGAATCACTGTTGTAAATAAAGTGAGTTATTAGAAAACCCACAGCCCATAGAAATTTCAGCAGTCTATCAAACTTGTCACCTATGGTGTTCTGAAAAAAACAGGCACTGGTAGACCCTGCCTGCTTAACAGTTTACTGTGTAAAACAACCAACATAGATGTGGATTTGTCGACTTTTGCCCACCACTCAGCATCTGCTCCAAAACCCTTATTTTTTGGAAACTTGGTTTCCAGTTGACTAAATTTTCAGGTCACCATGCCCAGTGAACCACAGAATCCTGCCTGCAGCACAAGCTCCAGTTCTCAATGTTCTTAATAACAACAAACAAATAATAAAAGCCAAATTATAAGCAAAAAACAAAACAAACCAAAAAAACAAGTTGATCCTAAGCTAACATTAATTTTTTGGGGGGCCTCAGGAAAGTGCTAATATTTATGGCTGTTTTATCCTATTGACATTGTAAGAGAAGGAAACAGAGGAAACTGTTATTGTAGTTAAGTCATCTTTATATCCAATATATATATTCCATGGCTAAAAATTCCAACTCGCTTCCATATGATCTCATAAATGTTTTCCCTTTTTCAAATACCACCAATGAGAGTTATAAGATAGTACATTATTAGTTATGTAGATTCCCTAGTGGTGAAGTAAATACGGTTTCATCATAGTAAAAACTGTGCTAATATTATTCAAGAGGTGAAGCTGCTAAAAAGTTCACGATGGAACTCACATGACGTCCAAGGACAAAAGAATGAAAGAAAATTCAATTTGGTTCTTGGAAAACTTTACATCTGAATTCATTTCTGCCCCCAAGGGACTACTGATATTGCTAAGCCTAACGTGAAGACAATAGTATGAAATAAAACAAGTATATTATTACTTTTGTAATAAAAGACCATGCTACAAATGTTTTTATCATGTATTTAACAGGAGGTGAGGAAATCAATGCAAAATCAACAATATTTACCTCTGTGACTATAGAAGACTGATTGATTCATGGCTGCATTTGTTATTTGAAGCCAAATTGGCTATTTGACCAGGTATAATTCCAAAACAGTTTTTCCATTATTTAAAATGGTCTTAGAATACCTCTCTTGCTAAGGACTTCCCTGAAGGTCTTAAATAAAAATTGTCGTACAACTTTAGTGCATCCCCTGCAGAATCTACCTTGATTCCTTTCTTTGATACATGATGTTTCTATCTTCAAATTTTCCACTGATGAAAAATTCTTTATGCTTCATAATTTTGTATTTTTTCATAAACTTTAGGGTCAAACTCCACTTGGTGAATTTGTTCAGATTGACGACACTGGATAAGCCTCTTTTCACAGGCTGAGTTTCTGGTGTCTAAGGTTTTGACTCCCTGCTTAAGTTTATCCTGCATTATCTACAGGTGGGTTTTCTGGTGTTTAATAAGGTGGGAGTTCTGACTGAATTTTTTTCCACATTCATAACATGTAAAGGGTTTTTCTCCAGTGTGAGTTCTTTGGTGTGTATGAAGATTTGAAGTCTGACCAAAGCTTTTCCCACACCATGAGCATTTATATGGTTTTATTCCTTGGTGTGTTGTTAAGTGCTTATTAAGATCTGAACTCCATCTAAACCTCTTATCACACTGTGGACATTTATATGGTTTTTCTTCAGTGTGAATCCTTTGGTGCTTTATGAGGTCAGAGCTAACTCGGAAGCTTTTCCTACATTCCTGACATTTAAAAGGCTTCTCTCCTGCACGTTCTTTTCTGTGACGATCCACAAGTTTCAGCAGCTCTAGTCTCCAGGTTACAAGTTTCTCTCTTTTATTCACTGGCAAATCTCGGTGCCATTTCCCCACCTTATGCATCTCAACATAATTCTCTTTGCCTGTTGTTTTCTGGAGAACATTCACTCTGGCCATTTTTGTTATTATGTCTCCTGGTGTTTGAATTTCTAAACCAGAACAGCATATCAACTGATGATTTTCAGTGTCATTTTTGAGCTTTAGCCCTGTTGGAATAAACATAAAAATCAACCAACTGTGTGGCAGAGCAAGAAACCACAAGAATGGAGAGAAAAATTCAAAGATCACTGATTTTTAAAATAGAGATAAATAGAGTCTTAAAATGTTAAGCCCTTACAAAGGTTCCTATCAAAGAACATTTTTCCTCCTCCCATGGAGTATTTACCCATAGGCAGTGCTCCAGGACTGTCCTTGAAATTCGGGGATCCTCGAACACACGGCTCTTCCCCTTGCTCTAGACAGGAGATCACTTTAGGTTTGGGAAGCACAAATATAGCTGCGAAATAAAAAAACTCAGGTCAAGGACTGGCAACTTAACAATGATTCACTAATTCTAGACGATTTCAGTAAAAACAAAGAATGCTTTTACAGTTTGTTACCACAAATAGTTAAATGATAAATGATGAAGATGCTTATATCAGGCATCAGGTTCACTGCATTTGTAAGTGGAGATACAAAGTGAAGAATGAGAAATAAGTCTAGCTTGACTGATATAAAGGACAGAGGGCGGGCGTGGGAACCATGTGCATGTTCTCCCTCCTCTGCCACCAAGAATACCCCATATTTGACCAAGGTGGAACCAAACTCTAGAGGTTGCATGGAATACAGGTTTGTCCTATTAAATCTTTAAGACTCTCTCTGAATAAGACCAAGTCTAGCAGAGCCAACTGTCAGTGGGTTGGGTATCATGTACACAAGTGATTCCTATCATAATTACAGCAACTTTTTATTTATTACTAGAGCACCAGACACGGGGCTTGTAAGGATTTCTACCACTCCTATAGCTCACTGGTTCACATCCTAATGGATGAAACAGGCCAAATCACTTAGTAGACTTTTCCTAAATACAAATTGCCAAGTATATATGGGAAGTATTCAGCATTCAGTCTTTTAACACTATGTACTGAGTGGCTACGGCATGCCAGTCACTCTCTGTGAACTAGGTATACAGTGGAGAACAAGCCAAAGTCCCCTGATCTCACAGAACTTATCTTCTATTGGGACATTGAGACAATCAAACATCAATAAACAAATAAAATCACAGAAGTGATAAAAAAAAAAAACTAGAGCAGGGTAAGAGAGCATTTAAGATTCTGCTTCTGTGAAGCTGTGTGAGAAAAAGGTATATGGAGGGCAGCTTTGAGGAAGTGGTATTTGAGTAGACCTAAAGGTAAAGCATTTTGACATGTGGTAGAAAAATTTGCCAGGTAGAGGGAAGGGGAAGGTAGAAATGTGCATGGCAAGTTGAAGAAACAGCAAGACCAGTGTGGATGAGAAGGGTATAAGTGGCAGGAGATGAGAGTAGGTAGGTAAGGAGAGGCCATATCCTGGAAGGTCTTTGGTAAGGAGAAGTTCGTATTTTATTCTGAATGTGATGAGATGTCATCATACAGTTTTAAATTAGACAAATGTCATTATCTGATCAGGTTTTAAAAGACTCTGGCTGCTGCATGGTAAACAGACTGTGTAAGGTCTAAAGTGGTGGCAAGAGGCACCAGTTAGAAAAAAAACTGAGGTAGATTTGCTTTGAGATGCCACTAGCTTAGACTATGATGCTAAGAGGGCAAGAGGTAATAAATGGCTGGACTCAGGCCATTGAAGATGGAGTCAAGAGGACTAGTAATGCATTAGTATTGGAGTATGATGGCAAAATCAGAGTAAAAGATGATGTATTTTTCTTGCACATGGGTGAATGGAGGTACCCTTTATGAGACAAGAAGCATATGAAAACAGGAAGTTTAGGGGGGAAGAGGGAAAAGAAATCAAGAATTCTATGTAGGATAAGAAGTGTGTACTTGGAAAAAGCTCTCAAGTGATCTGCATTGACTTTACCCCAGCCTGCACCATCTAGCTGTGAACCAAACAGCTATGAGCACAGACACTCTCATAGGGGTGCATTCCCAGTAAGACGAGAACATGACTGATAACTTTTAAGTAAAGGCAAGGGGAGAACCTTTACCTAGAGAGATGACAGTCTCATAGTTTTCCTGCATTACATCATTGTAGAGGGCCCTCTGACTGGGATTCAGTAACTCCCATTCTTCCTGGGAAAAATACACAGCCACTTCTTCAAATGCCAACAAGCTCTAAAAAAGAGAATGGGCTTTAGCTCAGCACTTGCCACTCCAGATGCAGCCCTACCATCAGACCCATGACCTGCATGGTAGGCCAGGCCTGAAAGAATGAACAGCACATGATTTTTGAAAAAGTGAGAAAGGAGAGAGAAAGGAAGTAAGGAAACAGCCTGGGAGGTGTCCAGTTCCCCAGAGAGAATCTCTGGGCTAACATGCCTCTGAGCACCTGCTGGGCAGTGTGGCTCATGGGCAGCGGGGAAAGGCAGCGTTAAACAGCTCGAAAGCTCAGCTCACCTGAGATTCAGGCAAGTTGAGCTCAGGTGCCACTGTCCAGTCTGTGGTGTTTGTCTGCTCAGGAAATGCTAGGATCTGGTGAGTAAGCCCAGCTGTAGGTGGAAAAGAGCCATAGGAAATTTCTCCTTCTGTAAACATCCTGAGCTCATTTAAAAAACATAGAAGATCCTGATTCTTAGACATGAGAAACCTTTACAAAGGTGTGTGGTGCAAAAAATAAACAAAAAACCCCTTTTTATTATCCTCTTATGACATAAATTGTTCTGAGTTAGGTAAAACAAATGTTTTATAAATAAAGTACTCAGCTCCTTCTCATTATCTTGCTTAGCTTCTCTTAGCCCTTCTCAGTGCCTTTACTGTCTCTCATTGTCCTCGTCTATATTCTCACTGTGCCTCTGCCTTTTCTCTGTCTCTCACTCTCTGCCTCTGAGAGGAGACCATACTCTGTGGAGTGTTATCCCTTTTCTAATAAACTTTCCTTTTGACTCTTAAAAAAAAGAAAGTACTCAGGACTTCAGTATACAGTAGATGTAGTTTTTTATCATTTGTTATTTTTTTCCTGCTATACAACTCTGTTCACAATCTGCCGATTGAATTCACATTCTGCCACTGACAGCACATTTCTGACCCCAATTCCTTCCATATTTTGTAAGGACGAGGTACCCTCAACTCTTCTCACTTTTCTAAGGAAGAGTTCATGATGTAATTACCATGGCACTGTGATTTGGGTATTTCTGTACCTTAGGCTAACCCTTACTTTCACCCATAGCTTGTCTATTCTAACACCACTTTTAGCGGGGCAGGCGTATCATAATTGCTAAAACGGTTGTATTTGCAGATGCACAGAACTGGACCTCCAGAAAAAGCATACAATGTTCTGTCTGAACAAACTATTGTCACAGGTCGCAGCAGAAAGAAATTACCATGAAGCTCCTTACCTCTCTCACACACAGGCTCAGTCTCTTTATGAGTATTTCTGCTCAGCTGTTCTTGTATACTCTGGTATGTATTCCAAAATTCTTCATCCTGGGACATGCCCACTGGCTGGGGCTCTGCTGGCTTCGGTTTGAAGCCTTGGGCCTCTGCTGTTTCTCCCAAGAGCACGGCTTCCTTTCCCAGCTCATGGGCTGCAACCTAGAAATAATTCCCATCCTTGTTACCACAGAATTTACTTTAGTTTTTGGGGTTGGTGGTAGGTGGAAAAAAAATTGTACAGCCCAGACTGTGGAAAGTTTGAGATAATAAAGGAAATAACAGAAAGACTTAAAGATATTGGGCCACCAGTTTTCCATAAAGAACTATCCATAAAATCTAGGAAATTTAGGGTAAAAGGAAAAAAGGTGTGGCTACTACCAGCCCTCCAATACAGTAGCCCCCACCCCTCCGCACAGACCCCAGTTCAGACCAAAAGTAGGGCTGCGTAGGGCACTTGCTCACACTGCCTTGACAGCCTTTCTCTCTTCACTTAGATCCCTGCCACAGAGGTTTCTTCTATTTTTCTCAAAAAATTAAAGAAGTGACTAAAAAGCATTCTCTTGACAACCAAGGGCCAGGACTGGTTTTCAGAGAATGAAGGTGAAATGGAAAAGAAAAGGAGAGCAGAGTCTGGGCTCAACCTTCCTCCAAATGATCTTGGCACCAAACATATTCTTCACAGGCATGAAGCCAGGTGATGTGCTGCCACCCTGATTCTCACTCACCAGAAGAGCCAAGGACTAACCACTGAGGGTGGGCACTGGAGACTTGTCTATGATATGAAGGACACTATTTCTCAGCATCTTTCTTCTCTCAGCCACCTGTTGGGATTTCCAGATCTTTGTTTCCCTTTTTTCTTTTTCCTCTTTCTTCCTCTGCAATCCTGTTGTCTGGTTTCTCTTTTTCCTATCCTCTCCTTTGGTCTCTACATGTTCTCACTTAAATGAATCTGCCCCTCTCTCTCCAACCCCTTGTTGCTCTTTGTTTCTAAAAACTAAGACCCATCTCCTAGGCCAAGCCAGATTAGGCATGTTACCTTCAATACACCCAGGTTCCAAAGAGGCCAAAACACAACCTTTTCTCTAAGGCCAGGGAAACCTCTGCCAGAATCACCTAATCCTTGGAATGACTATTGCTTCAGATCTGTAGTTTCAGGTCCTGCCTTAGATAGCTTTAATGAACAACAGATCATTGACCTATTTCACCTTATTTCTCAATTAACTGCCTTCAACCTCAATATAAATCTACCTTTATCCTATTTCATTGTTTATTTCAGGAATTTTTCTTCCCACCCCATTCCTTATTTGATCAGATTCACTCTACAAGTGGTCTACCAGGGCCATATCCTCATTGCTCTACAGGTGGTGCTTCTTTATCTAGGTCTGGGCATACTCAGTGGTCAGGAACCACTCAAGCACCAGCAATTCTAAGATATGCTCTTTTCAGTAGACCTCTAGTCTCAACCACTGACAGTGTAATTATTGAAGTTAGCCAACAGCCTCACAGGGTCCATCCACTTACTTCATAATGGTAGAAGCTTCAGAAGTGATAGTAAGACTCTTGGGACTGCAACTATCAGCTCGTGTGGTACATTTCTTACTGTGACTAGAACTCAATATCATAGAACCTTTTGTCTCCCAGAAAGCCCTGACCTGATGGTTCAAATAAATACTTGGCCACCTTCAGACCTACCATCATCATTATGCTCTGCAACAATCTGTTCCTGTGGACACGCAACTAGGACCACCATTGAGACTCAGTATGCTCTGGAACACAAAAGGATTTTCTTTTATAGGTACTGAGGGCAGGAAAAAAGTGCATGTCAGTAAGAATGTCACATGAGCTTACTTTACTATTTTCTAGCTAGTATGAATGAAAAATGAACAGAAAACATTCCACTTTCTCATCTCTTTAAAAAGCAATTGCGAGATCCTGTCTCTCCTTTTCTTAACATTAACTACAGCACAGCTGACTGAAAATAAATGCCAATGGATAACTCCACCTTAATAAAAAAAGTTTCACAAAAGGTTGTTGAGTAAGAAAATTGACACCCACTGGCTGCAGAGAGCTTGAGGATTATCCAAAAATTTCATTTATGTGCTTTCTATCCTATCCTCTCCATGTCAAAAGACAATTAGGAGAGCATTCTGAGTTTCTCTTACATTTTGACATCACCCTAGTCTTTTGCCTTTAGTAAGAAGTTACAACTTTAAGACCCAAGAGAATTCTTGAGAAGATGGAAGCCTTCACTTGATGAGACATTAGAGTCTCCATTCCTTGTTTGAATACTGGCAGGAGAACTGAGTCAGTGAGACTAGAGTAGGAGAAAAAAACATTAGGGAGAAAAGCAGCCCTTTCTTCTCAGAGAGCAACCCCCAATTAAGTAATTAGATGATCAATGTTCTTCTTTGGTTCTTCTTCACAAGATGTATAAAGGGTGCTATGTAGAAAAGTTACATTATATTTTTGTATTTGTTTACTTGACCTAGGAAAAATTACAACCGACCTTTCTTCACAAAACGTTTATCCAAATATCCAGTAGCAGAAAAGGAGAGAATGGCAGTTGCTGAGATTAAGGTAACCTTTTTGCTGACTTTACATTTCTTTGTGGGTTTACAAGATTTCCAAGCGAGGATGAGGAGAGCCTCATACAACTCACTCTCCCTGAAGTGATGCAGGGGAACCCGCACCGAGATTCTGTCCCGGATGCCACCGTATTCATTAATGGCTGATTCATTGCTGCCCACCCTGGCACAGGCAGCACAGGAACGCGTCCCATGCTTTTACATCAGCAGAAGCTAATCTCTCTGACACTGAACTGCCGGTTCTCCAGAGGTTACATCAGCTCGCAAAGGAAACCCCAGCGGAGGCGACAGGTGGACGTTACTGGATAGCAGACAGGCACCCGTGAGCACCGTTCAAGCGAGCGATATTCGAGCGGACTCTCGCCCAGGGTATCTGTGCAGGCCAGGTGCTATCTATACAAAGAGAGAAAAAGTGGTCTCCGGAACCTGACGGCCGGCCTCGAAAATAATGGCCGCCTCGCCTCCAATAGCCCTGCAGCAGACAGCAGCTCTCAGGCGCTGCACAGTAGACGCCGACGGGAAGCCGCTTTTTGATTACCTGGAGCATCTGGGCTTCATGAAAACTGCTCCTTCCTCGGGCTCAAATACAAGGAACCGACCAACGGGCTGCCATTTAAAGGGCGTAACTCTACACCCAGTAACTTTCAGAGACGGGCCAAGAGGGCGGAGGTGCAGATGCCACACAAGCACAGGTCGCTCTCACCCACCTGCGGCCGTTACTAGTCGCAGTCAGAAGGCGGCTCTCCGACGGAAGCGGAAGTACAACACTTCCTGGCCGGCTCTGCGCAGGCCCGCGGAGTCAGCGAGCTCAAGCCTTCCCGCGGGGAAGCTGTTTCCCTACCGGTTTAGCCCGGCAGCCCAGTTAACACCATCGAGTCTAGACGCCCACCGGCCTAGAATGGCCTGCACGAGGACTTGGCCCGTGGCTGTCGCCCTCTTGCGGTTTTGCTCTATGAGACGTTAGAGCCGTTTATATGGATAGCCCTGGAGGAATGAACCAAGTAACCTTATAGAGAATGGCCTGAGGGAGAAGGGTGGTGGTCCAAGATGTCTCAGAGAAGACATCCGAGCTGAAAAGCGAGACAGAGGAGTTGGTTATGCCAAGAGCTGAAAGGAGAGCAATCCAGGCAGAGAGCACAGCACACTCAAGAGCCTCAGTTGTGAGAGGACTTCGCATATTTGAGAAAGAAGGAAAGGTTTGTGGCTAGAACATCAGAATCAAGGGGGAGAGTGGTGTGAGAGGTGTTGATAAAGGAAGTCAGAAGCCAAATCATGCAGAGCCTTGCAGGCTGCAAAAATAAGTCTGGATTATAGTCTACGTGCAGTGGGAAACCAGTAAAGAGTGTTAACAGGGACGGATATTATCTTACATTAAAAAAAATTCTACTGGATTCCGTGTAGAGAGAATGGATTAGAGGATCCAGCAGCAGAGAGGACGCAGGGCAGCCAGTTAAGAGGTGATGACGGTTGCCCAGTTCAGATAGCATAGTGCCCTGGAACAGGCTGGAGAGTACAGAGATGGAATGAGGACCAATGCAAGAGACATTCTAAAAGTGGAACCGACTGCACTTGGTGATGCACGGATTTGGAGGAAGAGGAAATGCAGTTGAGCAGAGATCACAGGAGCTTTCTAAATTGGAAGCTGATGTTCTCACTTCTAACAAATATACATCACTTTTAGCACTTCTGGTGTGTCAGCCTCTGCTAGGTGCTTTCATATAAATGATCTTATCACTTGAGACCAAGTGATTGTGACCAAATTCTATTCATTTTCATTTTTTTACAGTAGCCCTGAGAATATTTCTCTTCTGCTTCCCTGTGTCTCACGTCCTTTTCTTATGCCACTCGAAGGGATTGTAAAGTCCAATTTATGGCTAATACTCCATCTCAGGTCCTGGATTGTGGAAAGGACTTGAAAGTGCTCCTTGAGGAGACAGCCCCTTTGGGAGCAACCAGAGAATCACTGAGATCCCACCTGAATCAGGAAGTTCATCCGGCGGAACAGACTTTGAAGGGGACAGGAATAGTCCAAAGATAAGCAGAAGCCTTTGCCTTTACCTGGGGCAGGGGAGAAACAATCATCAATGGAAAATACAGGTCAGAGCTTGAGTCAGCTCCTGTGTTCCAGATTAAAGGCCTTTGAATTATATTTACAAAATAAGATTTCAAATTAGTTGATAGTAATAGCACATAAATAGGGTAGACATCCTTTATGTTAGCCAAATTCTTTTATTACAATCTAATTCTATTACTTCTGAATCAGTTCTATTAAGGTGGACATGTTTACTCTCATCTCTGTGTAGCTGTTTTTCATGTATTTGAAGACATTAAAATCCCTGCCTCATCCAGAATACATTCCTCGTATTAGTTTTCTCTTTCTATCAAAGCTCTATTTTTTTTTTTACTTGTCTTATTTTTTCTGGAAAAACTTAAAATTGTTCTTAATTTAGGTGAAATTCACATAACCTAAAATTAGCCATTTTCAAGTGAACAATTCAGTGGCATTTGATACACTCAAAATGTTGTACAATCATCATCTCTATTTAGTTCCAAAATATTTAATCCCCTCAAAGGAAACCCTGTACCCATTAAATAATGGCTCCCTGTTTACGATGGATTTGTCTGTTCTGGACATTTCATAGCACTAGAACTCTATGATCTGTGACCTTTTGTGTGTGGCCACTTTCATTGAGCATGCCCATAAGACACAAGAGGAGGGGGAAGGGAAAAGCAGAGGTGACACAAAATATCCAGACTTGGCATATGGAAAAGTACAGAGATACCATGCCTGGCTGCTGATGAAACCACAACTTTCCTGTCTGTTCTCAGTGATCCTTGGTTTTATAAGAAACTCCAGGTGCACAGCAAAGCAGCCAGTTATACAGGGAAGTCGCCAAAATCTTGTGCAATTCTGGATTCTGGAGCAGCGTCAAACCAAGTTGAGAAGTTCTGGGACAGTTGCTGTCAAGGAAGAGGAGGTCACAGCCTTAGGCCTTTCAGGAGATTGAAGCTCTGCTGGCCTCACAGGGGTCCTCCAGTTCTAGGACCTCCAGTTGAGGCCAAAGGGCCAAGCCAAGGCCCATGGAAACAGAAAAAGGTGGAGAATGAGGACACATTGGAGGACTCAGACAGCTACAAATCCAAAGCAAGTAGTCAGTCCAGGAAACTTGGAGCCACCCCGGCACCTACAGCCTGCTCCAGAGACACTTGGGTGAGGACCTTTCTGCACACGTGTCCTGCTCCTAATCACCTATAAGCAAACTACTATCCTAAACTGGGGCTTGTCTTCCTGCTATAAATTGAAGATGGATCCTGTTCCCTCACTTTTGGGGGTATGCTGGGATAAAAGCTACGGTGGGTACCCAGTGTAAAGCCATTCATTGGGCTTTGTGCAGATTACATATAGGGAAAGGTAGCACCTGAACCCTTATATTGTCTGATAACCCAAGAGATTTTGTCTTGAGTTGTGAAATTGGAAAGCCAAAGTCAGGTACCTTTCTTTCACCAAAGCAGTGAACTGTTGGAGTAGGTGTTATATCGAGATCTTGCCAATAGAACATAAAAGAGTGAAGGTGATATTGCCCAGAGTATTCTCTGTGGAAGGTGGGTGATATCCTAGCAGGTACCACTGTGTGAATTCAAAGGTTATCCTATTAGTCTGAGAATCAGGTTCCATTGCAGCTGCAGGGTTATGGAGCAGAATAAGAGTAATCAGGAGTGCAGGGCCAGAGGATGGGTTGCATCTTTCATGTGAGTTGTCAGGGTATTCCTTATTGAGAAAATGGCATTTGAACGAAGACTTGAGGGAGAAGGAATGAGCCATGTGGCTCTCTGGGGAAAGAGTATTAAGAGACAGGGCAGAGGCTCTGAGGCTAGAGCAAGGCTGGGCAAGAAAGCCAGTGTGATTTACTGCAGATTGAAAGAAGATGAGTAAGAAACAAGATTCATGAGCCAGATCTCATAGGCCAGTACTAGTAGAAGTGACAGGAACTGTAATTGAGAGTGTTTAAAAATGTTTACAGCACTTTAATATTGTTGCACTGTCCCACTGCATTTTTACAGTACTTTAAACAACAACAAAAAACCCCTGCTTTTTCACAGAAATTTGAAAATCACTAAGATAGGCTTTGAGGCCTTAAAGGACACTGACTTTTAGGGTTATAAAGGGTAGCTTTGCAGGGTTCTGAGCAGACAAGAAATAGTGTAAAAATGATCATTTTGAATATTTAGATTTATTTGGCACTTTAAACATTTGTTTATATCTTCCTTTTTCTACAGAAACTTGTAGAGGACTGCCCTCCTTGAAGTCAGGATCCATGTCATGTTGATATTTGCATTTCTCATAAAATAGTACAGTAGGCATTCAATACATGTTAGTTTGAATTGAATGAAAAAGGATGGGGGTCACCTTGACTGCTGGGCTGAGAACAGACTGTAGGAGATCAAGAGTGGAATCAAAAAGACCAGGGAGGTGACTCCAGTGTAATCTTGGCATCAGATAATGGTGGCTCGGAGAGGGTGGAGTAGAGGAGGTGATGATAGAGGCTGTGTGCCCTTCAGAGCATCACGACCAGATGTAATCAGAATGCACTTGCTGAGACAGCTCTGAGAAAATAAGTGCCCCCTCAACTGGCCCAGATACCACCCTCTGAGGTGATGCTAGGCCTCAGTTGGGTGTAGGGTTCTCGAATTGCCATCTAGCCTAAACTGCTATTCTCAGAGGTTAACTGCTTATTCTCCCTTTGGAATAGTAACTGCTGTAATGTAGTTTATTGCTTCTGCAAGGATTAGAAGAGATATATCAGATGGAAATGGGCACATGAGGGGGTACTCAGGCATCAAGGGTGGGAGTAGGCAGAAGTCTTCTATAACCAGCTCTTCTCTCCTTTGAATCTTTGCTTCTATCCAAGTCCCCTCTGTTCATCATTTCCTCTTATGACCTCAGGGATTCCCACCTTTATGGAGACAGGTGAGCACTGTTCTTACCGTGATTCATCTCTCACGAGAAATGTGTGGGATTCGAGATAATCAAAGGGAAATAGAAGTGGCAACTTTCATAAGTTGTCTACACTCCTCAGTATAGTCTTGCCTACTATACTGAATGTTTTTGTTTCAGGAAAAAAGCTCACAGGATGATATCTTCTAGGAATGATGGTAGCTTTGTGGCATAGTTTGAGAAACTAGGATATAACATTTTGGGCTACTAAAAACCTTCATTGCTATATCTGGTCTTTATTGATCTAGCACTGTGGGTTTCCCCCCACCCCTGCAGCACATGTGCAGTGGGGCTATAATGAGACAAAGACACTCCAGGCCATTCTCAGTACTTTTCAGTTTTATGAAAATCTCTAGACACATCAGCAGAGCAGGCAGATCTATAAGGCTGGAGCAAAACAACTCCAGGAATGGGTCTTTCTGGGGGATCCCAGAGCAATGTTGCACCAAGTTCAGAAGCATACAATCTGCTTTCTTTGGCCATGAAGGAATGATAGGGAGTCTGGAGAGACGAGTCATCATAATGGGAGTCTATAAAAGTTGTAGAAGGTGCATTGGAGATGGCACAGCCAGGAATGAAAAGGACTTCAGGATTCCTGGCCATGAAGTTAGGACATTTGACTTTACCAGTCCTGGTCACAAACAAACTTGATAAAATCCTTGGTTCTGATGGTCAAAGGATGGGAATATCCAAATACAGACCATAGCCCAAGCAATCAAGAGGGAGCTGTTTCTGTTCCTGGCCATGTCATCATCTTGAAGACGGATCTTATATAGGCCACAGAGTTTCACTTTTTGTGGTGTTTAAGGATTATTTTTCTCGCAATCAAGCGTCCTGATTTTGCATTTACCAGCTTCTTTCAAAGAATTCATATCAATTTTTTCCCCATGGAATTTCACTTAATGAGCTTTTTAGAATGCCAGTTAGGCCTTGAGCCCAGACTTTCTCCTCTTCCCTCTTTCTCCACCAATGATCTTCCCTTCATAACCTCTGCCTGTGCTTCCCAAATACTCAGAAACTTACTCTCCTTGTTTGAGCTGGCTAGTCTCAGGATGGTCTTTTATTGTGCTGCTACCAGATTATACACCATTCAAGAATTGAGAATACACTTGCAGACAGACTGACAAATGACATAAAGCTTAACTCCTTCCCTCAGTTTTGTTATTGTGTCAGAATATCCAAAAAGAGACAGAAGAAAAGTAGGTGGAGTTGAGGTGTATTAACATGTGATCACAGAAATTGGAGGTTAAAATGTTAATTGGAAAATAAAATTTAGCAGAAGACTGAATCACATGAAAAATTCCAGTTAGGTATTTCTTCTCTGTTGTGTAACTCTTTTCTCATTCCATTATTTTCCTTCTCCAGAATCCAGTGTAATTTTATTCTTTCAGGTTTTGAGTTCAAGAATGGGATTAAAAAAGATAATCCAAAATGGGATGATTCAGAAAGAGACATAAACATGGCTATATGGAGAAAGTCTAGTGGAGAAGTGTCCTGGCACTCTGAGCTGAAAACAGGGTAGGAGGGTAAGAGAGTGTTAAGAAGGCAACAGACATTCTCCAGGGAAGAGTGAGGAGAGAACCCCATCTCAGGAGATGAGTCACCAGAGACTTTGGACCAGCAATAAGACTTGTACTCACCCCCTCTATGGGAGAAAGTGTTCTCAGAGTTCTCACTCCTCACTATCAGCCAGCCCCAGAACTGGAAAAAGCTTCTAAATATTTACATCATGAATGTGGGAACAGCTTTATCCGAAGTTCTTATCTTGTTTGGTATCAGAGAATCCACACAGGATGGAAGCCTTACAAGTGCAATGAATGTGAGAAAGTCTTCAGTGAGCACTCCAACCTAATTTCCCACCTAAGAACTCACATGGCAGAGATACCTTACCCATATGGGGAATGTGGGAGAAGCTTCAACCGAAGCTCTAGCCTCATTGTTCAGCAGAGGCCTCACACTAGGAAGAAGCCTTATCAATGCACTGTCTGTGGGATTCAACACCAATTCAACACCAGTTCCCAGTTTAGCACTGACCAGTGAGTCCATACCAGGGAGAGCCTATACAAGTGTGCACAGTGTGGGAAAAGCTTCAACAACAGTTTCTACTTCTGTGTCCACCAGAAAAGTCATGCTGGGGAAAAGTCTTACAAATGCTCAGTGTGAGAAAAGTTTCATTAAGAATGCTGCCTCATCTGCCTTCAGGGGTACACACAAAAGAGATACATCACAGGAAGGAAGAGATGTGCTGAGTGTGTAAGAAATCTGACATATCAATTCCTTAGATCAACATGTGTTTCTCAGAGCTTTCTTCTGCTGTGGAGAGTTCTACTATCCACACCCTGGATTAGCAGTAAACTTACTGACAACTGGTTCTCAAGTACCATGTCTGGGAATAGGAATCAGCCTAAGAATGCTGAACCCTCTTTTCATCTCTGCCTCTGATTCTAGAGTCTTGTCTCACTGTGCACTTCAATTTTGCTTATAGGGGCAGAGACTATAGGACCTATAAGTCCTGCCAGGAAATTAGAGTATCCTTGGTGTAAACAGAGAATGGGTCACTGGATGCCTGAGAACTGTTTCTGGGCCATGTTAGAAGAAATTCTCTATCTCATGGGGAGCACATCTAGAAATTTAACGTCATGGCTCTGTTCTAAACCAAGAGTTGAGCTCTAGGCACCTACTATTTTGTATTACTACTACCTTCAGGGCAGATCACTACTCTGTAAAACAGTGACCACCGAAAAGGGAGCAAAGGAAATGAAAGATAGGTTAAGCCATTGAATAATAGTAAATCAAAGCAAGTGATCCTCAGCAAGTGTAACATCTGATTTAATCTTTGTAAGATTTCTCATCTCACCATCACCCTCACTCATTCCTGGCTTCTTGTGTCTTATAATAAGCAGTTTCTACAAGTTTATAAGCATTGCTATTTCTAAGGAAAATAAAGGTGTTTCTCCCTCCACTTCCTTGGCCTTTGGTTGTAATTTTCTCCATTAAAAACTTAACACTTATGTAGAAGTCTGCAGGGTCCTGAAGAAGATTTATGTATAGAACCTGCCTCAGGGCAGTGGCACATACCAAGAAAGAATAAAGGGCAGGAAATGGGGAGAGAAGGAATAGAATGGGGTGGGAAGGGTTGGGCTTTTACCAAGATGAGAGATCACAAGTGTAAAGAAAATGGAGCGACTGTAGGAAGCTCTGACTGCAGGTAAAAGGCAGGGTGAGTGTCAGGAGCCCTAAGAACCAATGTTAAAACATAGTGATCCAGAACAAGGCATAGGTATTTAAGCCTTTGTGAAATCTCCATGGATAAAAAGTACTAAGAAAAGGGTACTTTATACATGGTTCTTGGCCCATACATGGATGATGTTAGTACCTTGGATAACTTATGGTGAAAAGCAAGTGACATGGCCTCTGGCTGAGCTTCACTGAGGAATTAAATACGAGCAAAGAAGAATGTACATTCTACCCTAAAGAGAAGAAAAAAAATTTTTTTCTAAATGTTGGGAAAGGAGAGGCAAAGGCAGGGCAGAAAATATACTTTAGTGTTTCCTTGGTTTAAGCCTTGCTGGGGCCACCCTACATTTCCCTGCCTACTCTGTCCTTGAGCATGGCCCTTAGAACAAGCTATGCTGGCCACTTCCCAGAGACACATATTTACCTCTGCAGTACACAGAACCAAAAATTAACATCTTTGAAGACCCCGAGTAAAGAGGTAGGCTTGAATGTGACCTGTTTGGGACAGCCTGACTTCATTGGAGATTCATAGTGAGGAAGGAGACAGCCTGAGAGTGGATCAAGGCCTTTGGCTATAATATCCAAGAAGTTAGATTTGATATGTGAGGAGAGCCTGTGCAAGTCAATGGAAGTGGTAAGGAAGTGGAGACACTCAATTAGGCCTCACTAGCATGCAACTTCCACTCCTGGGTCTGCTATGGACAGGGAAACTGGGATGCAACTGTTGACCTCCTTGCACTTTTAGGTTGCCTCCACCTTCCAAATTGCTTTATCCTCTAGTCTGCTGTGCAGAGAAAGGAAGAAAGTAATGGAGCTCTCAAAAAGTAGAGCTCCCCCAAAATTACTGACTTGCCTGTTAACTACTCTTAATAGTCTAGACTAGATAGGTAAGAACTGGAGAATAATTCATTTATTCATTCACAAAATATTTGATTGCCTACAATATAACAGGTATTGTAGGAGGAATAATACATATATACATATATACATATATACATATGTGTGTGTGCGTATGTGTGTATATACATATATGTGTATATATGTATATGTATATATATGTATGTGTGTGTATATATATGTATATGTATATATATGTATGTGTGTGTATATATATGTATATGTATATATATATATATATATATATATATATATATATAGAGAGAGAGAGAGAGAGAGAGAGAGAGAGAGAGAGAGAGAGCGAGAGCTGTAAAAGAATGTAAAAGAAGTAGGCACTGTATCTTCCAGAACCAGTCTCACTGGACCCCTGAGAAATACTAGCCCCAATCAGGCAGCACCAAGTTGCCTTCAGCCCCCAAGATCTGAATCCCAGCTCTGCATGGCCTCCCTTCCAAGCTTCTAAGTTCTGATAAATATAACTTGTTCTTTATGTTTTCTTAAAATCATGTTTGATAGCTGCTTCCCATCATTACCGTATCTGTTACCTTAGAGTCTACCTCTCATTGCCTAACGCAGCCTGACACTGCACTATCCACTTGAAAATAAACATGAAATAGACTGTAGTAAATGCAACAGCCACAAATCTATAAATTTTCTCTGATATGCAGCATTACCTGCCTGGCTTGGTTCAGCCTTTCAAATATGTATTAAAAAGGTAGATTTTCCCCCTGTAAACTGACTACTGGGGTTCTACATATAGTTTCTATACCTCCTTCCCTCTCTGAAACATTTCAACTAATTCATATAATTTTTTAATTGACTATTCCTGTTTTCCAAAGATTCATAACCACTTCCCACAGAATGGATCAAATATTCTCACTACAATCCAGAAAAGTAGGGCAAAGCCTACTTACTGATTGTCAACCTTCTCACATACCTATTGTGGTTCCTCAGCCTAAGGTGGGTGCTCACAATCAAATGAAGAGCTGGGTCCCTCAAGCCTCCTCACCTCACTCTCCTTTCCTCTTGCCACCTTTTCTATGCCTCTCCATTGAGGAGGCTATCTTACCAGTTAGTTTGGGAACAGCCCAGGACTTCTGGGATCTTGAACCACAGTACTCACTTCATCACAGGCGAATCCTTGCTTTCACCATTATAATAAGCTCCAGCCTCCCTGCAGTCCCATTGCTCTTATTTGGCCTGGTTCTAGATAGAGACAAAAAGAAAAACGGAATTCTTTTCTTGTGGAAAACAGAGGACAAGTAACTTTGCCATTCCCTGTGGTAAGGGAGTTAACCCAAAATATTTTGAACTTGGTGCCACCCTGCTCTGGCACCTGGAGGAAGCTGTGCTCCTGAAGCTGCTTGAGCATTGCCCATTCACTTGCCATTCTAGCAGCATCTATGGAGTTTTTCACAACTTTATGATTTACTGAGAATTGCAAGTTAAGTCTGTGTTTCCTCATAGCCCCCAATGCATATCTGCTATCATAGGTTAAATGACTTACATAGTGACTAGAGTAAAAGAACTTGGAATATAAGTGAAATCAATTTGAGAATCTTTAATTTCTTCAGCCTTTCATTCTCAGCACTCTTTTTGGCTAAGAATTTCTGTTAGGGTAATTTTGTTGTGACATTTATAGGATTAATGTCTGTCATTCCCTGAAAGAAAGTAAGGTTGTTGGACAGCATGAAATTTGATTTGTTCATTGCTGAATCACAATAATGCTTGTCACTAAATAAATATTTGGCAAATGACTGAATGAAAAAAAAATATGAAGACTGGGCTCATGAGACCTGATTGACTGGGTATCAAGCGCTTAAGCATTATAAGTACCAAAGGAGATTAAGAGTGGCCTCTGGCTGAGATGTTTCTGACGTGGTCTTCAGTCCATTTCCATTACTGACACTCTAGAGCAGGATTTCTGAACCTTGGCACTATTGACATTTTGGGCTGGACAGGTCTTTGTTGTTGATTTGAGGGCAGCTAGTGGTATCCTGTGCATTGCAGGATGTTTAGCTGAATCCCTGGCTTCCACCCACTAGATGTCAGTAGCATCCCCCAGTGGTGACAAAATTGACTCCACACATTGTCAAAGGTCTTTGAGGGGCAAAATGGCACATGGTTGAGAACCCCTTCTCTAGGGACATATCATTAGACCGGGTTGGTATAAGGATCTTCCATCTGTCCACCTGTTCTTCCTAAAGAACGGAGCTGGCTGCCTTGACTTTCTGCACATCTAATCCAATTGTATATCTGCTCTGCTCAAAAGGCTTCAAGACTTTCTACTGCCTCTGAAATAAGCCAAGGTGTCCAAACTTGCAAGGCTCTCTCCTGGCATTCAAAGCTCAACCCCTCTCTCCAGCCTCATTGCCCACTATCCTATACACAGTCCACAATCCAGCACAGATGAACTGGCCCCAGATCCTGGAACAGGTTCTGTGCTTTCCAGCCCTAGTGCCTTTGCCCATTCAACATTTCCTTTTAAGATTCAGGGCCTGATTCATTCTTTCAGGTAGACACTGAATACGAAGGGCTGCTAGTGTCTACCCCTCTTAACAAGAATAGGAAGGGCACACTTGAGTCTAGGCATTAGAAATGTAAAAATAAAGAAAATTTTTATGTTCTCAAGGAGTGCAGCACTGAAGAAGGCAAGAAACCCATGGGAGGAGAACCGGTAACACCACCACCACCTTCTGGAGGCCTCTCAAAGCTTTGAACCCCTCAGCCCTGCCTGTAAGTCTGTCTCAGGGTGCCTTAATTATTCCACCTAACACTAGAATTTGTTTCTGGTGGGTTTATCTACTCCACCAGTTTGGGAGCTGAGGGCAAGAGGAGTGCCTGAGTTGTCTTCGTGTCCCCACCGCCCAGCACAAGGGCTCACAAAGACGCAAGAGGCCCTAGTGAACGACCGTTTTACTAGCATAAACCGCAGGTGCAAGAGGTTTAAAGCCGTTCAAAGGACTCGTCACCAGGAAACTGAAAGGATGGAGTTCCCAATGGCCACTGGGCCGACACTCCGGGCCACCGCGTTTCCACGCCTCCTTAGACTGAGGAAGGAGGTCCCACTTGGAGTCGCCAGAGGGAAGGACAGGGTAAACATCGGCGAGGCATCGCTAGAGATTTCCTAGCCAGCAAAAGGTCTCTTCACAAACGCTATTCACCTACCAGGTCACTTTTCCTACGCGGTAGGCGGAAAGGGGCCTTGCGGGTCAAGCGCAGGCCACAAAAAGGCCAGACGCATGCGCAAGTGCTAAGGCCGACAGAGCTGCTCGCATTACTACATTAAAGGACCGCCTTCTCCATCTGGTAGTCGACAGCAGGCCTTGCCAGTGAGTGAACAGAATTCTTTCTCCGTAATCCCCTAGGACCAATAATGCTCTTTGAGAACCAGGGTCCTGATTCTGGGCATTTGTCAGTTTTTCTTATTGGTTTATTGCTGTTCTGTTTGCAAGGCATTTTTTCTTTTATTACTTGGTAGTTCCTTGTACCAAACCCGGCTGGGCTCACGCCTTGTTTTGCAAATGTGGAAATGACAACAATGAAAAAATCAATTTTGGCCGTGTGCTTGTCACAGTTGTTGGGGTCTAAGCATCTCCTTTAATAAGAGTGTCCCTTTTAATTTAACATCTTTGTTCTTCTTGTCTCTACTCCCTTCCTCTCCCAACAACCAAAAAATGAAATCAATATTATGCTATCTTTGGGATACATCACAAAGATTCTAGAGCATAAGGTCACCAAACCAAGGTTACTTTTCTTCCCCCAACACAAAAATTGAAGATATATATTTTTATCTACTTAGGACAATTTTAGTAAAGTCTAATAGTTTTGTTTATATAGGTCCTGAACATTTATAAAATTAATTTCCGGGAATTTATTTAATTTTTGTTTCTTTTGTCAATAAGATCTTCATTCCACGTGGTTATTTCTAATGTTTTAGAAAACTTTTTAAAACTGTTTATTGATTGCATCCCTGATGGAATAAAACTCATGGACAAAAATAACTGTAAAAACCTGTTGTGTGTGTATTGTGGAATGTCAGAAAAATGTTTTATATAAATACATATTTTTACATCAATACTTGATATTATTAGATTTTTAAATTTCCTAATAGAAATAAATAAATAAGCATCTCTGTCTATGCTTGTATTTATATGTATATATCTGTTTCCCACCTCTGTCTACAAAGATTACCTGGGACCAGTTCACCCCAATAGTAATGAGGACACTCAGAAGCTAGAAAATGACTTCTAAATACCATTTTTCACTAAAAGTAACCAGGGCTCCTTAACAAAATGGCTGGGCTGTGTCAGGATTATTAAAAGATAAGCGTAGAACATCTTGTGGTTCCAGACAGCAAGGAAATGCTGAAAGAATATGGGGACAACTAAGAAAAACACAAAGGTCAGCTTGGATGAGTTCCCACTGATTAAAGAAGGGGCAACAATATGATTATAGTAACAAGTTATAAACCATTGAATGAAATGGGAAAACTTGATTCTGTAAGATGTAAGTAAGTAAATGAATAAATTGAGATTAATTAGTAACTAGATATGTATGTAGTTTCAGATTACTTTCCCATAAAATACTTATTGATTACAAAGTGGAAAATAATGGAAAAGCCTGGCAGATACAACTTTCATTTAGTGATCCAAGAAACATCATTATTATTTGGACAAATTGAAATATATATCACCTGTCTTAGTCTGCTCAGGTTTCCATAACAAAATGCCATAGACTGGATGACTTAATCAACCATAAATAATTTTCTCACAATCTGAAGGCTGGAAAGTCCAAGATGAGTTTTCATCAGAATTCAGTTTCTGGTGAGGTCTCTTTTGCTTGAAGTGGGCCACTTTGTCCACAGTTCTTTCCTCTTAATGCAGATGGAGAAAGATCTCTCTTCTTCTTATAAGGTCAGCAATCCTATTAGATTAGGGGCCCACCCTGTTATACTGCTTAACCCTAATTACCTCTTAAAAGCCCTATTTCCAAATACAATCACATTGGGGTTTAGAGCATCAACATATGAATTCATGGTGGGGGACACAATTCAGTGCATAGCACCTCTTGATAGGTTACAGTGAGAAGAATGCAACATCAGTTCTGTGGTATTCCTGCCAAAGATGCATAACCTGAATTTAATTATGAACAACTCAAACTGAGGGATGTTCTACAAAATAGCTGGAAAATTACCTTTAAAAGTTTCAGGGTCATGAAAGTTTAGAATAGACTGAGGAACAATTTCAGACTGAGACTAAAAGGATATGACAAATGCAATGTGTGATTCTGAACAGAATATTTTTGCTATGAAAGACATTAGAACCACTGGCAAAAGTTGAATGGGGTCTGAGAATTAGGCAATATCATGTGTTAATGTTTACTTAGTAATTTTTATGGCTATATTGTGATATTGTAGGAGAGTGCTCTTGTTTCTTAGAGATAAAAGCTAAGCTATTTGAGGAAGACAGAGCTTCAAGTTGTCAGCTTACTCTCAAACGATTCAGGGAGAAATGTCCTTTGTATCATGCGTCTAACTTTTCTGTAAGTTTGTGATTATTTCAAAAAAGAAAAAGTATATTTTGAAAAAGCACAAGCTTTAGAGTCAAGAGTACTTGAGTTTGCTTCCCAGCCCTACCACTGTGTACTCTTGAGCAAGCTTCCTGTTGCTATCCAATGTCCTCATCTTAAAATGAGAATGGTATAGATTGTTGTGAGAAATGAGTCAACTCATGATCATTACCTAGCACATGGAAAGTACTCAGCAAAGTTGATATAGTCAAATCATCGATACAGGCAAATAAACTGGACCTTTTCACCAAATCATTAATGGAGCTTCCAAATTAGTCTATAACTTAGAGATCACATACTAGAGCATAAGCTCGCCAAACCAAAGTCACTTTTTAAAATTTTTTTTATTTTTCAATTACAGTTGACATTCAACATTGTTATATATCAGTTTCAGTTGTACAGCGTAGTGGTTAGACATTTACATAATTTAATAAGTAATCCCCCTGATGAGTCTAGTACCCACCTGGTACTAGACTAATACATAGCTATTACAATATTATTAACTATATTCTTTATGCTGTACTTTATATCCCCATGACTATTTCATAACCATGAACTTATACTTTTTAATCCCTTCACTTTTTTCACCCAGCCCCTCAGTCTCCCTCCCATCTGGCACCCATGTTTGTTCTCTGTATCTATGAGTCTGTTTCTGTTTTGTTTGTTTATTTTATCCTTTAGATTCCACATACAAATGAGATCATATGGTATTTGTCTTTCTCTGACTTATTTCACTTAGCATAATATCCTCTAGGTCCATCCAAGTTGTTGCAAATGATAAGATTTCATTCTTTTTTATGGTCAAGTAATCTATTGTATATATGTACCACAACTTCTTTTTTTTTCTGGGCTTACTGAAATATATGTACCACAACATCTTTATCCAATCATCTATCAATGGTCACTTAGGTTGCTTCCATATCTTGACTATTGGAAATAATGCTGCCATGTACATAGGAATGTTCTTATCTTTTTGGGTTAGTGTTTTCAATTTCCTCACATAAGTACCCAGAAGTATAATTGCTAGGTCATAAGGTAGTTCTATTTTTAATTTTTTGAAGAACCTCCATACAGTTTTTCACAGTGCTGCACAAATTCGCAATCTTACCAAGAGGACACAAGGGTTCTTTTTTCTCCACTTCCTTGCCAACATTTGTTGTTTGTTGATTTAAGGATGATAGCCATTCTGACAGGTGTGACTTCTCCCTGTGGTTTTTATTTGCATTTCTCTGATTATTAGTGACCTTGAGCATCTTTTCATATGTCTGTTGGCCATCTGTATATCCTCTTGGGAGAAATGTCTATTTGAGCCCTCTGCCTACGTTTTAATTGTATTTTTTTTATATTGAGTTGTATAAGTTCTTTATAAATTTTGGATATTAATTTGTTATCAGATGTATCATTGGTGAATATCTTCTGCCATTCAGTAGATTGTCTTTTCATTTTGTTGATGGTTTCTTTTGCTATGCAAAAACTTTTAGTTTGAAGTAGTCCCTAAAATATGAAATGCTTCATGAATTCACATGTCATCCTTATACAGGGGCCATGATAATCTTCTCTGTATTGTTCCAATTTTAGTAAAAATGCTGCTAAAGTGAACACCAATGACACATTTCAAATTCTGTTTTTCACCAACTCCTTTATTCCAGCATCTCCCATACTACAGCCATGAAATTGAGCCTGGAGGCTGTGAATTCAGAAAAAGAATTGACTTCTTTCATTTCACAGGTTCCAAATTTGGTCATTTGGTTCAAATATTCTAGATAGACTGTATTGAAGGGCTCTGTGATACAGGCTCTTAAATTCTCTTAAATTTACAGACCAGACTAGCATATTCAAATACATTTGTTTTACTAAGATTGGTGAACCTTCCATAGGCCTTGGTGTTTGCTTTTCATTTTTTGAATTTCCATCTGAATAGGACACCAAACATGCTTTTTCTTCTATAACCCTGCAAATAGAACTTCAAAGCCCTTAATAACAAGGATATTTCCTCACATTTATTTGCTTTCCCCCAATTTTTGACTTTTGTTTCATGCACACCATTAAGAATAGAACATGAACATGTATGCATTTTGATGTTATGTGTGATCCCCATGATGCATTCATGCTCCATGCTTTATCTCCTCCCTCTAATTCTGTGTCTCAACCACTCCTCTAACTATAAGTTAGATTCACAAGGTCCTCTACTTTCCATAGGAGACTCTGTAGAACTCCAAATTGTTTGAAGAATACCTATTTTCTTCCTATTTCCCTCAAGTTATCTTGCAACAAATGAATTAACTACAAGATATGATCATTCAGTCTTCTTGGTAGTTACAGTTATCATAAACTAATCAACTGACATTCTAGATTATATATCAGCTTTAGGAGCTTGGTCATTGTATTCTATCTCCTGAGAACTTCATCTAATTGGAGTGTGCTGATCAATAAACAATATGAGCCTGCAAGGTTCTGTATTGACAAGTTCACCAAGATAATGCCACTAGTTGGGTAGTCCTGGAGACATTTGAGTATTACTGTGTAATGAATTGAGAAAGTAGATCATGGCTCTAACCTGCAAGTGGAAAAATAAATTCAGACTGGGACAAGAGGTCTTTAGGGGGCATTATAGAAATATGGAAAAGAAGAAATTTGTCATTGTTCAGCATTGCCCAAAGAATGGGATGACCCAAAAGTGGCAAACATGAAAATGGATCATTTGATGAATTTAGTTCCTACTGTGAAAAAAGGGGACTCATGAGGCTTGTCAATTCACTAAGTGTTTGTTGAGCATCTAGTATGTATGAGGCATACATGTAGGTGCTATGGGGACACAAAGCTAAAAACTCTTTAGAAACTAGCTCTAAAACCTATTGATTTCCTCTTCTCTGGTAATGTAGTTTCCAAGCAACTTTCTCATATTGGCCCAGCTTCTCTGTCTGGAGAAAGAGTATATGAACTGTGATAGGAGCAGATTCCCTTGGCACCTCAAGTAATGTGCAGAATTGCATATTGGTATTCTAATTCCAATATCTGAGTTCCTTGATGTGAGTCATGGTGTTCTAGACTGATTAATGAGTTCTAGGTACTTTATGGCTGAAAGACTAGATCTTGAGGCAGAGGACATGCTTTATATGTGGATGATCTTTCTTAGGCTCTTAAACTTGCTTATAGAATCTCAAAGCATCCCATAATCTACTGACCATACTAGCATATCCAAGCACTGATAACAAAGGATAGCTGGGACTTGTTGGGGGGATAATTTAAACAAAACTATATCAAGGAAACCTTTTGGCTGGAACTGAAATAAAATGGTCTTTCCTACCTTTTCTCATTAAATATTAGATGAGGTATAAAGGAAAACAGAATAAGACATAAAAGAGAGGGTAAACAAGATGACAGAAGAACATGTGAATGGAATTATGGGTGGATAGACTGAAATATTTAGAAGAGACAAGGAGATATGTATGAAGATGGTGGATGAATAGGGCACAAAAATGAATTATTTGGGTTTTCATTTGAAGTTAATAATACCTGATTTGATTTTATAAAATTATAGTCACATTATATATGATACTGCAAATGGAAGTGATTTCTTTAGAAAAGTATAGAATTCTCTAGAAATACAATAATAAGTAAATATGTAATATATATTACATGTAATAAATATGTAATAAGTAACACATGGACAACAAGTATTGTGAGCTAGGTCTGTGCTAAGTCAACAGCTTCTGAGCTGTTGATGACACATCTGCCATGTTATCTGAGTCCATGGTAAGATTTTTGGTGAATCAGTGTAGAACATTAGGATTAACATTAATCACATCCAAACAGCTTAGGGTTGTTGGGAAGATCCCTTGGTTGTACTGGGGTTAGTATTCCTCATATTCACCTGGTTGGAGAGAGAATGAGAATGTGTAGAGATGCAGAGGAAGAAAACAATGGAGTTTTCCCTTTTCTTAGTTGACCTCCCTTCTCTTCCTCAGCAGTCTCCTCAGCGCCCTCTTCACTTCCTTGTTCCTCAGAGTATAGATGAGAGGGTTCACCATGGGTGTGAGTACAGAGTAAAAGAGGGAAATGAATTTGCCCTGGCCCTGGTTGCTGGTCTTACCTGGAAGCAGATACCCATAGATAGCTGAGCCATAGAAGAGGAGCACTACCACCAGATGAGAGAGGCATGTGTTGAAGGCCTTTCTCTGTCCCTCAGCTGAGGGTATCTTCAGCACTGCCTGAGCTATGTAGCAGTAAGAGATCAGGATGATGCTTAGTGGGACAGCAGTGAAGAAGGTGCAGATACCATTGAGCACGGCCTCATTGAGACTCTTGTCTCCACAGGCCAGTTTGATCATGGCTGGCACCTCACACAGGAAGTTGTCTACCCTCCGGTGACCACACAGTGGGAGCTGCAAAGTGAATGTTGACTGGATCACAGAGTTGCCCAAGCCACCCAACCAGGCAATGGCAGCTAGCAGCCAGCAGAGCCAAGGGTTCATGATGGTGGTATAGTGCAGGGGCCGGCAAATTGCCATGTAGCGGTCAAATGCCATGACCACAAGCAGGATGCACTCAGTAGCCCCTACCCAGAGGAAAACATAGAGTTGGGTTACACAGCCACCATAGCTGATGGTCTTGTCTGGTCCCCATAAGTTGATTAGCATTTGGGGAACTGAGCTAGTAGTAAAGGCAAGGTCCAGGGAGGAAAGGTTGCTGAGGAAGAAGTACATGGGTGTGTGGAGCCGGGCATCCAGGCAGGAAAGCAGGATGATGGTTGAGTTCCCAAATAGGGTCACCAAGTAAGAAAAGAGGATGACTACAAAAAAGATCATTTCCAGCTGAGGATGGTCAGATACACCTATCAGAATGAAGCCATACAAGGAGTTGTTGTTAGCTCCTTTCATCTCTGGTTGCCTTTAGTCACTTTGGGGAATCTCCAGGGAAAACCACTGGGAGAAAGCAAATGAAGAAGCTATTGCATAGTTGATCTGCAGCAAGGAGGGTCTGATAGTTATCCAGGCTTCACAGTTAAGTCCCAACTTAATTTTTATGGTTGTAAACTTTCATTGCAATCCCAACCATGGTCAGTCCTGCAACAAATGGAAACTTTATTCCATCTGAATATCAAACACAAGCTATAACAGAAATAAAGGAAGTGTATTATGAAGGGCAAAAAGTTTATGGCTCTTCAGTTCAACATAGCAAATATAACAGGGTAGAGGGAGTTTATCATTAGAAATAAGTGTGGAAATTCTCAAAATACAAATTTCCTCAGTCAAGGTTTTGATATGTTCAGGAAGGAGGAAGCAGAACTATTATATTTGGAAAGTCTCCCCAGAAGTTTCTGATAATTTTTCTCCCCTTTCTTCTATATTCCTCCCCTTCCTACATGAAAACTGATCTAGAAAGATGAAGCTTGATGGAGAACATGATAAGCATATAAAATCATGGAAAGAATGGAGAGTGAATATATTTCACCAAATACAGAAGACCTGAACATACGATTAAAGAGGAAATACAAGTTGAACAAACAAAACTTCACATAAATCCAAGTAAGTTTAGGTAGAACAGGCTAAAGATATAGGCAGGGTTTATTCAAATAGGGATTAAATTATTTAATGGGTACCCATATTTAGTAAAGGAAACAAGCAGATTTTAAAGGAAGTATCTTTTGAAGTATGCAACCACTATGCTCACCTCTAAACCATGGAGTCAGTCTTATTAACTAAAGAAGAAAAATTAGCACTTTTTGATAATATACCAAAACTGAGGCAAGACTGAGGCTTTTCTGAAGATCATAAACCAAAGCCTTTTCACATTCTTTGACTAGTAAATAAAAGGATTTGTGAAGAAAACAAAAATAGTCCTTGGGTCAGCTATCTTTATGTAGATACTGGAAATTGAGAGTGAATGCTCTGCCTCTTTCTCTAGACTATGATGTATCCCACATAAACCATGGATGCCACACCCAAAAACCAGTTATGGGAGATGCACTCAAGGAAGTATGCAGATGTGCTTAGCTGGTTCTGGTGAACCAGGAAATGACCACTGGGGCACACATCTTAGCTAATAACCCCAAGAACTATCCTATTCATCAATTAGTAACAAAATACTGGAGTTCCTGATACTAGATTCCGCCCAGAAGTCAGGAAGGAAATCTCTTCTGTTTCTTTAGATCGTTCTATTGAGTCCTTCTGTTGAGTAAGAGATGATAAGGATTTCAGAGGGCTTTTTAACCCTCCTTCATACCTCTACCTAACACCTTAAGAAGAAGCCACTGCTTATTCTTTTCATTTAGGACTGAAAGTTAGTGAAGAACTAAGTTACCAATCTGATACTCAGCTCACTTTTCTATTCAGAAGTTCCTCCTGAGATCCATCTCATTACCTTCTGCTAACAAAAGTGCTTGTCCTCTTGTATCCCTCTAGGGGAAAGAAACAGACAGATACTGCTCATCTTCCCTGAGTTGTCTGGTCTCTGGGTGGCTGGTGCCTTGTGGCTGTTCATTCAGTGGTGCCAGAAATTCTTTTAGTTCCTACTCTATGCATAACGTGCAGTTTTTAGCCCAGGAATAAACCAGCCAAAATGGAAAAGGAAAATCTATACCTAGGGTAGGTTGCTATTGACCCCAGCCATGCAGAAAGTTCAGGAGATAATGCCATACCAGCTAGAGTCTCGGCCTGAGTTTGACAAACTCTCCAAGCCAACATTATTATAATTTCAAATTGAATTCGGCAAGTCAATTGCACTTCATAGTGTTTTCATTCCTTAAAGGGATGATATGTTCTCTCGTAATCTGGGAATGTTAAATTGATCCAAAAGTATTTGCATTTTAAGAGGAGCTAAGAGAGGACAATATTGAACTCAGAGGGTGCACCAAGGCCTTCTTTAATGGAGGTTATTTGGGTACAGAAAGATTTTTAGAAATCACTCATATTATGCATAGCTTGTTCCCATCTCAGCCTGCCTATAAATTTGGTTCAAATGTTCAGGATATTGAGAAAAGCAGCCAAGACTTGCTTCTTAAAGAGAATCCTAGATGTTATAATTGCCTACCTTCATCCAGTTTCCTTCCCATTTCTCCCCCAAATTTCATAGTTCTCAACTGACGACTTATAGATTTGCCAGATTTGGGATGGGCCTTCTCTTATCACAGAAATTGTTCCTGAGCTGTAGGTACTACCCATATGTGGGTGCAGGTTCTTAGAATTCAAGCCTTGCTTTGATATTAGCCTGAGCAATAAAATGAAAGAGAATCATAAAAATAAAAACAAACAGCCCTAATTTTAAATTCCTGATCCTGGTAGAGAAGTTTTTATAAATGTTTTATTTAAAAATATTTTATTTATTTGGGAGATGGTTGACAGTGATATTCTAGAGAGCTCAATTTGTGCCTAACTATCTTGCACATAGGTTCTAAGTTAATCTTTTTTTGATGACTTGATCATAATTGGAGATAGAGTGTTCAATGTAGAATAACATTGTAGTAATATGGCAGGCAAGAACCACACAACAGAATACATTTTGTCTAGAAGGATGAAGTCAGAGGTGGAATGCAATCAAAACCTCTCCAATCAGAAAAATTTAAGGTATTTGATTGAGTAAGCAGGATTTTACCCCCAAATATTAGAATTTAAGAATTAGAGGTGGGAGAGTTTGAATCTTAAAAAATATAAATATACAACCAATAAGAAGAACCATATAACTTCATTCATATATGGAAGATAACTGAAAGCAACAAATGAACAAGACAAACAAAAACTCATAAACACAGATAACAATTTAGTGGTTACTAGAGGGAAAGGGGGTAGGAGGGAGGTAGATAAGGGTAAAGGGGGTCAAATATATGGTGATGGAAGGAAATTTAATTTGGGGTGGTAAACACACAGTACAATATAATATGATATATTATTGAATTATACACTTGAAACCTATGTAATTTTATCAACCAATATCTCCCCAATAAATTTAATTTTTAAAATGACATAGTTTAAAGTAAACTTATAGAATTATTACTCCTAACAGGCATCACAGTTTAAAACATTGAAATTTAAGAAACATGGTTATAGAGAGAAATTAAGGAAACCTACACTGTCTGGAGGGTACTCTTAATTTTTGACATTCTCATCAGGGCAGACAACCAAGCTTCCTTAAAATTTCTACTGTTGGGAAAAGAATCCTGGCTGCATGGACTATGAGCCTGGCTCAGGTGGCAGTTTTAATGGGCATAGGAGCTGATAAAACAAAAAAGGGCTAAATGCATGGGTGTACATCAAATATGTATAAAAATTCAACATTAAAAACTCAGAATGAGGAAGGCTATTTAAAAATAGTTGTTCCAGGAATAGCTTGCCAAGTTACATCTCTCCACAAACTGAAGGCAGTTTGCAGTGGGTGTCTCCAAATGAAAAAATGAACAGAGGAGTTTTCCACATGAGAGCCAGGCAGTAAGGTTGCTGCTGTGTACTGCCTAGGCAGTTTCTTATTGGAGCGTTCTACCTAATTTGTCTGATAATTTAAAAAGGACAGGGAACCTGTGCAGATTTTTAGAGAAGAGGAAGCAGGAGGAAATAGATCCTATGGAGAATGGCCAAGACATCAACTTGTTTAAAAGTGGTTAAAGGAAGAGTTACCCCCTCTCCCCGCCGCCCCAGCTAATGTCTTTGCTATTATGATGGGATTTTAAAGATGCACACTGGCAGAGCAGGTGTTCTCTGTATCTATGAAAAGCAAAAATAGTGTTAAATTAAAAGCAAGAGAAATTGTGATTTGATATTTTGAGATTTCAGCATGATAAAACATTGGTAAATTCTTCGGCAAGAGAAAAAGATGTGCTTAAAGATTTGCCTGCCCAAGAGCACTGGGCTATACTTAAGTCTTTTGCAACCCCCTCTGCTTGAGGATTCGATTCCTAGGACATGGTTGTGCACACAAAAGGGTTTTGGGGTTTTTTTGTTTGTTTGTTTGTTTAGGTTAAGAATTTTTCAGCTTCTCTCTTGAGCCATTCTAGAGATTACTTTTGTTAAAAAAAATTCTTAATGTGTAGTTTTAAAACTCTCCTTTGCAGTTTTCCTTCTTATCTCTTCTCTTAGCTGGTAGAGAAGGTCACAAATATGCTCGGGGCTCTAATACCATATCACTTCCAACCTTCCTCCTGCAGAAAAAATCTAAAATCAATGACTTTTAAACGTCATTCCACACTCTCCCTATTCTCTCTTTTCCCCATAACTGTTTCTTCCTTTCCCCATCTTGTTTTTGTCTTTGCCTTTCTTTCCTATACCTTGGAATTTCTATTAAATAAATGTCTGAAGATTGTTTATGGAAATATACCTTTGGCTTCAGGATTCCACCTGAATCTGCCACGCTATCCCTGGCGCTTGGTGGACCAAGTAGAGAGAGAATATGAAATTAGAAAAGAGGCTGTGCAGCTGCTCCCCTCTCCATGAGCTGGAAGTGCAGGCTTTTAACCCTGGGGCTGGCCCTGGACCTCTGAGGAGCACTAGCTCTGGCTCATTCTGCAGAGCCCAAGAGGGGACTCTACATCCCCTACTGGCAATTAGCACAAAGCACTGGCATGGCCAGAACACAGAAAAAAGGCCATCCCTCAAGAACTGACTGGATCTTTCACCTCAATTCCCTCCCCACACACAGATTTCTAATTAAAATAATAAGAATAACAGGATTCCTTAAATAATTACTAATTATATAATTTTATCCTTTTCAAGGTGTTTTCATATGATCTAATTTAGTTCTTAAATTTTTTTCTATGGCAGGTGGAGCAGGTGGTCTTATCCTTCGTAGACAAGTCAATCCCACATAAAGTGAGCATCAAGTGATTATGTGACTTGCTTAGTGTTAAACAGTGGTCAGTCACTCTAGTGCTTCTTTGGCCATCTTATGCAGAAGAAGTTAGTATTTTTGACCCATCATCTGGGAGATGTTTTCTTTGAGGTTTTTTTTTTTTTTTTTTTTTTTTTTGGCAGGGGGAGCAGTGAAGAGGAAGATCAAGATTCCCACTATCTCTGGCACTAACATAAACCATGGTTCAGGGGCATGAATCTTAGATAATCACACCATACAGTGTGAAGAGGGATCACTTAAAAATGATACTAAATAAACACACATAAGGTGACTGTCAACCCGATTAGGTCATTAGATGTTACAGAAGATAAATTACCCCTTAAACTGCGTACTTAGAAACCATGTAATTCAAGGAACCGTCACTGAGGATGGGCAGTGTGCCAGGTATTTGTGGGGTACGGGGATGAGCAAGATGGGCTTTCCCACCCCATGGGCCTCTCTCAGGCAAGGCTCTCATGATCATAAGCACTGTTTGCTGGCTTGTGCTGTGTGCCAGATGCTATGTTAAGTAGTTTACATTATTGCAATAACCACACCAGGCAGATATTACTATTCCTGTTTTACAAAAGAGGAACTAAGACTCAGAGGTATTAGATAACTTGTCCAAGGCAAATAGCTAATAACAGAGTGGTTTAAACCAGATTTATTGGATTACAAAGACCACATTTTGTTGAGAATTTTTGCATCTATATTCACAAGGAATGTCGATCTGTAGTTTTCTTTTCTTGTAATGTCTTTTGTTATCAGGGTAATGCTGACTTCATAGATTAAGTGAGGAAGTGTTGCTTCCTCTTCTATTTTTTGAAGAATTTGAGTAAGTTTGGTGTTAATTCTTCTTTACATGCTTGGTAGAATTTACCAGTAAAGCCATCGGATCCTGGACTTTTGTTTCTTAGGAGGTTTGTGATTACTGACCCAACCTTTTTACATGTTACAGGTATATTCATATTTTCTATTTCTTTTTCAGTCAATTTTATAATTTTATGTTTCTAAGAAACATAAAAGTAATATCCTCACGTTAATTTCTGATTTTAGCAATTTACGACCTCTCTCTTCCTTGGTTAGTCCAGCTAAAGTTTTGTCAATATTTTTGTTCTTTTCAAAGAACCAGTTTGAGGCCATTAATCCACTCTACTGTTTTTCTAATTTTTGTTTCATTTACCTCCATTCTAATCTTAATTATTTCCTTCCTTCTACTACCACTGGATTTAGTTTGTTATTCTTTTTCTAGCTCTTTAAAGTAGAAGGTTGTTATTGATTTGAAATATTTCTTCTTTTTAAATATAGGCACTTACAGCTATAAATTTCTCTCTGAGTACTGATTTTGCTACATCCCATAAGTTTTGGTATGTTGTCTTTTTGTCTTAAATCATGTCAAAATATTTTGTAATTTCTTTTATGTTTTCTTTGACCCATTGATCATTTAAGAGTGTGTTATTTAATTCCCATTAGTGAATTTTCCATTTTTCCTTTTATTATTTATTTCTAGTTTTATTCCACATGGTCAGAGAGGATATCTTGTATGATTTCAGTCTTTTACATTTTACTTAGTCTTGTTTCATTGCCTATTATATGATCTATCCTGGAGAATGTCCATGTGTACTTGATAAGAACGTATATTTTACTGTTGTTGGGTGTTGGATTATAGTGTTGCTGAAGAACTCTATTGGCTCGCTAATCTTTATTCTAGTTGTTCTATTCCTGGAAGTAAGGTATTGAAGTCTCCAACTATTATTGTAGACTGTTTCTCCATTCTGTCAGATTTGCCTTCATATTTTTGGGGGCTATGTTGTTAGGTTTGTGGATATATTTTTGCTATATAGTTTTGACAAATTGACCATTTTAACAATATATAATGTCCTTCTTTGTCTCATAACATTTTTTGATTGAAGATCTATATTGTCTAATATTAATATAACTATGACGCTCCATTTTGTAAATATTTGCCTGGAACAACTTTTTCTTTCTTTCATTTTCAACTTATTGTATCTTGAATCTAAATTGAGTCTCTTACAGACAATATATAGTTTTTGAAATCTATCTATGCCTTTTAATTGGAGAGTTTAACTCAATTTAATTAGCTGAGAACTTACTAAGAATAACTAAGAATTACATCTAGCATCTTGCTATTTGTTTTCTATATATTGTTAAATCTTTTAAGTTTCTAATTCTTCCATTACCATCCAATTTAGTGTTTAACTAATTTTTTTCTAGTGTACTGTTTTGATTCCCTTCTCATCTCTTTTACTGTGTATCTTTAGGTAGTAGTTACCATGGGAATTGCCTTATACCAATATTTTTAAATTAATGCTTAGTTTCACTAGTATACAAAACTTTGTTCCTATACAGTTCTTTCTCCTCTTCTTTATGATTTATTGTCATAAATTACATCTTTATAATTGTGTTCCCATTAGCACAAAGTGATAGTTATTATTTTATGCACTTGTCTTTTAAATCACATAATGAAAAAAAGTTATAAACCAAGAATACAAGAATACTGACTTTTATATTTGCCTACACAGTCCTGTGCTGCATAATGATGTTTCAGTCAACAATGGGCCACATATATGATGGTGGTCTATAAGATTAGAAGAAAGCTGAATTTCCTGTGAGAATGGAAGGGTATGTGGTCCAGGAGGAACTTTTTTTCTCTGGTGGGGTTTGGTAATAGATTTTC
The DNA here is from genome assembly GCA_004027375.1 of Macroglossus sobrinus. Classification (NCBI taxonomy): domain Eukaryota; kingdom Metazoa; phylum Chordata; class Mammalia; order Chiroptera; family Pteropodidae; genus Macroglossus; species Macroglossus sobrinus. Next base: position 497,397 of record PVKZ01000493.1, on the reverse strand, counting down.
TCTTACAACACCTCAATTTTGAATGCACAGATTATGTCACATCCAATTAGCCACTTACCTGTTTCAGTACAGAGGAGCCTGTCCCCACAGTGCTATATATTCAGAGGGCACTGTAGCCATCCCAGATCTAGCTTGATGGTCTTCATATTACATTGCTATGAATTCTTTGTTAAGGACCTAAGGGCCTGTACAAAGACACAGGTCCTCAGGAGCAACCTTAATAGTATTCAGTGTCACTTCAACTTTAGAAAAAGCTTTCTGTGGTAGTGTGGGGCCAGCCTATTCCTGTACTTTGGAAATATTTTCAAGTTGTAATAATACAAAACATAGATAAGTTTTATTTCTTCCATCAATTCAATGCCAGAGAGAGCCCTTTGTGCCAGGTAAGATCAATAGAACCAAAAACAAATATTGAGTTCTCAGTTCTACCTTCTCCATGTTAAATGCCGTCTTTTTAAATGACTACCACAAATTTCCTTAACCCAACCACTGCACCAACATGCAGTAGCCAAAACCACATTTCCATGACAAACCCCTATGTTCCTTTATCTCTCCATCTTGATTTTGTATTCCTACTGATCCTCAGGCCACCTTTCACTCCCTCCTGACAGTCACTATTATGGTGGTCTATGTCTTACCCAGCCAATTTCTTCTTGCTATTTCCAATCAATCCAGCCCACATCCCTGTTCATGAAGCAGCTTTAATGTCCTATTTCTGACCCTGTCAAAAGGAAGCAGAAGGGCTAATGGGAAAATACTTATTAAGCCTATAATGTGTACAATAATGTCCTAGGCCTTCACTCACCACTCATTCACTGACTCATCCAGAGCAATTTCCACTCCTACAAGCACCATTCATGTAAGTACCCTATATATAATTTTTTATCTTTTATACAGTATATTTACTGTAGTTTTTCTATAATTAGATATGTTTAGATACTCAAATACTAACCATTGTGTTAAAATTGCCTACAGTATTCAGTACAGTAACATACTGTACAAGTTTGTAGCTTAGGAGAAATAGGCTATACCATATAGCCTAGGTGTATAGTAGGCTGTAGCATCTAGATTTGTGTAAGTGCACTCTATAATGTTTTCACACTAACAGAATTGCTTAATGATGTATTTCTCAGATATTATCACTGTCATTAAGCAACACATGACTGTACAGTTATCTCTACAGGTGTTCTATATTTCTTCAAGTGGCTTTTCAGTTATTGTCTGGTGTCCCTTCTTTCAGCCTGAAGGATTCCCTTTAGCATTTTTTATCTACTAGCAATAAGTTCTCTTAGCTTTTGTTTATCTTACACTATCTTATTTTCTCCTTCGTTTTTGAAGAATAGTTTCTCTGGGTATAGATTTTTTAGTTTACAAGGAATAGAATTTTTTCTTTTAGAATTTAAAATATATCATTCCACGGCCCTCTTTCCTCCACACTTTCTGATAACAAATAGACTGTTAGTTCTATTGAGGTTCACTTGAACATGATGAGTCAGTTTTTTCTTGCTACTTTCAAGGTTCTCTTTACCTTTGGCTTTCAACAATTTGATTATGATGTTTCTTAGTGTGAATTCATGCTTCTGGTAGTCAGCTCTCTATTCCTCTACATTGGTTTCAACAGACTTTACTTTAGTTGTAATGCTGTCTAGAGCAAAGGTGACCACCATACCGGGATTGAGAACATTGGTCTCCACTCAACCAATTCTGGAGGGGCAGACATAAAGGTTTGTCAGTTGGATAAATTGGCTCAGGATGCTATCCAGAGCCTCAGTCAGTGTGGTTCTACCAGCATTGCCATCTTTGCAGGTGACTTTCCATCCCTTAAAACAAGGCATGTTAGCACTTGGCTCCAGCACGTTGTCACCATTCCAACCAGAAATTGGCACAAATGCTACTGTGTCAGGGTTGTAGCCACTTTTATTAATGTAGGTGCTGACCTCCTTAATGATTTCTTTGAACCTCTTCTGGCTTTAGGGTGGCTCAGTGGAATCCATTCTGTTAACATCAATGAGAAGTTGTTTCACACCCAGTATGTAAGCCAGAAGGGAATACTCACGGGTCAGCCTCATTCTTGGAGATATTTGCTTCAAATTCACCAATATCAGCAGCACAATCAGGACAGCATAGTCAGCCTGAGATGTGCCTGTAATCATGCTTTTGATGAAGTCTGTGTGTCCTAGGGCGTCAATGATGATCACATAATACTTGTTGGTCTTGAATTTCCACAGGGAGATATCGCTGGTGATACCATACTCATGTTGACCTTTCAGTTTATCCAAGACCCAGGCATACTCAAAAGAGTCCTTTCCCATCTCAACAGCCTCCTTCTCAAATTTTTCGATAGTTCTTTTGTCTTTATCACCATGTTTGTAGATTGGATGACCAGTAGTAGACTTGCCAGAATCTACATGTTTAATGATGACAATGTTGATATGAGTCTTTTCCTTTCCCATTTGTCTTAGATTTAGCAGTGGTTTTCATGACACCTGTGTTCTAGCAGGAAACTTACTGCAAAAAAAGCACGTTATATTTTAATACATGTGAGATTTTGTTAGCTAATACATTATTTTAGGATATTTGATCTATGTTTATAAATGAAGTTGACCTAAAAATTTGTGTTTTGAGCTCTCTTTATATGTTAGTTGGATCAAAGTTATTTTAGATGTATAAATGAGTCAGATTATTTCCCCCTTATGTTAGTAAGGATATTTTTTTATGTATAATAAAACATTCCCAAATCTCAGGGACTTATGACCACAAATATTTATCACAGGTCTGCAGTTCACCTGAGATGGCTCTTCTTCAGACTGCAGGTTGAGTCCAGGATACTCTAAGTGTCTCTCATCCTGTAACAGTGGCAGAAGCGCAATAGGGGTAGAGTGGACATGTGTAATGTTTCTTAAGGCCTCAGCTCAGAACTGGTACACAGTCATCTCTTCACTAATTCCACTGGCTAAAGTAAGTCAAATGGTCAAGCCCACTGTGACGGTGTTGGGAAAGTATCTGACATCTAATGAACCATGACAACGTCAGGGAGGAAAGGAAGAATTGTAAGCAAAACGAAATCTACTCTAGTCTTTTTCCTGGTCACAAATACCTACTGATGTCCTATATAGAAAATAAACCATTCTTTCACCAAGGACATCCCAAAACTCTTATCTAACCTTGGCTATAGGTTCAAAGTCAGAGTCGTGTAATTGTCTCTCCATCAGTTCTGAATATGGCTCCTCTTGATTTAAAGACCTAAGAACTAAAAAAAAACAAGTTAATTGCTCTACATGCTCCCAAAATACATTAATGGAACAATGACAGGATAATTCCAATTGACACCTTTATTCAAAAAGGGGAAGATCAAGACATATAGCAGTCATTGGCCTAGATTTTCAAGTTTATTGGTATTTTGAAAGTTTATATTCTTATTATTTCTACTGTATCTTCATTTGATTCTCCTCTTATAAGTTGTATTTTGTACAGTTAAAATGAATGAACTAGAACTATATGATTAAATATAAATAAATCTCAAAAAATGGAAAAAACTGAATAAAAATCCTATGGTATAAAAATATTTACATAAAAAATTTAAATATGCAAAGCAGTTCTCTATGCTGTTTATGAATAACATGCATACACTTATATAATGCTTCAATATAGTCAAGGATGTCCGAGGCATTTTATATATGTTAATTCATTAATTTTCTTAAAAATATCACAAGGAGGACTTTCATTTTACAAAATATAAGAATTTTGTAATTTTATTTACAAAATAGAAGAATGAGAAATGAGGAGGTTAAATAGTTTGAGGCTACCCAGTTACCAAAAAGTGGAGCTGAATTATGAACCCAGGAAATTAAATTCCTGAGTCACTATTCTGAACTACAAATAAAATCACAACAAACACCAAATTTATAATAGCTATTAACTCTGGGGATGGAGGGAGAAGAATAAGAAAGTGGGAGGATCTATGGAACAAAAATGGCATAGATGATAGAGGCTTTGTTCACTCTTCTTGCAACAAAATCAAAGTTGTGACAGAAACATGGAACAAACAGCAAGCAAAATCCCCTGGCATCTAGATGAACAGAAGCACTACAACTAGGGATAGAAATAATTAATCGATCTGCAATGATAAGAGGTAGGAGGGGGAGAAGACACAAGACTGCCTGGTCCCAAAGGCTGAGTGGGATAGAGGCTATGTCAGCTGCAGCTGGCCGAGTTTGCGAGTGGACTCTCACAGTGACGGACCTGCTGGCTCTGCGCACTAGCGCCAGTAGGATGACAGACCTGCTTGCTCCAAGCAGCAGAGCAAGATGGCACTTACAGGGGGACACTGAGTTATCGAAGTAGGGTCCAGAGGTGAGGCTCTCTCCCAGGCAGAGGTGCTGGCAGTATCCATTGTTCCTGTTGAGTTCTTCCCCCCTCACCCCACACTGTGCAGAAGTAGCATCGCCATAGCTGAGACATCACTAAACTGGATAATAGAGGTCACTCTTCCCAGAGGATTCCCTGAAATTCCGCCTCCCCTAACTTGTGGCCCCATACAAGCCACATCCAGGTATGTCCTCAGCGAGTCTGGTTCTCCTTGTTGAGCAGTACCAAGACTCACACTGGTGGCAATTGGCCTTAGTTTCTGGCATGGCCTCTTGAGGCAACTATAAGCACAGCATCTGTGGATTGCTTGCTGAATCTTAACAGGTGGCCCTGAAAGGGCACAGGCTAGGGCTAAACTTGGCCTGTAGCTGAATCCCTCTCAGGACCGTGTCACTGGACACTTACTACACAAAGCCATGCTAATAAGACCGGGAGACTTAGGAGCTTTGCTTAGTACATAGAAACAGACAGAGAAAGGCAGTCAAAATAGGAAAACAAAGAAGCAGAAACCATATGAGAGAACAGAACAGAGATCCAGGAATAATGGAGTCGAGCAATCTAATAGATGCAGAGTTCAAAACACTGGTTATAAAGATACTCAGTGAACTTAGGGGAAGTGTAGATGAATTCAGAGAGAACTTACAAAGAGATAAAAAAACATAAAAATAGAAATTGAAATTATAAAAGGGAACCAGTTAGAAATGAAGGACACATTATCTGAGATGGAGAATATATTAGAGGGAATAAACAGAGTGGATAAAGAAGAGGATTGAACCACTGATATAGAGAATAGGGAAGCCAAAAACACTCAATCAGAATGGCAAGAAAAATAAGCCAAGACTATAAAGAGCTATTAGAAGAAATAATGATGGAAAACTTCCCTAACCTGGTGAAGAAAATAGACATACAACCTCAAGAAGCTCAGAGCCTCAATAAGAAGGAAACCAAAGAGGCCTACACCAAGGCACATCATAATTAAAATGCCAACAGTTATAAACAAAGAGAGAATCTTAAAAGCAGCAAGAGAAAAGTAGTTATTACCTACTAGAAGGGAGCACCCATAAGACTGGCAGCTGATTTCTCAAAAGAAACTATGCAGTACAGAAGGACTTGGCACAAAATATTCAACATGATGAAAACCCAGGATCTATAACCAAGAATATTTTATCTAGCAAAGCTATCATTTAGAGTTGAAGGACAGATAAAGAGTTTCTCAGACAAAAGTAAGCTTACAGAATTTATCAACACCAAGCCAGTATTACAGGAAATGTTGGAGGTATTTCTTTAAGAAGAAAAATCATGTATCAAAAACAGGAATAAAGAGTGGTAATAACTATATTCCTATCAACAAGTACCTCAAATGGAAAAGAATTAAGTGTTCCAACCAAAATATAGTGTGGCTGAATGGATAAGAAAACAAGACCCCTACATATGCCGCCTACAAGAGACTCACTTCAGATTAAAAGTCACACACAGACTGAAAGGAAGGGGATGGAAAAAGATATCACCTTGATGGAACTAGAGGGTATTGAACTGAGTGAAATAAGTAAGAGAAAGACAAATATCACATGATTTCACATATATGTGTAATCTAAAGAACAAAATAACAACAACAACAAAAATGGAAATAAACTCAAGAGATACAGAGAATATTTAGAGGGATACTAGATCAGAGGGAGGTTGGGGGGAATGGTGAAAAAGGACCAAGGGATTAAGAAGTACAAATGAACAATTACAAAATAGACATGGAGTTATAAAGTGTTGCATAAGGAAAATAGTTAATATGTTGGAATAAATATGTAAGGGGGAAGAGGAGTAGTAGATTTAGTGGAGTGATCATTTTGTGAGTTATAGAGATCTTTAATCACTATGTTGTACAACTGAAACTAATATATTATTGTATGCCAACCATACTTGAAAAAAAAAACATCTAATTGTACAATCTAAGTACAAACAACTATCTATTATATTTCAATAAACTGGGAAAAAAAGTGGTATGTATGATCATTAATTATACTTGTTTGTTTATTAAGCTAAGTAGTTAATAGGTACACAGGTGTTCATTATGTTATTCTATTTAAATGTTTCTATTTACATTTTGTTATTTTGTAATTTAAAATTTATAAGAAAACAAGCATTTGCTGCAAGAAGTTGGAAAAAGAAATACAAGAAGAAAAAAACAATGATAAAAAGGGAAAAACAGTAAAATATGAAACAAAAAACTGAAAGTTTATTGAGAAGATTAATGAGACTCAACCTCTGATAAGGCTGATAATTAAAACCTAGAATATAAAAAATATAAAATACAAATTTCAAGAAAGAAAATTAAAAAGACTAGAAATATTATAAGCAACTACAGAAAAATAAATTTGGAAATCTAGATAAAATTATTAAGTGTCTGGAGAAAGATAAAATACCAAAATTGGGACATGACAGAAAATAGAATAAAATGATAACCACTGAAGAAGATGAAACAATAAACATATTACTTTCCTCCCAAAACAACTCTAAGACTTGAATTCCTGCATCTTGCTGTTCTTCGAACTGTCTTGGCTACTCTTGACTTTTTGTTCTGTCACATAAATTTTAAAATCAGCTTTGTCAGGTTCTACAAAAAGGCCTGTTAGTATTTTGAATGGAATTGCACTGAATTTATAAATTAACTGAAGATTTGACTCTGTGAGTTTCAATCGTCCTATCTATAAGCAGTGTTTTTATTTAGTTCTTCTTTAACAACTTTTGATTATGATATATTTTTCCACAAAGGTTTTACACATATCTTTTGTTAGATTTATCCTTGAATACTTCACTTTTTTGGAATAACTTTATTATTTATATGTTATAACTTTCCAGGTAAACAGAAATATAATTGATTTTATATATTGGCCTTATATCCAGGAAGATACTGAACTTACTTGTCCATTGATTCTCTTGGATTTTCTATATAATTGTAGGCAATTGTATAATCTACAATAGTAAAAGTTTTATTTAATTTTACTTTCAGTAAAAGTGGTTTTTAAAAGGATTTTAGTGTATATATAGATTTATGTAATAATTACCATATTCAGGATATAAAATAGTTCAGTCAGCTCCCAAAACTCCCTCTTGCTATCCCTTAGTAGTCATCTTCCCCAATTAATTAACCCTGGCAACAACTGATCTGTCCTTCACTCCTAAAGAGATGAGAATATAATATAAATTTTTTTGAGAATATTACATAAATAGAATTATACTGTATGTAACCTTTTGAACCATTATGCTATTGAGATTCATCCAAGTTGTCTGTATCAAAAATTTGTTCCTATTTATTCTTTTTTTTTCTATTTTTCTTTTTTCTTTCACCTTTTTTTCTTTTTTAAAGTATTTTTTCTTTAAAAAATTTTGTTTTTTCCTTTGTTCCTTTTATTCTTGAGTAATATTCTATTGTATGAATGTACCACAGTTTGTTCATCTATTGAGGTGCATTTGGGTTGTTTTCTGTTTATAGTGATTATGAAGGGAGCTTCTATAAATATTTATGTACAGGTTTTTGTGGGGGTGTGTTTTTATTTCTCTAAGGCAAATACACAGGAGTGGAATTTCTAAGTCACACTTTAAGTATGTTTAAATTTAGAGAAAATTGCCAAACCATTATCCAGAATGGTGGTATCATTTTGCATTCCCACTAGTGATGTATGACATTAGCAGTTGCTCTGTATCTTTGCTACAACTTGGTATTACATTTTTTATTTTAGCCATTTTAATAGTTGTGGAGTAATATCTTATCCCTGTTTTAATTTGCATTTCCTTAATAGGTAGTGATGTTGGACATCCTTTTTTATGCTTATTTGTTGTTCTTATCTCCTCTTTGATGAAGTAACTTTTTGCTATTTTTAAAATTTTTAGTAATATAATTGTATATTTATATGCAGTTATAAGAAATAATACAGAGATATCCTGTGTATTCTATACCCAGTTTTTCTCAGTTGTAACAGCGTGCAGAACTATAGTTCACTCTCACAACCAGGAAATTGTGATACAACCCACTAATACTATTCAGATTTTACTGTTTTACTTTCACTTATGTGTGTGTATTTAGTTCTCTATAATTTTACCACATGTATAGGTTTGTGTATCCAGCACTACAATCAAGATAAAGAACAATTCATACCAGAGTGGACAGGAGAGGGGGAAAATTTTTTTTAAATAAAAACAAACAAATAAATAAAATGTTAAAAAATAATTTTAAAAAAAGAAACAGAACAGTTCATCACCATAAGAATCCCTCAAGTTGCCCTTTTATAACTACACCCACCTACCTCCCACTCTCACCTTAGCTCCTAATAACCAGCAATGAGTTCACCACTCGTAAAATTTTCTCATTTCAAAAATGTAATATAAATGGAGCTATATAGTATGGAATCTCTTGGGACTGGTTTTTATCACTCAGCATAATTCACTGGAGATTTATCCAACTTGTCGCATGTTCACATGTATCAATAGTTCATTTCTTTTCATTGCTGAGTATTATTCCATAATATTTAAATAGTTAAACCACCAGTTTGTTGAACTGTTTACCCATTGAAAGACATCTGGACTGTTTTCAGTTTTTGGCTATACAAATATGAACATTTGGTATAGTTTATGAATATTTGTGTACCATTTTCCTATGTGAATATAAATTTTTATTTCTCCCCGATAAATGTCCATAATTATTACAATTGCTGGGTTGTATGGTGATTGCATGTTTAGTATTAGAAAAAACTAAAAACTGTTTTTTCAGAGAAGCTGTATCATTTTATATTACCTTCAGCTATGTATGAGTGATCCAGTTTCTCCACATTCATTTGGTGTTGTCACCACTTTTTTTTTTTTTTGGCCATTCTGATATCTATGTAGTGATATCTCATTGAGGTTCTAATTTCATTTCTCTGATGGCTAATGCTTTTGAACATCTTTAACTTGCTAATTTTCCATCTGTATATTTTCTATTGAAATTTCTGTTTATATATTTTGCCCACTTAAAAATTGGATTGTTTACTTATTGTTGAGCTTTGAGATATCTTTACATGTTTTAGATAAAAGTCCCTTGTCAGATAGGTGATTTGCAAACTCTTTTCCCCAGTTCATAGCTTGTTTTTTTCATTCTTATTTTTATAACAGCTTTATTGATGGATTCATGTACCATATATCTATTTAAATTGTACAATTGATAGATTTTGGTATATTCATAGAGTTGTATAAAACATCTTCATAATCAATTTTAAAACATTTTCATCATCCCCCCAAAAAAATTTCATATCTATTACCATTTTTACCCAACCTCCCACAACCATGATAGCTCTAGGCAACAGTCTGCTTTTTGTCTGTATAGATTTACCTATCTGGACAGTTCATGTAAAGGAATTCTTATAATATGTAGTCCTTCATGACTGGCTTCTTTCAATTAGAATGTTTTTAAGGTTTACCCATGTCATGGCATAAATCATTCTTCATTCCTTTTATTTCTGATGGACATTTACAGTGTTTCCACTTTGGGTTATTTTGAATAATATTATGAATAATGTTGCTGTGAATATTCTCAAATAGGTTCTTGTTTGGATATATATTTTAATTTCTTTCAGATACAAACCTAGTTTTGGAATTGCTGGGTGATATAGATGCTTACTCTTTTGAAGAATTACCAGACTCTTTTCCAAAGCAGTCTTCCTATTTTAACTGTGTCTTTCATATGAAATTTAAAAATTTTAAACAAAGTCCACTGTATTAGTTTTTTTTTTTCTTTTATGCATTGTGCTTTGGTGTCATGTTTAAGAACTCTTTGTTTAACTCCAAGGTCACAAATATTTTTTCCCTGTGTTCTGGAAGATATATAGTTTTAGATTTTACATTTAGGACTATGACTTACTAATGTTAATTTTTATATAAAGTGTGAGGTTTAGACAGCTGTTCATTTTTTTACATTTGAATGTTTAATGTAAAAATCCTCAATCTAATACTAGCAAACTGAATTCCAATGACATATTTAGACTACATAGTGAGATTTATCCCAGGAATGCAAGGGTAGTTCAACATAAGAAAATCAACTAATGTAATATACTACACTATAAAATGAAGGGAAAAAATACATCATTTGAATGATGCAGTAAAAGCATTTGACAAAATCTAACACCCTTTCATGATAAAAATACTCAATAAACTAGGAAAAGAAGAGAACTATGTCAACATGATAAAGAGCATTTGTTTTAAAAACCCACAGATAACATCATACTCAATGGTGAAATACTAAGAGCTTTCTGCCTAAAACCATAAATGAAATAAAGATGCCAGTATCACTGATATTTAGCATTATACTGGAAGTTCTACAGAGAGTAAAAAGGCAAGAACAAGAAATACAAGTCATTCAAATTAGAAAAAAAGAAGTAAATCTTTCTCGATTCATAGATGACATGATTCTATATATAGAAAATTCCAAAGAATCCACATAAAAACTACTAGAACTAATAAATGATTTCAGCAAAATTAAGAAAATCCCATTTACAACAGCAACCAAAAAATAAAATACCTAGGTAAAAAGTTAACCAAGGAGATGAAGGACTTATACACTGAAAACTACAAAACATTGCCAAAATAAGGAAAACATATATAAAAGGAAAGACACCCTCTTCATGGATTGGTAGACTTATTGTTAATATGGCAGTACTCTCCAAATCAATCTGCAGATTCAATCGCTATCAAAATTCCAACGGTCTTTTTTGCAGAAATGGAAAAGCCCATCCTCAAATTCATATGGGATTACAAGGAACCCTCATTAACCAAAACAGTCTTAAAAAAGAAAAAAGTTGAAAGATTCACATTTCCCAATTTCAAAACATACTACAAATCTAAAGCAATCAAAACAATGTGTTATTGACATAAAGAGACATATAGACCACTAGCATAGAATTGAGACTTCAGAAATAAACCCATACATCTATGGCAAACAGATTTTCAAGAGGGTTACAAGACTATTCAATTGGATAAAAATAGTCTTGTTAACAAATGGTGGGGGGAAATTGGATAGCCATGTGCAAAAGATTCAACCTGGAACCCTAACTCACGCCATACACAAAAATTAATGAAAAGGATCCACAAACTAAGTATGAGCTGAAACTATAAAACTTTTAGAAGAAAAATACAGGTAAATATTCATGACCTTGGATTTGTCAATAGGTTTTAGGTGTGACACCAAATGCAACAGCAACAAAAGAAAAACATGCACCAGACCTCATTAAAATTTAAAAATTGTGTGTATAAAAGGGCATTATCAAGAAAGTAAAAAGAAAAACTAAAGAAGGAGAAAAATTATTTGCAAATCATATGTAGGATAAGGGCCATGTTATAGGAGTTCCTCATATCCAGAATGTACGAGGAACTCCTATAACAACAACAAAGACTACACAATTTTAAAATGGCCAAGAGACTTGAACAGATGTTTCTTCAAAGAAGAGAAATAGCCAGCAAACACATGAAAAGTTTCTCAACATCATTTGTCACTGGGGAAATGCAAATCAAAACCACAATGAAATATTACTTCATACTCATTTAGCTATCTATAATAATAATATAAAATAGGAAATAGCAAGTGTTGGCAAGGCTGTAGAGAAATTGGAACTCCTGTACATGACTTGTGGGAATGTAAAATAGTTCAGTCACTATAGAAAACTTTGACTGTTCCTAAAAAATTAAATAGAATTACTACATGACCCTGAAGTTTCACTCTTAGGTTTATACCCAAAAGATTTGAAAAGAGGTATTCAAATACTTGTGTATACATATTTATAGCAGCACTATTCACAATAGCCAAAAAAGTAGTAATAATTCAACTGTCTATCAATAGATGGATAAACAAACTAGTGCCGACATATGCCGCAATGTGAATGAACCTCAAAAACATTATGCTTACTGGAAAAAAGCCAGGCCCCAAAGGTCACATATTATGTGATTCCATTTATAATAAATATTCAGAACAGATAAATTCATAGGGACAAAAAGCATGTTTGTGATTGCCAGGGACTGTGGGGAAAGGGGAAGATGGGGAGTAACTGCCTTATGGGTATGGGATTTTCTTTGAGGGTGATGGAAATGTTTTGAAACTAGAGATGGTGGTTGCATAACATTGTGAATGTCCTAAATGCTACTCAACTGTTGACTTTAAAATAGTTAATTTTATTTTATGTAAATGTAACCTCATGAAAAAGTTGCTTACAAAAAACCAATTTGCCGTATTTATTTAGGTGTTTTCTGTACTCTTTATTACATTCCATTAATCTATGTGTCTACCTCTTTACCAATACCCCCTTGTTTCAATTAGTGTAGCTTTAGAGAAATTCTTATAATTAAGTGATGTGATTCGTTCAATTTTTTTCTTATGTTTCAAAACTGTTTAAGCTACTATAGTTCCTTTACTTTTCTACCTTGCATTAAATTTATAGATCAATCTGGGAAGAATTGATATCTTTACTATGTTGATTCTTTCTAATTTATAAACATCCTGTCTAACCATTTATTTAAGACTTGTTTGACTTAAGCCACCAATGGTTTGTAGTTCTCAGCATACATACTCTGTATGTTTTGTTGATTTATACCTCAATTTTCATTTTTTAAAGCTGTTATAAATAATATCACTTGCAGTGTATAAAAATAGAATTAATTTTGTTTGTTGACCTTGTATCCTGTTGTCTTACTAAATGTACTTATTCCATAAATTTTTGTAGGCTCTTAGGATTTTCTACATTACAATTTATGTCATCTATGAATACAGTTTTGCCCTTTCCTTTCTATTCTGGATGTTATAAGTTCTATTCTAGTCCTAGTTTTCTGAGAGTTCTTATTATTAATAAATGTATTTTTGTTTACATCTTTACCACAGTGCTCACTTCCAGATTTCTAGTTGTGTTGAGTTCAAATCAAAGAATTACAGAGAAAATAAATTGTAAACTAACAATCATTTCAGTAGTACTTGGAATTCTAGTATCCTTCTCCAAATCACCTGCTGCTATTAACTCTTCCAAGTTCTCAAATAGCTGCTCCATTCATTCTATCTAGATCTTATAGTTATTTTCAATGAGAAAGAAAAGGTGACCATGCACACTCTATCTTACCCAAACTGGAATCCCAATACTAATTGTTTCGCTTTTGCCCTTCCAATTCTTATACCATTTATTTCCTTCCCTCTATTATTGGTTTTCCCCTCAGATACCTAACCCCTGCTTCTACAGAAGTCTTCCTAAATGTCTTTCTTTTCAAAGTTTTTACTCAATCTTTCTTTTTTCTTGTCTACACTCTTTTTCTCTGTCCCACCTGCAACTATTATTTACCTGGAAGCCTAACTATCACCTTTGCTTTAGTTCCTTTTACTTAATTTTTAAATTGAGATATGTCATATATAATAAAATTCACCATTTTAAAGTATATAATTCAGAAATTTTGTTAGTGTATTCACAATTCATCACCACTATTTAATTCCATAATATTTTTATCACACCAAAAAGAAACCCTGATCCTTTAGCAGTTACCTTCCATCTCCCTGAAGCTCCCAGCCCCTGAAAACCACTAATCTACTTTCTGTCTCTAAGGATTTGCCTATTCTGGATATTTCGTATATGTGACCTTTTGTGTCTGGCTCTTTTCACTTAATATGTTTTCAAGGTTCAGCCATGTTGTAGAATATATCAGAACTTCATTTCATTTTACTGCTAAATACTATTATGTTGTATGAATATACCACATTTGTTTATCCACTCATCATTTGATGGACACTAGAGTCATTTCTAGTTCTGGGCTATTGTGAATCTACTATGAACATTCATATGTGAAGTTTTTGTTTGGACATAAATTTTTACTTCTCTTGAACTTATGTACTTAGGGGTGAAATTGATGGGTCAAATGGTAATTTTATGCTTAACTTTTTGAAGGACAACCAAAATGTTTTCTACAATTGCTGAACCATTTAACATTCTTATTAGCAAGAATTTCTTCAATCTATTATAACACTTGTTATTATTCTGCTCTTGGGAAATATTCTATTTAAATATGCTAGAGGGCAATTATTATTATTATTTTGTTCTTTATTATTTTGTTGGCTTCCAGGAAACCAACAATTAACTGTTGCCATTGTACTCTTAGTGAGTGAATCACTCTGGGGCTCATTAAAAGTAACCAGTTAATCATGTAGTTTTAACTTCTTAACAAGTTGCTCTGGGGATCATTAAAGATACCTAGCATCCTTTCTGGATCATCTTCATTATAAGTAAGGCATTTTGGTTGCTTCATAAATGAATACTCCAGGGAGGAGGCCAAGAGAGTCCTCTTACAAAGCCATCTTGAGAAGTGTCAGTCAAGTTCTGGTTGTTCTCTGAGGGCGGGAAAGGAAGCTCTCATGTTCTCAATTAACCTTGCCTCCTATGAGAGAGAAGGCCTCTGCAGAGTGAGGATTCTTTCTCAAAGATGGTGTAGAGCAGAGATTTCAAGAATTGTTTATATCTTATAAACTATTTATGGGTGAAATATTATGGGTGAAATATTTCTGAGATTTGCTTCACAATGTTCTGAAACAATAAACAAACAACCCTCCCAAAACAAAATAGAAACAAAAGACTCGGATAAATGAAACAAAATTGACAAAATGTTGATCATTGTTGAAGCCTATATAGAGGTCTCTCATATTATTGTCTCTACTTTTATGTATGTTTGATAATTTCCTTAATAACAACTTAAAAATTAGTATATATAAAAGGATTGTTCATCTCCTACATATATTATCATAAATCACTTATTACTCTATGTATTAGAATTCTTTCAGTTACAATGAATAGAAAACCTAATTCACACTGGCTTAAACAATAAAAGGAAATTTATAGATTCATGTAGCTGGAAAGGCCAGGACAGTTCCAGGTGTCAGGCGATGCTTGATCTTATAACTCAACAGTGTCACCAAGATAAATATTTATCATTTTGCTCTGTCTTCTATGCCATCTTTCATGCTAAAGCTCAGGTCTCTCCTAGTATCAAGAAAACTGTAAACGACTACTGGGTTGTATGTATCATCCAGCAAGAGCTGAATTTGTTCTAGCATTTCCAACAAAAGTCCTGATGGGACCAGCCTACTGTCATATGCCTAAACTTGAGCCATATTCTAACTGAGGAGATAGACTCTTCCTCTTATTAACTTAGTTAAGATCACATTCTCCACTCTTAGAAACCAAGGTCAGGAAGCCTCACATCTCCAAATGAAATCAGGGTTGTTGGGAGAGAGGAAAAGGAATACGGACACTAAGAAGGAGTCAACAAATGTCTGCACATTTCCCACATGTAAAGCTTCCAGTAGAATAGAATAGAGGGCACTGAATGATATCTTCTAAAACTGCAATATAAGTGTGAAGCTATGTGAGATCAGAAAGCTGGGTAGTCTGTAGAGTTAAAGGATTAGCTTAATAAAGAACAAGAAGTACCTGCAATGGATGGAAGTGGTGATGAAGAATTCTGTGAAGCAATCATTACTCTAATATATATTTTAAAAAAGCCAATATTTCTCATGAACATAGATTCAAAAATCCTCAACAAAACATCAACAAATTCAATCTGACAATGTATAATAAAAATTATACAGTGGAATTTATTCTAGATATGGAAGTCTGGTTCAAAACTCAACAATAAATTAATGTAATCCATCATACTAATGATGTAAAGAATAAAAATCACATCTTTATATCAGTAGATGCAGAAAAAGCATTTGACAAGATCTAACACCCATCATGAGAAAAACTCTCAGCAAACTAGAAATAGATGGGAACTTCCTCAACTTGATAAAAATATTTACCAAACAATCTACAAAACCCCTGCAAATAATAGCATACTTAATTGTGAGAAACTAGAAGCTTTCCCATTAAGATCAGGAACAAGGCCAGAGTGTCCCCTCTTAGCCCTCCTCTTAAACATCATACTACAAGCCACAGATAATATAATAAGACATAAACAAAAATAAAAATCATACAGAATAAAAAAGAAGAAATAAAACTGTCTTTTTTCACAGATAACATGAACATCTATATATAAACCCCAAAGAATTCACAGAAAATTCCTGGAACTAATAAAGCATTTGTAGCAAAGTGGCGGGTTACAAGGTTAGTATACAAAATTAAGTCACTTTGCCTCCTTGGGCAAAGGAAACAAAAGAAAAAATAAACAAATGAGACTATATCAAACTAAAGATTTTTTTCCAGCAAAAGAAACCATCAACAAAACAAAAACAACAACCAAATGAATAGGAAAAGATATTCCCTTATGATACATCTGATATGAAGTTAATATCTAAAATATATAAAGAACTCATACAACTCAACAAAGAAAAACAAACAATCCAGTTAAAAAATGGGCTGAAGACCTGAACAAATACTTACTTCTCCAAAAAGGGAATAGATGGCCAATATACATATGAAAAGATGCTCAAAGTCACTAATCATCAGAGAAATGCAAATTAGAACCACAATGAGATATCACCTCGCACCTGTCAGAATGGCTATCATCAATAAATCAAAGAACAAGTGTTTGTATGTGGAGAAAAGGGAACTCTCATACACTGTTGGCGGGATTGCAAATTGATACAACCACTATGGAAAACAGTCTGGAGGTTTCTCAAAAATTAAATATGGATATACCTTTTGACCCAGCAATTGCACTACTGGGTATTTATCCAAAGCAATAATTTGTAAAGATCTATGCACCCCTATGTTCATGGCAGCACAATTTATAATAGCCAATATATGGAAGCAACCTAAATCGTCAACAGACGATTGGATAAAGAAGTTATGGTTCCTATACATAATGGAATATTACTCAGCCATTAAAAAAAATGAAATCCTACCATTCGCAATGACATGGATGGACCTAGAGGTTATTATGCTGAGAGAAATAAGTCAGACAGAGAAAGATAAATACCATATGATTTCACTTATATGCAGAATCAAAGGAACAAAAAGAACAAACTAATCAAAAGCAGACTCACAAATATAGAGGACAATCTGGTGATGGCCAGCGGGGAGGAGAGTTGGGGGACTGGGAGAATAGGGTGAACGGTTAAAGAAATACAAACTAGTAGCTGATAGTCATGGGGATGGGGAGTACAACATAGGGGATGCAGTTAGCATTAACGTAATGGCTAGGTGGAGGGCCTGAGGAGAGAAAGCACAATTAAAGGGATCGTTTTCTAAACTATATAATTGTCTAACCAATGTACTGTATACTTGAAACTAATAATAAAATAAAATTTTTTAAAAAGTCAATCATTTTCCTATATATCTGCAATGAACAATTGGAATTTGAAATTAAAAACAATATAACCTACATTAGGACAAAAAATACTTAGGTATAAATTTAACAAAATATGTACAAGATCTAATGAAGAAAACTACAAGATGAAAGCAATAAAAGAACTAACTAAATGGAGATATTCCATGGTCATATATAGGAATATTCAATATTTTCAAGATGGCAGTTCTTCTCAACTTAATCTATAGATTGAATGGAATATCAATGAAAATCCCAGCAAGTTATTTTGTGTATATTGACAAACTGGTTTTAAAATATAAATGGACAGGCAAAAGACCCAGAATAGCCAACACAATATTAAAGAAGAAAAACAAAGTTGGAGGACCGATGTTACTAGGCACCAACTAACTCTAAAGCTACATTAATCAAGATGATGTGGTACTGTTGAAAGAGCAGGCCTATATCAACAGTACCACACCATCTTGATTAATGTAGCTTTAAACAGACTAGAGAGCCAAGAAATAGATCACATAAATATGGTCAATTGATTGTTGACAAAGGAGCAAAGGCAATAAAATGGACAAGAGATAGCCTTTTCGACATATGGTGCTAGAACAACTGGATATACACATGCAAGAGAGAGAGAGAGAGAGAGAGAGAGAATCTACATAGATTTTACTCTCTTTTACAATCCCTCAGAGGAATTTATGAAATTAACTCAAAACCTAAATGTAAACCACAAAATAATAAAACTCCTATAAGATATCATAGGAGAAAACTTACATGACCTTGGGTTTGGTAATGACTTTAGATACAACACTAATGGTACAATCCATGAAAGAAATAATTGATAAACTGGATTTCATTAAAATTAAAAACTTCTGCTCTGCAAAAGATACTGTCAAAAGAATGAGAAGATAAGCCACAGACTGGGAGAAAATATTTGCAAAATACACATCTGATAAAGGAGTTATACAAATTATGCAAAGAACTCTTAAAACTCAACAAAAAGAAAATGACCTGATTTAAAGATCTGAACAGATACCCTACCAAACAAGGTACACAGATGATAAATAAGCATATGAAAAGATGCCCCACATTATGTTATTAGGGAATTGCAAGTTAAAATGATGAGATACCACAATACAACTATCAGAATGGTGAAAATCCAAAAACACTGAAAATAACAAATGCTGACAAGGACATGGAGCAACAGGAACTCTCATTTATTGTTGAGGTGAATGCAAAATTGAACAGCTTTTTCTGTTACCTGCAAGTCCCAGGACCCTTTGATCCTGAGAGTGGTTGGTTATAGGAGAGACTGTTACCATGCCCTAGCCTATGTACAGACACTAGAAATGATTTTGGAGGGTGCAGCACCTTGGTTAACTACAAGGGGTTATCTGAGAAAAAAAAAAAAAAGACGAGGTTCTTTCTGAGAACCAGTCTGGAACCCACTGACAAAGCCAGATTTCTAAGGCCCCTTCCAGATCTTTCTATATAGCTCAGTGTTGAGAGAGTCCATAGGAGAGGTGCCAAGTTCTTGCAAGACCCTAGAGTCTATGCATCCAGGCCCTTGTTATTGGCAAGTGCTGGAAAACAGACATTGTCAAGATAGGTACTGGGAAACTTTTCCTGGGGTGCACATGGAATCCAGTATTCCTATTCCAGGGTGAAGCTCCCTGAGTTCTGGGCTTAAGCATTCATGCAGACAGAAAAATAGCCTTAGACATTTATATGTTCCCAGCATATGATTTATCTGTGTGCTCTTTCACAGGCATGCTCTTTTCCATCTTTCTGGTAAAGAACAAGTCCAGTATCATGACCATTATATGTCTGTTAAAATACTCAGTTCCTAAAGAAGGGAGATCAATGAGCCAGGGGATGATCCAAGTAACCAAAGCTAATGTTCAGATGGCTGTGGCAAGTTTTCCTATTTGATATATTTTCATTTTCATATTTATTACATATTATAACTTGTCAGTCTTGTGCTCAATACTGAAGATTCAATAAGAGCAGATATGACTGACTGGTGCATAAGTGAAGGTCAAGGGAAGAAAGAGTCCCTGTGCCAGTCTGGATTTTGAAATGTAGGATCTTTACAGAGCCCCAAGAGAAGAATATTGTAAAAGCACCTCTTTATTCAAAGAAGAATAAGCTTCTCCTTTTAGGAAAGTAAATAGCTTTAATGCTATAACTATGGTTTACTTACCATACTTAAAGAATGAAACATTTTTTTAAAAACCATTTTCCTAACTCCTCTGTGTAAGAAACTATTATTCCTTAAGTTACCAAAACTTTTTAAAGATTTTTCTAAAGTTAAAAATATTTTACTTTTCCTGAACATTAAAGATTCACTTTTTTATTTTAAATGCTTTGAAATGGTACAAATCATGAACAAATGCTTACTGTGAAATTATAATGTTGGAAATATTATATCTATTGGTTTAAAATATTGAACAGTAAGCTTTCTAAGTTTTTCCTTAAAGGTGCAGTATATTCAAATGGTGTAAAGCTTAATTTTTTGTGTGTTAGTGCTAATATTGGTGCAACTCAGATTAATTGACTGGTAGAAATGAAAAGTGATTCTGATAGTTTTCTTAAATCTGAAACTCATTGCAAGAGCATGCTTAATTACTCTCATGAAAGGTAGATGGGGGAACTGCTTTAAGTCAAGTACAGGCATCAAATGTGGGTCAATCATACAGGAGGAAAGCCTTTCAGTATGGCCCAGTATCATTGCCCATTGGAGAAGTCACACATGAAGGGAACCTTACATATATAGTGAGTTTGGTAGGTGTTTCAAATGGTGCTCTGGCCTTCCTTCCCACTGAAGCCACATAAGAACTGTAATAGTCACAAGTGTGGAAAAGATTCAGTACCAATATGCTTGTATACTTGTTTGGAAAGAACCACAGAAATATAGAGTGCAGGAAAAGCTTCAACATTTCCTCCATGAGGGAGCTTCAGACTCTATACAGGAGAGAAACCACAAGTAAGGATGCGAGGAAACCTTCAGTAAATAATCTACTCTAAGCACTAGAGGCAAAGGCCCTGAAAGAAAAATAACAGGTAGTCTTGATCCATTACACATGAGAGTGGAAACTGCAGAAGGTATTCAGTAAGCACTTGTCAGTGGAGTGACTCAGTGCATACTTTAAACATCCTTTAAGGAGTTTAAAACTTTTGTTACCCCAACTGTCCAGTTATAGAAAAGGCTGCTTAGCATCCTTTCTTTCAAGCTCGTCAAAGGAATTAAACTACTCATTGTTCCAAAAATTGACCAAAACCCTGGCAGTTTTAGTTTTATTCCAAGCTCTCCTGTTGTTACCCTCCAGTTAAAAGATAGCTGAAGTTCTCAAGTTCAGTTTGAGGTTCCATTCTACCTAAAAGCGAAAAGAACTCTGGGTCTGAGATAGTCCCCGCTCTGTGGCCACTTACAACAGTGCAGAGAAGGGGTCAAAGATTTGGGGTCTAGCCTTGGTCAATGTTCCAACACTCAGAACCAACCTTGGAGCCACTTAAGACTATTATATGAACAGATTAAAAGAAAGCACTTTTGGTCTGTCCTAGAAGTCATCTGGTTATGGAGGACATATTTGTGAGACCTTTAATACTAACATTGGAAACTGAACCCAGAGTTGCGTCTCAGAGTTCATTTTTAAAACAGGACTCAATATATTTTTATTTTAGGTAGCTTTTTTAGTAATCTGCTCTCATCCTTGTGACTAGGCTATAAAAATTCCTTCCAACTACCACATGTCCATCCCACATTTCAAGCATTAGTAGTTGTGAGACATCGTCCTGCTGGTTACTGCCTAAGATAGGACATTCCCAATGGAGGCTTCTATCACTAAATGAAGTGTCCTGTTCCTGTTTTTCTGCACAAGCTTCTTCCTGACTGTCATCCCTTAGTCTAGGAAAATCAGCTACCTTTCTTTCTATGCCAATCTGGAAATTTTGCTTCTATCTGAGGTCCCATGTTCTTTGAGGCACAACTCACAGTAGGTACCACTAGGGTAGTTACCAAACCATTCCTTAAAGTCTAATGTAGTCTCATGAGGAATGAAAGGCAATCTCTACTTCTCCCTAGCCCACTAATCAATAGAAACACATCTTGTGCATGAGGGCAGTGGAGCACAGGGAAAAAACAAGGAAAAATGAATAAGGCCACAGAAGAAAGAGAGGTTGCCTTGTCCATTTGAACAACTGATCTACCCAGGATTTGTTCCCTGATTAGCAACCAGTCTTTCTTTAATATCATCTACAGACTTAAAAGCTCCAATCACTTACACTGTTCCCATCAGTGTTATATCAGTTTAGTGGCGCATCTAGAGGAATCTAGATTTCTCTTGTGAGCCAAAGGCCAAGTGAAATAGAAAAAAAAAGTTCCACAGCTCTTATAGAATAGCCACCTCTATTAAGACAAACCAGGTTATACTGTAAAATACACAGCACCAACACCTCAGTGGTTAAACACAAAAATTTATTTTTCTTTCCCACAAGGTACATTACAGGTTTGAGGGATTCACTAGAACAACTAATCAGTCATGTGAGGGACTCAGCATTCCAGACTGGTTTGCTGTCAAGATTCCTTTCTCTGTATGCGCTTCTATAACTGAGGCAGTAAAAGAGAGAAATACAGATTCTTGTACCAACAAGTAAATGCTTCAGCCCAGAAATGAGGCTTCTGCTCACAACCCACTGACCAAAACAACCTCAAAACAACCTGTCTAACTACAAGAAGCAGAAATGCATAACCATTCTCCATTTTACTGTTCAATGGACTCCAAGCCCCATTGGGTATTATTTCTTTTGTTCACTAGTTTATCCTAGGTCTAGAACAGGGCCTAGGCACAAAATAGACCCTCATTAAATTAAATGAATGAATACAGTGCCATAAAGAAATTCACACATATCTTGGGAGAAAAGACAGAGTCCCAGGGGTCTAAAGCTGAAGGTAGTGAGTGAAAATAATTTAGATGAGAGCTTCAGAGCTGGCTGTGCTTAAGATATAATACTTGGTATATTTAATTTTGGGAAAGAAAGTAAAATCCTGCTGAGCATACAAGACCAAAGCTCAAGTGACTTACACCAAAAAGCAGTGAAGCCATGGACCAAATCAAGTCAGCATAACAACCACCAGTGCTCAGCTCCTCAAGAGCTGCAACAGCCACAAATACCTCTGCTTCTTTAATGTAGTCAGTTCTCCCAACATATCTAGGGAGCACAGGAAAGGGAAAGAAAAATGTACATGGATTGAGCATCTACTGTTGGCCAGGCTGGTAGGTGCTTTTCGTTCATGAATACCTGTGATCCTCAGATCAACCCTGAGGTGGGTGTTTTCTCTATTTCATAGAGAAAATGGAGACTTAAGAGTGTTTCAGTAACCAAAGAACAAGAATGTTTTATAAGCTGGAAACAGATATAATACAATGTCGTCCAAGCTGTTTTTGCAGAGATAACATACAAATCAATCCTGCTAACCCTGTCTTCAGGTCTGTCTAATGAAGCTAAGTGACAGCCAACAAACTCACTAGCTATGGGGTCTTGAAAAAGTCTACCTATCTCTTTGAGGCTTAACTTCCTTGTTTATAAAATAAGAGATTTGGAAGACATAATGTAACCAACCCCTTTTCTGATACTGCCTAAAAGCTCTAATAGGAACACATTTGAGTCACTGTTGTAAAGCATGAGTTATCAGAAAATCCGAAGCCTACAGAAATTTTCAGCAGTTTATCAAACTTATTATCTAAGGTTACTGCTAAGTGGTGTGCTGGAGAAAATAGACACTGGTAGACCCTGCCTGCTTAATAGTTTACAGTATAAGACAACCAAAATAGATGTGGATTCACCAACTTTTGCCAACCACTCAGCATCAGTTCCCAAAACTTTCCTTTTAGAAAGCTGGTCTCCTGTTAACTGGATTCCTAGGCCATCATACCCAGTGAACCTCAGAATCCAGCTTGCAGTACATGCTCCAGTTCCCAAACTTAACTCTTTTCTGATTCTTAACAAACAAAAGCCAAATGAAAAAGCACACAAACAAAAAACTGAGAAGTTAATCCTGAACTTTCATTAATTTTCTTTCAGGCCCCATGAAAGTGCTAATTTTTATGGCTATTTTATCCAACTAACATCGTGAGAGAAAAAACAATCTAACTTATTATTGCAGAAAGTTCTTTACATCCAACATATATTCCATGGCTAAAATTCCAACCCGTTTCCATCTGATCTCATTAGAAATGTTTTCCTTTTTTCAAACAGCACCAATAAGAAGCATAAGATAGTGCATTATTAGTTGTCTGGCAAATTTCCTGGTGGTGAAGTAAATATGATTTCATCATAGTAAATATCGTGCTAATGCAATTCATGGTGAAAGCTGCTAAAAAATTCAAGGAGAAATGGATGTCAAGATAATCCAATTTGGTTCTTAGAAAACTTTATATTGGAATTCATTTCTGCCCCCATGAGACTATTGAAATTGGAAACCTGCTACCTTGAAGACAATGACATGCAATAAAATAAGTATATTATTGCTTTTGTTATGAAAGACCATGGTACAAATGTTTCTATTGTGTTTAAAGAAGGGGTGGGGAGATCAATGCAAAACCAACAATATTTACCTCTGTGACCATTGAAGACTAATTGATTCATGGCTGCATCTGCTATTTGAAGCTAAATTTGCTATATTACCAGGTACAATCCCAAACAGCTTTTTCCATTATTTAGAATGTTCTTTGGACACCTCTCTAGCTAAGGGATTCCCTGAAGTTTTTAAGTAAAAAGAGTAAGTAGTACAACTTAAATACATCTACTGTAGAGTCAACTTTGATTCCTTTCTGGGAAATATGTTTATGTCTCCAAATTTTTCACTGATGAAAAATCTTTAAGCTTCATAATTCTGTATTTTTTCATAAACTTGAGGGTCAAGCTCCACTTGAATTTGTTCAGAATGAAGACACCAGACAAGCTTCCTCTCACTGGTGGAGTTTCTGATGTCTAAGAAGGCTTGACCGCCTGCTGAAGTTTCTTCTGCATACACTACAGGAATAAGGTTGCTCACCTGTATGGGTTCTACGGTGTTTAATCAGGTGGGAATTCTGACTGAATTTTTTTCCACATTCATGACAAGTAAAGGGCTTCTCTCCAGTGTGAGTTCTTTGATGTGTGTGTAGATTTGTATTTTGACTGAAGCTTTTCCCACACCATGAACATTTATATGGTTTTATTCCTTGGTGTGTTGTTAAGTGTTTATTAAGATCTGAACTCCATCTAAACCTCTTATCACACTGTGGACATTTATACGGTTTCTCTTCAGTATGAATTCTTTGGTGTTTAATAAGGTCAGAGCTAACTCGAAAGCTTTTCCCACATTCCTGGCATTTAAAAGGCTTCTCTCCTGCACGTTCTTTCTTGTGACGAACCATAAGTTTCAGCAACTCTTGTTTCCAGGTTGAAAGTTTCTTTCTTTTCTTTGCTGGCAAATCTCGGTGCCATTTCCCCATCCTGTGCATCTCACCATGATTTTCTTTGCCCATTGTTTTCTGGAGAACTTTCACTCTGGCCTTTTTTAACTTTATGTCTTCTGGTGCTTGTATTATTAAGTCAGAAAGGCATATTGGCTCATGATTTTCAGTGTCATTTTTGAGCTTTAATCCTGTTGGAATGAATGTAAGAATCAGCCAAGTGAATGGCAGAGCAAGAAAATCACAGAAATGGAAAGAAAAATTCAAAGATCACTGATTCTTAATAAACAGGTAAGTAGAATCTTAAAATGTTAAGCCCTTGTAAAAGTTCCTATCAAGGCATATTTCTTCTCTTCCCATGGTGTATTTACCTGTGGGCAGCTCTTTGTCATTGTTCTTGAAATTCAGGGATCCTTGGACCCATGGCTCTTCCCCTTGCTCTAGACAAGAGATCACTTTAGGTTTGGGAAGCACAAATATGGCTGTGAAATGAAAAAACTCAGGTCAAGGACTGATAATTTAACAATGGTTCACTAATTCCAGATTATTTCACTAAGAACAAAGAACATTTTTAGTTACCCCAAATAGTTAAATGACTAGTTGCTCTATCAGGCATCAGGTTTACACTATACTGCACTTGTAGGTGGAGAAGCAAAGTGGAAGATGAGAAATAAACCTAGCTTGATTCGTGTAAAGGACAGAGGGCATGGGAACCATGTGCATGTTCTCCCTCTTCTGCCACCGAGTCTACCCCATATTTGACCAAGGTGGGACCAAACTCTAGAGGTTGCATGGAATATAGGTTAGTCCTCTTAAATCTTTAAGACTCACTCTGAATAAGACCAAGTCTAGCAGAGCCAACTGTCAGTGGGCTGGGTATCATGTACACAAGTGATTCCTATCATAATTACAGCAACTTTTTATTTATCACTAGAGCACCAGACACTGGGCTTGTAAGGATTCCTAAATACAAATTGCCAAGTATATATGGGAAGTATTCAGCATTCAATCTTTCAACAAATATGTATTGAGTGGCTATGGCATGCCAGGCACTCTCTATGAACTAGGCATACAGTGGGGAACAAGCCAAAGTCCCCTGATCTTAAGAACTTATCTTCCACTGGGACAGTGAGATAATCAAATATCAATAAACAAATAAAATCTCAGGAAGTGGTAAATCTTTTTTATTTATTATTTATGTCTACAGCACCTGGTCCTCCTATAGGTGGTCTCCCATCCAAGTACTAACCAGTCCCGACCCTGCTTAGCTTCCGAGATCAGACATCGGCTTGTTCAGGGTGGCAAGGCCGTAGACCATGGACCATGGCTCCACTGGGGCACAAACCCAGGATCTTCTTCATGTAAAGCAGAAGTGCTAACTGCTACACTACGGAACCATGTCCAATAAATGCTTTTTAAAAAACTAAAGCTGAGTAGGAGAGCATTTAAGATTCTGCTTCTGTGAAGCTGTGTGAGAAAAGATTATATGGAAGGCATCTTTGAGCAAGTGATATGTGAGCAGACGTAAAGGTGAGTTTTGACATGTGGTACAAAAATGTGCCATGTAGAGGGATGGGGAAGGTAAAAATGAGTATGGCAAGTTGAAGAAACAGCAAGACCAGTGTGGATGAGAAGGGCTGAACAAGGGCACAAGTGGCAGGAGATGAGGGCAGGGAGGCAAGACAAGGCCCTATCCTGGAGGGTCCTTGGAAAGAAGTTTGGATATTATTCTGAATGTGATGAGAAGTCATCATAAGGTTTTGAAGCAGGGAAATGTCATGATCTGATCAGGTTTTAAAAACTCTGCCTATTGCATGGAAAACAGACTGTGAAAGGGCAAGAGTGGTGGCAGGAGGTACCAGGTATAAAAATTCTGAAGTGGATCTGGTTCGAGATGCTCCTGGCTTAGACTAGGATGCTAACAGCACAAGAAGATGAAACATGGTTGGACTCAAGCTATACCATGAAGACAGAGCCAACAGACTAGTGCTTCATTAATAGCCTTTATGATGAGAATGTTTCTTGCTCTGAACAACTGGTGAACAGAAGTTCCCTTTACTGAGATGAGAAAGATATGAGGAGTTTTAAAGGAAAAATAAGAATGAGATCAAGAAGGCAGATAAAGAATGTATACTTAGGAAAAGCTCCCAGGTGACTTGGATACACCTTTCCTCCACATACCATCAAGTTGAGTCAACTAGCTGCTGGGACAGACTCACTCACAGGGGTGCATTCCCAATAAGATGAGAGCATGCTCAATTACTCAATTTCTACATAAAGAGAAGGGGAGGATCTTTACCTAAAGAGATGACAGTCTCATAGTTTTCCTGCATTACCTCATTGTAGAGGGCCTTCTGGTTGAGATCTAGTAAGTCCCATTCTTCCTGGGAAAAATACACAGCCACTTCTTCAAATGTCAACAAGCTCTACAACAGAGAATGGGCTTCAGCTCAGTACCTGTCACTTTAGAAGTAGCCCTACTATTTGGCTCTTGAATTACGGAAGGAGTGAACAGCACATGGTTTTTTGTTTTGTTTTGTTTTGTTTTTAAAGAAAGCAGGCAGAAAGGAAGAATGCAAGGGATCAGCAAATAGCCTGGGAGGTATCCAATTCCCCAGAAAGAACATCTAGGCTGAGTACCTGCTGGGCAGTGTGGCTCATGGGCAGTTGCTAAACAGCTTGAAAGCTCAGCTTACCTGGGACTCAGGCAAGAGGAGTTAAGGTGCCATTATCCAGTCTTTGGTGTTTATCTGCTCAGGAAAGGTTACAGTCTGGTGAGCAGGCTGTGACTGGAAAAGAGCCATAGGAAACTTCCTTCATGTCTATGGATATCCTGAGGGCATTTCTAAAATATAGACAATCCTGATTCTTTCAGTAGAGATGGGAATCCTTTATAAGTTATTACATGGTATGTAGGCGTGGCTTTCTCAGCCCTTATAACCAATTCCCCAACTGACTGTCCTGTTTTCATGAGTGAGGTCAATAAAAGGAAATCTCATCCTTTTCCTCACATGACATAAATTGTTCTCACCCAGGCAAAAATTAAGGTGTCTGAAAATGCCATACTCAGAGTCCAGTGTGTATGGTAAAGGAAATGAGAAGGTAAAAATGAGCATAGCAAGTTAAAGAAACATCAGAAGAACAGCGTGGCCAAGAAGGATGGAGCCAGAGCATGAGTGGCAAGAGATGACAGGGAGATAAGAGCCTGATCTTGGAGGGGCCTATGTACCTCCTAAGAAGTTTGGACTTTATTCTGAATGTGTGACAAGGTATGGTAAGGTTCTGAAGCAGAGAAATGACCTTATCAGTTTTTAAAAGACTCTGGTTGCTTTATGGAAAACAGACTATGGAAAGGCAAGAGTGGTGACAGAGGTACCAGTTAGAAAGCTACTAAAGTGGACCTGGTTAAAGAAGTCACTGGCTTAGACTAGAATACTAATGAGATAAGAGGATAAGACATGGGTATACTCAGGCTATGGTGTAAAGGTGGAGCCAGAGAACTACGAATGCATTAGTGGCAGGGGATGACAAGATCAGACTAATGGATGACCTAACTTTTCTGGTCTGAAATACTAGAAAAAGTTGTTCAATTTATGGAAATAAAAAGGCAAAGGAGTATATTTGAAATAGAGAAAGGAGAGAGGGATCAAGAATTTTAGGATAAGAAATAAACATATATACTTGGAAAAAGCTCCCCGGTGACTTGGATACATCTTTTCTCCACATATACCATTGAGGTGAGAGTTGACTACCTATTGAAACAGAGACTCACTCACAGAGGTGCGTTCCCAATAAGATGAGAGCATGATCAACTTCTACATAAAGAGAAGGGGAGGATCTTTACCTAGAGAGATGACAGTCTCATAGTTTTTCTGCATTACATCATTGTAGAGGGCCTTCTGACTGGGATCCAGTAACTCCCATTCTTCCTGGGAAAAATACACGGCCACTTCTTCAAATGTCAACAAACTCTAAAACAGAAAATGGGCTTCAGCTCAGTACCTGTCACTTCAGAAACAGCCCTATTTGGCCCTTGAATTGCAATGGTAGGCCAGGCACTGAAGGAATGAACAGCACATATGATAAAGAGAAAGCAAAAAAGGAGGTAAGGGATCAGTAAACAGCCTGGGAGGTGCCCAGTTCCCCAGGGGAAACCACTGGGCTAACATGCCTCTGAACACCCGCAGGGCAGTGTGGCTCATGGGCAGCAAGGAAAGGTGGCGCTGAACAGCTCAAAAACTCAGCTCACCTGGGACTCGGGCAAGATGAGCTCAGGTGCCATTGTCCAGTCTTTGGCGTTTGTCTGCTCAGGAAAGGCTAAGATCTGGTGAGCAGGCCCAGCTGTGACTGGAAAAGAGCCATAGGAAATTTCTCTCACGTCTATGAACATCCTGAGGGTATTTCTAAAATATAGACGATCCTGATTCTTTCAGTAGATATGGGACTCCTTTGTGATACCTCAAAGTGGCCTTCTCAATGTTAGTAAGAACCAAGTATCTACCAACCACTAGAACAATTTCCCAAGTTCCCATGAATAAAATTAATAAAAGAAAAACCCTTTTTATTATCTTCGCATGACATAAACTGTTTTGCGTTAGATAAAAATTAAACATTTTGAAAATCAAGTACTCAGGGACTCCAGTGTACAATAAATGTAGTTTTTAAAAATCATTTATTATTTCTTTCCTGCTACAAAATTGTGTTTATATCCTGCAACTGAGAGCTCATTTCTGATCCCAACTCCTGTTTTTATGAGGACGAAGTGCCCCCAATTCTTTCTTCTTTTCTAAGGAACATTTCATGATATGATTACCATGGCACTGTGGTTTGGGTATTTCCATACCTTAGGCCAACCCCCACTTTCACCTTTCACCCACAGATGGTCTATTCTAACACCACTTTCAGGAGGGTGGGTGTAGCATAATTGCTAGCATGGCTGTATTTGCAGATCCACAGAACTGGACCCCCAGAAAAAGCATACAATGTTCTCTCTGAACAAACTATGGTCACAGCTCTCAGCACAAAGAAATTACCATGAAGCTCCTTACCCCTCTCACACACAGGCTCAGTCTCTTTATGAGTATTTCTGCTCAGCTGTTCTTGTACACCCTGGTATGTATTCCAAAATTCTTCATCCTGGGACATGCCCACTGGCTGGGGCTCTGCTGGCTTCAGTTTGAAGCCTTGGGCCTCTGCTGTTTCTCCCAAGAGCACGGCTTCCTTTTCCAGCTCATGGGTTGCAACCTAAAAATAATTTCCATCCTTGTTACCAAAGAACTTAACTTTAGTTTGGGGGGTTGGTGGTAGATGGAGAGAAAATTGTACAGCCCAGATTGGGGAAAGTGTGAGACACTAAAGAAAATGACAGAAGGACAAAGATATTGGACCACCA
Organism: Macroglossus sobrinus; assembly: GCA_004027375.1. Lineage (NCBI taxonomy): Eukaryota > Metazoa > Chordata > Mammalia > Chiroptera > Pteropodidae > Macroglossus > Macroglossus sobrinus. Next base: position 466,881 of record PVKZ01000493.1, on the reverse strand, counting down.
ATTTTCCATAAAGAACTTTCCATAAAATCTAGGAAATTTAGGGTAAAAGGAAAAAAGGTGTGGTTACTACCAGCTTTCCAATACAGTGGCCCCTACGCCTCTGCACAGACCCCAGCTCAGACCGAGTAGGTTTACATAGGCCACTTGCTCACACACTGCCTTGACAGCCTTTCTCTCTTCACTTAGATCCCTAATGCAGTGGTTTCTTCTTTTTTTCTCAAAAAATTAAAGAAGTGACTAAAAAGCATTCTCTTGACAACCACATTTTCCCAAGGGCCAGGAACGGTTTTCAGAGAATGACGAAATGGAGAAGGGGAGGAAAGAGTCTGGCTTCAAACTCCTTCTAAATGATCTTGACACCAATCATACGCTTTGCCCTGTTTTCTTCATAGGCCTGAAACCAGGTGATATTCTGCCACATGCCAAGCAACATACCCTGGATTCCCACTCACTAGCAGAGGCAAGGACCAACCACTGAAGGTGAGCAATGGAGGCTCTTGTCTATGGTATGAAGGACACTATCTCTCAGCATCTTTCTTCTCTCAACCACCTATTGTGATTTCCAAATCTTTTTTTTTTCCTCTGCAATTTTCCCTTATTTGGATTCTTTTTACTATCCTCTCCTTTGATCTCTGTATGTCCTCAATTTTTTTTTTTGGATCTGCCCCTTCCTCATCAACTCCTTTAGTATCTAAAAACTTAAGACTCATCTCCTGAGCCAAGCCATATGGGGCTTATTACCCTCATACATCCTGGCTCCAAATATGGCAGAACTTTTTCTCTAAGACCAAGGAAGCCTCTGCCAGGATCATCTAAACCTATGGAATGACTATTGCTTCCGGTCTGTAGTTTCAGGTCCTGCCTTAGATAGCTTTAAGGTCATTGACCTATTTCATCTTATTTCTCAATTAACTGCCTCCACCCTCCATATATCCATCTTCATCCTATTTCAGTGAATGTATCAGGAATCTTTCCTCTCACCCCATTCCTTGTTTGACTAGATTCAGTCTGCAAGTGGTCTACCAGGGCCACAGCCTCCTCAAGGCTCTGTAGATGGTGCTTCTTTATCTGAGTCTGAGTGTCCTTCGGCAGAATGGTCAGAAATTGCTCTAGCACCAGCAGTTCCAAGATCTGCTCTTTTGAGTGTATCTCTGGTCTCAGCCACTGACGGCATAATTCTTGAAGATGACCAACTGCCTCACGGGGTCCAGCTGCTTCATGGTAGTGGAAGCTCCGGAAGTGCTGTCGAGAGCTCTCAGAAATGAGATTGTCCTTTTGTGCCATACATCTCTTACTCTGACTGGAGCTCTCTGTCACAGGTCCCTTGGTCTCCCACAGAGCCTTGACCTGAGGGTTCAGATACTTAGTCACCTTCAGATCTACTGTCATCATTCTGCTTGGAACAGTTTGCTGTGGTGGACACACCACCAGTACCACCTCTGACAACTCCGTTTCTTCTGGAACAAAATCAATAAGAGGATCTTCTTCCTAAGGCACTGAGGGCAGAAAAAAAAGTGCATATCAATAAGAAGGTCACATGAACTTTTACAACTTTCTAGTTTTTATGAGAGGAAAATGAACAGCAAACATCATGCCTTGCTTTCCCTTTAGAATCACCTGCCAGGCCCTCTGTTTCTCTCCTTTTCTTTATATTATTCAATGGAGACAAATGCCAACTGATGACTTCGCCTCAAGAAAACAATAATAAATCAGGAAAGGTTGGTGGGTAAGAAAATTGGCACCCACTGGCTGCAAGGAGTTTGGAGATTATCCAAAGATTTCATTTTTGTACTTTCTATCCCATCTTCTCCATGTCAACAGCAGATTAGAACACTATGAGTTTCTTAAATTTTAACATATCCTAGACTTCTGCTTTCAAAAGAGGATGCAACTTCTATGACCTTTCATCTTCTTATGATAGAAGCCTTCACTTTGTGGAACATGTGCGATTCTCCTTTTCTTGTATGAATACTGACATGAGAGCTGAGACAGTGAGTCCAGAGTAGAAGAAATAATTAGGAAAAAAGTAGCCTTTTCTTCTCAGACAGTATCCTCCAATTAAGTACCAGATGCCCAATATTCTTCTTTGGCACTTCTTTGCAAGACGTATAAAGGGCTCTATACAGCAGGTTTATACCTGTATTTTTAAATTTGTTTACTTGACCTAAGAAAAATTACAGCCGACCTTTCCTTATAAAATATTTATCCAAATATCAAGTTGCAGAAAAGGAGAGAATGGCAGTTGGTGATGATTAGGTGACCCTTTTGCTGACTTTACATTTCTTTAAGGGTCTATTAGACCTCTCTAAGAGAGGGTGAGGAGAGCCTCCTGCGCCTCACTCTCCTCAAGGTGATGCTGGAGAAACGGCACGGAGATTCCGTCCGGGATGCCATGGTATTCACAAATGGCTGGCTCCTTGCTGGCCATCCCGGCTCAGGATGCACGGGGTCGCATCCTATGATTTTGCATCAGCAAAAGGTGATGTGTCTGACGTTGAACTGCGGTTCTCCCGCGGTCACAGCCCGCAAAGGAGACGCCAGGGAAGGCGGGAAGACGGACATGACTGCCTGCTCCGCGTCTAGACGGGGGATAAGCGCCCATAAGCACTTAGCAAGCGGCAGTGTCCGAGTGGGCTCCAGCCGCAGGGCAGGAAAAGGTTGCCTCCGTAGCCTCACGGCCGGCCTTGCTCTAGACAGTCGCGCCGCAGGCTTCGGCCGCCCGGCTACAAAAAATGGCTGCCTCGCCTCCGAACACCTTGCGGCGGCGCCAAGCTGCCGCCAGCGGCTCTCTGGGAGCTCTCCGGAGCCGACGCTGAAAGGGAGCCGCATCTTGGTTACCTCGGTCGTGGAAGCCGCTCTCGCGCGCGCTCAACTGCAAGTCGCAGTACTTCGGAACGCTGCTTAAGGGCCGCAGCTCTCCGCGTGGTGCCAGCAGGGGAGAGAGGTGAGGGACAGCGCCAGAGGCGCGCCGATAAAGGGGTCCAGGCCCAGCACCACCAAACACCCTCCACACCCCTCACCCTACTGGTGGCAGTAACTACGCAGTTGTCTGAGGCCCCACCGCCCCCACCGCCGCACTCCCACCGGAAGCGGAAGTAAACACTTCTGTGGGGACGGGGGCTCCGTGCAGTCCTGCGGTCCAAGAGCCGCGGCTTCAGGCTTCGCGGCAGAAACTGGCGTACTTCCTGGTTCGGCCGTGGGTCCTGAAAGAGTTAATGCCAAAGAGTCTACAGGCCGCAGTGCCTAGAAAGGCCCTACGCGGCTCTTGGCCAGTGTTTGTCGCCGTCTCGCGGTCTGGATCGTGAGACGTTACGCGTCCAGGTGGTTCCTGCGTAGTCTTTGGGCGGCGGGCTGCCTGGTAATAGGGGGTCCCGCCGGTAAGGGTCACCTCTTTGCGCTTGCGATAACCTCGGCTTTCCTGCAACCCAGCCGGTGGAGCCGTCGTGCCGGGGCTCGTCTGTCTCCTCGAGGAGGAGGCCGGCTTGTCTCGCTCAGCATCAACGGCCTTGAGTGGTCTGTACCCTTTTCTGGGCCGCGCTTTCCTCACAACGATTTTTTTTCTTGTGAGGTAGGTTTTAACCTGTGAGATAGATAACATTTAGTTCTCCATGACAGAGAAATCGAAAGCTAAGAAGTGACTTGCTCAGAGTCATAATTTACCAGTGGTAGCTTCTAGACTGGGAATTTAGGCCCCTGGGTTTCCTATTTTCACTGCAGTATGCTTTTTGGAGAATGGGACCCTTTTCATCTTGTATCTCTTGCAGTGTCTGGCGAGTTACATATTTACTGAATCATATTAAAGGAATCTTGATTATTTAGATATGTTAGTGTTCCAGTTACCAGTGTTATCGTAGTGTCAACCTCTACCAGTCAAGGGATTATTAAATCTACTAGGTGTAGCCAGTGTTAAAGTCAGCAGGACAATGCCTTTGAATTGAATCTGGCAAAGGACCAAGGCAATTTCATGGCTATCAGTAACAAAGGGTAGGAAAAGGTAAGGCATAATCTGAAAGCTGCAGAAAGTCCGAGGAAATGGAAGTTGATTTTCCGTTGGGGAAAATAATAAAAGACCTTGAGAGATTTGCCCGCAGCATGGTGTGGTCAGAGGAAAAGGTAAGAGCAAAGCCTTGAGAAGGTGGGAAGAGTACAGTAAGATCTTTAGTATATTTTTACTAAGTGTAATTGGACTACATTTAGGGAAAGTTAGAAAATAAGTTCATGTGGATCTAAGTGCTTTGAACGGAAGTGAAGAGATTGCATTTAATAAAGTACATTCTGGAACATCATTTGAGGGTTTTTGACAGAACTTCTTTCCAGGGCAGTTCATCTAGAGGTAAGTTTAGGAGACCATTAACAGCCATTATACTATTTTTGTTTTTAGATAGAATGATGTTACACTCCTTTGATGCATAGTTCTTGATCTTTTTTGAGAGAAAAGGATAAAAGAAGAGATAACAATAAGCATCTGCCTAAGCCACTTGCGAGTATTTTAAAGTATGTTCATTTCTTTAGAATCTCAGTCAGGTTGGAACTTACTTTCTCCAAGTCATTATAGTTTCCAACCTCTCAGAACTAGTGGACATTAATGCTCTTAGCATTGAGATCTTCATGATCTGGCCCAAAGTTGAGCATATAATTGGAACTTATTAAATTGAATAAATGAAATTCTGCCACCAGTGCCCTTGGATGTCATTGGCAGGCTTGATTCATAACATGAGTTGGGAGTTGGTGAGGGAAAATGGGGAGAAGAAAGTGTGAGAAGAGATCCTATGAAAGGAAGAAGAGGAAGCGAGTCACAAAATGGTGAATAGTGAGTGAGGGCCACTGATGATTTTCATTGGTTGAAGTTTGGTGTCATAGTTGATAACTCTTGCTGTGGAGCCTGTAAAAGTTCCTTAAGTTTTTCCATTTGATTTCACCTTCCTCTTCCTGGGCACTGTAAGATGAATGCACAGGTGGGAAGCAATGAAAGCAAATATATGGAATTTATTCTGAGACACCACAACTGCTGTAGTGGGCTGAATGTTTTTGCTGGGTGACTGGCTGGACTTGATGGTGCTACTATTGGCTGACCAATACTTTTATTTTTCTTTCTCCATTTATAATAATTATGATTTAGTATTACCTTAGTTATAACTGCCTCTTTTACAAAGTTGCTTGAACTTAGCCTGTCACTGGCTCCACATCCTATCTGTGATATCTTAGTGCTCCATAAAGCAGTTAGTTCTTGCAACAAATGTTAGAGGAATACTAATTGAATGGATTCTTCTGGGTTCCTTTAGATAAGAGGCTTGTGAGAGTTTTATGTAGTTGAGGAACAAATGAAAGCAGTCAAGCTCTGCCCTAAAGGAGGAGAGAAAAACTGAAATACTATTCATTTCCCTCATTTCTGACATAGTTTTTTTTTTTCTTCATAGCACCTAACATGGAATAAAGTGGCAGTTTTTGTTACTTCCTGTGAAGTTGTATATCTGGAATGAGAACCATGAAATTAATCTAGAGTAGAACATGGAATGGAATTGGGCAGCACCAGGAGGACCTGAAAGGAATATTTGAGGGAGCTGAGATACAGAAGAGTTTGCCAACAGAAGGATTTATGGGAACAGCTGATCAGAAACACCAATAGAGAAACTTTTTGAATTTCTACAAGCACTGGAAAAATTGAGTCTTGATTCAAATTAAATAAAATCCATACTGAAGAGAAACCAAATAAAGTCTCACAAATAAAATTGTGTTATTTAAAACCCTAATGTAAATTTAGGAAAACAAAAGGAAAGATCTTTTAAAAATTTTTATTTATCATAAAATATTTGTACAACTTTTGGACTCACCTCTAAGAATTGCTAATATTTCAAATATGGAACAGCTTCAGTGAAAAAAAAAATAACACTTGAGAATACATCAGACATACACAAGGAATATCTGAAAGTAGAAGAGTGCCACTAACAAATTATTTACATACACATACTTAACAGATTACTTTGGTTAACAAGTTAAAGCTAGTCCTTGAGAATGTTATATTGAATGTATTAAAAGTTGGATTTTATTAATATGGACAACAGAAACTACTTCTTGTAACAACTGTTACCAAATTCCAGTTTTCCAGACATCCCAGTGTCAGGGGAACTTGAAGTTTTTATCCAGCTGTATGGACTGCTGCCTGGTGAACATTATTACAGAACAATATGAGCACCATTTTCTGTTCTGGCAGTGAGATAAAATTAGGTCCTTTGGAAAAGGAAGCCTCACTGCAGTTCTGCTACATAGGATTACTCTGTCCTTGCCTTTGATGCTTTCACACTTCCATCTTTACACAAGCACTGCTTTTATTGAGATTTTTCTCACCTGAATCTGTTCTTGTGGGCACATCTTTCTTTGTGTCTTTTCCTGTGTTCACTTACAGAGAGCATGCAGGTATTCTTGTTCCTGACCGGTGCTGCTATATCTGTCAAGGGAGAGGAAGAGCGGGGGGCTCTAAAAACTGATCATCATGTTGTGCGGGAGCAATAGCTAGAGAGGACTTTGCCAGTGGCAGTTTCCGAGTTCATAAGACCTTTACCTCTAGACTAGCACTTTGGCCTTGAGCCCTTATCCTTTTTAGCCCATTTTCCTTCCGTACAAATGCCTGTGCCCTTGGGGCTCTGAGCTAGTTCAGGTTTTTTTTTTTTGGTTTTGTCTTTAATTTTTTTTCCAATTCAGTAAGGGTGTTCCTTTTTCTGTTGGTGGTTTGAAACCAAATTCAGTATGAATAAGAGAGGGAAATATACAACATTGAATTTGGAGGAGAAAATGAAGATTCTCCATAGGATTGAAGATGGACGATCTCTTAAAAGTGTAATGGATGAATTTGGAATCAGTAAATCAACATTTTATGACATTAAAAAGAATAAAAAATTGATTTTGGACTTTGTACTGAAGCAGGACATGCCATTAGTTGGGGCTGAGAAAAGAAAGAGGACAACAGAAGCCAAATATGGCGATGTGGATGATGCAGTCTACATGTGGTACCAACAGAAACGCTCAACTGGTGTCCCTATTAGAAGTGTGGAACTTCAGGCTGCTGCAGAGAGGTTCGCACAGTGTTTTGTGCGAACAAACTTCAAAGCTAGTACTGGTTGGCTTTTTTGATTTCGAAATAGGCATGCAATTGGGAACCAAAAAGTATGTGCCGAACAAGTTCTAAGTTCAGTTTCAGAAAATGTTGAGCCATTTCGACAAAAACTGTCCATGCTTATCAAAGAGGAGAAACTGTGTCTAGCTCAGCTATACAATGGAGGTGAGACTGACCTCTTTTGGAAGTCAATACCAGAAAACACTCAGGCAAGCAGAAAAGATATCTGCTTGCCAGGGAAGAAAATAAACAAAGAGTGCTTGTCTGTTCTTTTATGTGCAAATGCAGATGGAACTCATAAGTTAAAGTCTATCATTATTGGAAAATCAAAGCTGCCCAAAAGTGTAAAAGAAGACACAAGTACATTACCTGTGATATATAAACCTAGTAAAGATGTTTGGTTCACCAGAGAATTGTTTTCAGAATGGTTCTTTCAAAATTTTGTTCCTGAGGTCAGGCATTTGCAGCTTAATGTTCCAAGATTCCATGAAGAGAACATCAGGGCCTTGTTCTGGACAGTTCCCCAGTTCACTCTTCTGCTGAATCGCTAATAAGTGAGGATGGTCGAATAAAATGCATATTCTTTCCCCATAACACTTCAACCTTAATTCAGCCAATGAATCAAGGCGTGATCTTAAGCTGCAAACGACTTTATAGGTGGAAGCAACTTGAAAAGAGTCTTGTAATTTTTTAAGAAAGTGATGATGAGCAAGATAAAGGGGAAAGGGGGAGTTTCTAAGATTAAAATCTACAACATAAAAAGTGCAATTTTTAACTGGGCAAAGAGTTGGGATGAAGTAAAACAAATGACTATAGCAAATGCATGGGAAAATCTTCTTTACAAAAATGAATCTGAATATGATCTTCAAGGATTAGAATATGGAGTTTATGGACAAATTCTTGAGAAATGTGGGGAGTTGGAAACCAAGCTGGATGGTGATAGCATGTGGTTAAATGGAGATGATGAAGAAGGTAGTTCCCCAAAATCAAAAGGTGGGATTACAAAGAAACTTGTTCAAAAAGGAGAAGGGAAGAAACAGACTGCTGAATTTACGTTATCTGCTGTAAGAAAGAGTTTAGACTACATTCTTGACTTTGTTGATGCCACACCTGAGTATCAAAGGTTCCATTTCACACTGAAAGAGATGCAACAAGAAATAATCAAGAAACAGTTCCAGAGCAGAGTTCATTCTAAAATTGGTAGCTTTTTGAAACCTAGGCTTCATAATATTAAGGATTCCTTCAGTATGCCTTCAACTTCTGGTTCTAGTAATTAGATTTTATGTTTAAAGATTTCTGCAGTTATATGATATAGACCTATTGTGAACTGTCATTGTTTTTATGAATTAACCTTATTTTGTATATCAGTGCCCATTTATATATTAATAAAAATATGATTTGTAAACAATAAGTTTGTTTCTTTAAATGCATAAGTGTATCATATTTTTCTATTTTAGACTAGGATCTGAATAATGAGGAACTACTGTCCCAGATTATCTAAAATGGACTGGATCTAAGATGGACTGGATGTGTGAAAAGCATTAAATTCTTAATGTATTCACAGCACATAACAAAACTATATTCTGACTAGTTCTAGTTACCTTTAAGATAAGGATTTGGTTTTCAATTTAATAGTATGACACGCTCTGCTTTCTTAAATCTGTTACCATTTATTGTTTGTTTTCCTCTTATTGTGGAAATAACATGCTGCTGATATGTATGTGTGTGTACTCATTCTATTGACCAACAATAATGTCTCTTAACGCTAAAATATTTTAAAAGTAGGCAGATTACACTGTAAATACAATTTTATATCTTACTGTCAACATATTTTAGGCTTTGGTATTAAGAAGAATACCTGACAGGGTAGAATGGATTGTGGAAGAACTTGAAGGAGATGTTAAGATGAGCATACTGGACAGCTCTCTAGTTCCTTTTGAGTCTCTATCAAATACCTTATTCTGGCAATAAACTCCCAGAGTAAATTACCGGCAGTCACAACCTTTTCAAAAAGTATCACTTTATTCTGGAAACTTCATATCGCCCTTCCATGCCAGGGACAGAGCGTGGTGTTGGGCATTTAGGCCTGAATTACAAAGAATAAGAATAGGAACAAACCACTGTTGGATATCTAAGAGCTGAGCCTAGAGAGGGCTTTGAGAGTGCTTGGATAGCAAAAGTATCTGAGAGAGTCATGTATGACTTTTGAATTGGGCTTTAAAATTTAGTGGGGTGGGAGGGAATGGCAGTCTGGACAAAGGGAAATGTGAGTACAGGTTCCTCCGTGTGAGAGTGCATCTCCCTGGGAAGCTGCTAGGTCCCTGGATATTTGCTGTAGAAGCAGCTGGCAGGAAAGACAGGTCAGGGCCAAATTTTCAGTGCCCTTCGGGATCATGCTAAGCCTTTAGACTTCGGACTGGGCCCACGTAAAGTCCTGTGGCCTCTACCTCCTGAATGTCTCATCTACAGTGTCCACATTGTTCGCCATGACACCATGCCTGGACGACTGCACCTCTTTAGTGTCCCTGCCCTCCTTTCCTGTCCTCTTCCCATCTTTTCCCCACCCTGTAGCCATTGCGAACTAAAAAATGAGATGACTTTCGACTTAGTGGCCCTGAGACTCCCCCTTCCCGGTACCCGTCCCCCAAACAGCTCTACGCTGACCTCTTGTGCTGGATGGAGAGCCTATCCCGACGCCCAGCCCCGCTGTTGGCCCCGGGCTAACGCACCAGCACCAGAGGGACAGGGAGGTTTCGGAGAGCGCTGTCACGCCGCCGTATCTGCTCTGGCGGACTGAGAGGGAAGCCCTACGGCTAAGTGGCTAGGTCGCTGATGGAGCATGGCCTCTAATGAAGGGAGCCGCCCCCATAGCCCTGGAGTGGTGGCTGGTAGGGTGGGTCCTTGCAGAGGGGCGAGTGTCTATGCAAGATCCGCATTCTCTGGATTCCAGCAAATCCGAAACAGCCACTGGTGGCGAGTGGGCGTGAGGGGAGGTGAAGAGGTACAGCTGAGAGCGGAGGGAGGGCCGATGCAGAGGCAGCCCCGAGGCCCTGAGCGGAGGGCGTGGAAAGCTTTGTCTGGAAGCTCTCTCAGATCCTTGTTCCTTTGGGGGTCCTCTCGAGAGTTGTCTCCCGTGAGATAAATCCGGTGGGGTATGCGGGCGTATCTAGGGAAGCGACGCCCTATCCACGATGCCCGCAGAAGGCTAAGCTGTGAGAGCCAGACTTGTTCGGTTTGCTGCAGCTTGAGAAAGGGCTTTGGTTCTGGAAATCATTCCTGAGGATACCGTTGCTCCGAGAAACCCCAATGGCCCGGGAAGGATTCCTAAATGTTAAGCTGGAGCCCCGCCCAGGGGAACGGGGGGGGGGGGGGGGGCGAATCCGCTCAAGGGTAACTTCACTTTCAGAGTGGAAACCACACCCAGGTCCTAGAGCCTTTTCTTGCCTTGAGGGGAAGTGGGGATGGAACAAATGCAGTTCCTCATTATGTCCAAAACATACCTCCGGATTTCAGAAATAAACTCCGCCCTGTCTGTCTAGGGAAATCTTAACATCTTCCTGGGTCAGGTTTGGATCCTGGTGAGTTTCACTTGACTGAAGCTTCTGGGACATTTAAGGTGTGCCTCAGTGATGAATTGAGGGCATTAACTGGAAGATTTCAGAATTTTTTTTGCGGTCTGAGTCATTTTTCATCAACGATCTTGTCATTGTTGAATTTACTTAGATCATTCCCACTGCCTAACTGTGCACCAGTCAGGCAAGACTTAGACCTTAGTAAAAATTACATGAAAAGGAATTATCGGTCTCCCTTTCAAGAATGAAAATCAAGTTTAAATTAAAAGTGCTTGGAAACTAGATTGAAAGATAAAAGAAATGCTTCTAATACATGCACTTTTCCTTTCATTCATCTTACTATTCTTGAGCTCCTGGAAGGAAGTCTCCTACTGCTAATAAATTTGGTTTCCTGTAGAACACAATAAGACCGTTTACATGACTTGTTTCAAATGCTTATGAAACATTTACAAGTTACGTGTCCCTGATCAGCCAGCCAGCCAGCTTAAATTAAAGCAGTGGTGGTGATTTTGACTTCCAAAATTCTATCAGTTGATAATGTAATAATTCAACAGAAAATTTCCAATGACGTTGAGATCCATAAATTCATTATTGCAGTAAAAAGTGATTTATGATGGGTTTTTCTGGGGAAAAAATAAACAATGTAGTGCTTGTTTTAGCACTTTTTCCAGTCTCTGGTGCTACAGGCCCTGTCCTTATTTCGTCTCTGCTTTTTTAGTCTACCTCTAACAGGCTTTTTCGCATTGCTTAAACGTACTACTGATTCTCCACCCAGCCTTTCTGCTGGTCTCTTGTATTACATTTGCTACAAGGATGTGTGGCTACTGCTCAGGGTCAGAACACATCTCCCAGGTCTCCTTTGTGCCCATTTGGACCGAGGGGACAGGGGCCTTTATCATTCTCCCTCTGACATAAAAGCCAACTGGAATCTGTTCTGGTTTCTTTTACAAAGAGACTAGCAGGTGAAAAGTATAATGTGAAAAAGTGTGTGTAATGTAGAAATACGAATGTAAAAAAGTATACACTTGGCCATCCTTTGCAATGACCTCACGGGAGCCTGCAGTGAGGGCCTCTGACCTGTATGTATGACTACAAGGGAAGATGGCATCAATCCTGCCTATCAATAGCAGACAGAAGTTCCTGCCAGTGTGGTCTTACACTGATCTCAGTGCCAGGTGCTTGGAAGAAAGACAGTCTTGCCAGTATTATCTGCCCAGAGATGGCACAAATAGATAAGTACTTTCTGTGCCAGGCTCTTGTTCTAAATGCTTAAGTATCTGAAGTTTGTTAGAAAGGGAGCTAGACTGGGAACTAGGTGGAGGCTCCCACTGCAAAGTCTTTTTCATGCTAAGAGCAAATACCTAGGGGTCCTTGTTGCTCTAAGCCTCAAGCTGCAATGCTCTAAGTAGGAACACCAACAGCTAGCTGGCCCATATCTAACATCTACATGGGTAATATAACTGCAGGAGGGGGGAGTGCGGAGGGGGGCTTTCCATTCTAGTGAGATTAGCAATGCATATAGGCTGCCTATGTGCATTAAAATGTTAACTTGATACCACTCAACCATTTTATGGCACCAGCAAGCCATATCACCCCTGTCCTGCCCCTACCACTGTGGCTGCTACATTAATCTTTCTCAAATCCCATCCCCCTTCCCCCACACTACCACTGCCCTCTTGTGGATAAGAGAAAGGAAATGAGAAAGTTAAAAAGATTTTTAAAAATTGGCTCAGAAAACCAAGGAGAAACTGAAACTACTGAGGCAGGGCTGAGACAAGATTGATAAGGGGTGAAGCATATAGGGTTGTTTCTCTCACTTAAAATTGCTATATTTGATAGCTGGTTGCTAATGGAATGTTTCATCTTTTTCTCCCAAAGAACAGCTAGTTAAATATTTTCCTGATGTTCTCCTGGCATCAAAATGTCCTACTTCTAGAATACTTCCTGGTATTCTACCTCTTTCCCACAGATACATACTCCTAGAATTCCTATTCTTGATTCCCCATTCTAAAATATAATGCTTTCCCCTAATAATTTTGCTCACCCCACCTATCTTCCCTCCAATAATGGGCAATAACTCAGTTCTCTCAGGACTATCTTTTCCTGGGACTCATTTGCAAGACCAAAATATCCTGTCTTTGAATAGCCAGATCTTCTTTCAGCTACTTCACAAGAAAATAAACATTCTAAACAAAGAATCAAAGACATTTTTACTGCTGTATACCACAGAAGGAAAAAAAAAAACCTCGGAGACCATTATAATAGCACCCCAAGCAGCCATCGGGCTTGATCCTTTGTTACCACATAGCAGTCCCAGCCTGGAGCTAGTCAGTCTACCACCTACCTACCTCAACCTATATGCTGCTACCATTGTTGGACCCTTCCAGACCAATCCAGTAAGACCACAAAGAGAAAGCGGGTCCTCCAATCTCAGCAGATGGGAGAAAGATCAACACTGAGACAAAAGCCCTCAATAAAGAGTCACACACTTTCATGTTTCCTTAAGATATTTATTACCATCCAAACATATTTCCAGCAGGGAAAGGCATGATTCCTAATTTCCTTAAGATCCACATTTTCAAAGTCTCCCAGGGAACCCATCTAACAGAACTCCCTGAAGACTCCAGAGCTGTTTATCCTTCTCTGACAGAGGTTGGGGAAGTCTTAATCTCCGTAAAGGATAGACAATTCAGACTCTGGTTCCCTCTGCCATTTCCTAAGCTGACCTAAAACTTCCATCTTACTATTTTTCTTAGGTCTCTGGGTCCTTTTTGTCTGAGGCAACATTTACATGCATGGCCTACCAATGTACCCTCCTGTCAGGTCACTGAGGGGCACTATGGAGGCTTCCCTGTCAGGGCCTTCAGGAGAGCTACAATCCACCACTAGTCTTTCCTTGCCCCAATTCTGTTTCCCAGGAGACTCAATCTATTCATTCTTTGGCCTCGAGGGCCTCAGGGGCTCAAATGCTCCTGAATGTTCTAAGTAAGGAAGTAGTAACAGAAAGTCAAACGGATTTCCAAAGTTGCTGGGAAAGATACTGGACACAGTAAAGCATCCAAATCACAATTTTGTTAAATATACCAAGGTGCACCCTGAGAAAGAGAAGACTTCATAGAGAATTCTGCCCTAAGCAGGTTAACTCAAAAACTTGCCATCCTCACTAGTTCAAAAAGAATTCCTTTTTTTAATGCTAATCCTTTGCTGCCTCGGCACCTCCCTCACAATGACCCCCACACACTCCCACCCATTACTCTTTATAGTAATTACTTAAAAAAAAAAACAAACAAACAACCAAAAACATGATTTGGTGAGTTGGCAAGGGAATACTAACTCTCAACAACAGGACCCTCTGAATATACCCCCTTATCTGGGGCAAAATGAAATATCTTTCTTTCTATCCAGTGTGAGTTCTCTGATGACTCATAAGGCGTGAACTCCGAGAAAAGCTTTCTCCACATTCCGAACATTTATAGGGTCTCTCTCCTGTATGGGTTCTCAGATGACGAATCCGATTGGAGCTGTGAGAGAAACGATCTCCACACTCATGACAAGTGTAGGGTTTCTCTCCTGTGTGAATTCTCTGGTGCCTGATTAAGTTGGATCTATGAGAAAAGTTTTCCCCACAAAGAGTACACTGATATGGTTTTTCTCCTGTGTGCGTTCTCTGATGTCTGGTGAGGTGCATGCCCTGCCGGAAGCTTTTCCCACAGGTCAAACATTCAAAGAGTTTCTTCTCTGCCTTGTGGGTTCCATTTGTAAGAAAAGGGGTGCTGTCACTCATTGCTTCCCCACACTCAGAGAAGGGGTAAAGCCTTTCTTTTTCATGAGTTCTTTCATGTATGACAAGGTGAGAACTGCGAGAGAAACTTTTCCCACACTCAGCACACTTATAGGGTTTCTCTCCTGTGTGAATCCTCTTGTGCCTAAGAAGGTTGGAACTATGAGCAAAGATCTCCCCACACTCAGGGCACTTGTAGGGCTTTTCACCAGTGTGCGTTCTCTCATGTCTGTGGAGGTTGGAGTTGCAAGAGAAGCTTTTTCCACATACTTTACATTGATAGGGCTTCTCACCTGTGTGGGTGCGCTGATGGCGAATCAGGTGGGTATTCTGACTGAAGCTTTTTCCACACACAAGGCATTTATGGGCCTCTTCTCCCAAGTGTGCTTTGTGTAGTGACAAGAAGTGTGGGTTGCCACCAAAGATCTCACTGCATTCCACACCCATACACAGTCTTTCTGCTGCATGTATTCTCTGATGCCTAATTAGATTCGAGTTGTTGGAGAAATTTTTGCCACACAAGGGACATAAATGGAGCCGCTTCAGCTGCAGTTGCTTTGGTGGCCCCATTTCTCTGCAACTTGCGGCCCCTACTACAGACTGCTCCATCCGATCCTCTGGGGGAGGCTCCCAATGCCCTTCTGCCCTGTTCCCAGGCCATCCCTGCTCAGGACTCCAGGGCACCTTCCCTATGGTCTGGCCAGGCAGCAGTGCCTGTGGATGGATGCTCTCGGGGGAAACGGACAGAGCACTTTCTTCTTGGTGCTCAAATTTCTCTTTCCCTGGCAGAGTGAGAGAAAACAAACCTCTACATTATTTCTACCCCAGAGAAAAGGAAATCCCACATTTGCTGCTATGTGTAGGTCAGAAGTCCAGAAAGTTTTATCTCGGTTTCCTGTCTTCCCCATACAGAGAAAGCGGTCTAGAAAGGCATCCGGATAAGAGGTAGGACCACTGCTTAGGAATCAGACTCAGACCAGTCTTGAATTCCTTTGTAGTGGCCCCTACCTCCTTCTTCAACTGAATCTCTGGCTTCTGCCTTTCAGAAATGAGCGGGATGGAGCAGGGCTGGGACTAGGGTGGGCAATGAGCCCAGGAGTGAATGCCTCCTTTCATATTGCACCCTAAGTGCCTCACCTGCCTCACTAGGACAGAAGTGGGCATACAGGAAGCAAGGTACCTCCCTGGCAGTAGTGATGGGCTAGCCCCACACCCAAATCCTTGAATGCTTCACTCTCAACAGGGGGAAGCCAGCTGGATAGGTGGCTCATCTTCCTTACTTACCTGGAGCTCGGTTTCTGGGGCTCAGGCACTTCTTGCAACTCTGGACAGTAGGATCCCATGGTTTTCCTCCTTGTTCCACCTGGGTGCTCAGGGGCTCCTGACTGGGAACCTGAGGCTCTATTCATAATGAAAGAAACAGATTTCTATGTTATCACTTTCCTCCACTAAGCAGGGGAAACAAAGTTAGTCTTGTTCCCTGCCCTCGGTAGGTAGATGTGGAGGGTGCAATAAGTCTGATAGCAATTAACTGTAATATACACTAACCTGTTCCCAGTGGTTACCTCTAGAGAAAGAAATTAGGGGAGAAAATAGCTTTTTTCTTTTTACCCTTTTACACTTTTTTTTTTTTTTTTTTACAATGAGACTGTATACCTTTGTAATTTAAACCATTCAACAAACATGATCAGACGTCACTCTAACCCCAGGAAACATGGACTTTACAACAGTTTAGTTGTAAGACTTGTGATCTGAACTTCTCTTCCTATTTAACGCACACTGAAAGAGCTGTGCTCAACTTAGGGCACCAACCCACAGCACAATGATGGGGAATCTGAAGAAGGTCCCAATGAAGGAAACCAAACCTAGCAGTGACCCCTTTGCAGAAATTAGTGCAAGTGAGCTAACAGCTATGTTTATGAAAACCTGGTGTATGAAAACAAAGTACATTAAGACTCTTCTACTGTGTGTGCCTCAATGTAGCCATAATTGTAATACATTCCTGTCTTATGTTGTTTTAAAACCTTCTCCAACTTTTTATGAAAATTTTCATACATAAAGTTGAAGGAATTAAACAATATTTCTATACTCTCCACTTAAATGCTATAAGTTGTTGTACACTTTTCACCTAAAAACACTCAGTTTTTATATTTCATAGGCCCCATTTTAAATCTTTGCGTAACAGTTTAACAAAGAGATGCATCTTAATTTATTCTTATTTAGTTCCAGTTTTGGATATATACATTCATTTCCAAATTTCCACATTTCCACAAGGCCTTCCCCACGTTTTAGGGGCTAGGATGGTTGCTAAGCTAGACTGTTAATGCCACTGTTCCTGAAATTTGTGTCTTTGGGAAAGGCCTAGAAATACTAATGAAGCACAGAAAACATACATGAGGTCAAGAATAAGCACTTCAAAATTGCAAGGCATCAATAACAAGAGCTCCACTGCATCCTAGAACACTGAAGGTGTTTAATGTGGGGGGGGTGGCGGGGGCAGGGACAGGGGGAGGGCAGTCACTGGATTTCATTTGTCTGGGAAGTCCATTATGATTCAGATTCCTTGCCTTCAGTTCTAGTAGCTGGAGCTCAACCATTCACCTAGCTCCAAGTGCCAAGTGTGCCACTGTGAAAATGTTTAACTGATCCTAGTCCAAGAGATTTTAGACAAAAAGAGGTCTTTTGGAAAAACTTCTGTCCGGGAGGCAAGTGGCTAAGGGACAAGACCCTGGTCAGAAATGGCTTAGTCTTCATTCCTGGAAAAAAAGTCCTTACCCAATGAGTCCACATTCTCATAACTCTCCTGCACCGTGTCCCTGGAGAGGGCCCTCTTACTAGGATCCTGATGCCCCCACTCCTCCTGGGAGATGTACAAAGCCACGTCCTCTAAGCTCTCAGGCAACTGAAACAGCACAAGATCTCCTTTAGCCCCTGAGGCACCAAGAACAATTCAACCAGAGTCATGAGTTAAAGGGGCAAAACCCAGGGGTGCCGAGGACACATTTCATAAGGAAAGAAGGGTGCCAGGACTAAGAGTGAGGTGAGGAGGTGGCAAATAAAGAAGGTGGGGGAGACGTGCTGGTGAGAAAGGATCCTTTCTAAGTGGCAAAAGGACCCCACCACCACTAGAGAAAAATGGGGTGTGTCGGGGATAGATATTGGGAACTTTCACATCACCTGGGGCCCAGTCATCTCCTTGTCTTCCATGTTTCCTTCAGAAGGAAAGAGAGAAAGCCAGGGAGCAGATAATGCTGAATGTGATAGAAATTATGATGAGAATGACATTCCTAATACTTAGCAACCCAATGATTACAACACAGTATCTATTCCCCAACACCCAGTCTCTGCTGTGAGAGTGAACACTGAACAAAAGAAGGCAAAAAAGGCATAATAAAGCCATATCCAAAATGACATCCTAAATGCTGGGGTGAGGGTAAAGAATACCAGTAGTCTGCAGCATTCAATCCCTCAATCATTCATCTAGCTCTAAATGTCTGTTAAGTACATGAAGGGCTTACTGAAAAATCCCCCTCCCTCCTCCCACCCCTAGACAAACCCAACCACCACTTCTAGGTTTTTCATTCCACTCTGAGAACCCAGAGGTGAGAAAGTCCCTCTCTTTGGCATCCTGCTGTTGTCAGGGGCAACCCCGAAGCCCCTCCTCCCTCCCACCTGCCCAGATAGCTGTTCC
Organism: Macroglossus sobrinus; assembly: GCA_004027375.1. NCBI lineage: Eukaryota > Metazoa > Chordata > Mammalia > Chiroptera > Pteropodidae > Macroglossus > Macroglossus sobrinus. The sequence goes on along the minus strand of PVKZ01000493.1, from coordinate 448,726 downwards.
TCACCCCTCTCCTTTACAGCCTGGGGGTCCCTTTTAGGACTGGGGCCTAGCAGCTCCTGTAGCCTGGGGATAGGGCTTCGCTCAGTCTCCACTGGCTCCAGCTTGAAGCTCGGTGACTCTCGTGCTGTTTCCAGAGGCAAAGGCTCCTCCAAAAGCACTTCTGTTCCCCGCCCATGGTTTGTGACCTGGGAACCAACCCACATCACTCATCATCACAACAGGGCCCCACAAAAAAGGTAAATTAGTACAGAATTCTGAAGGCAAGCCTTCAACAGAGAACCACTGGTGATACCTTTGGACTCAGCAAAAAGATGGTTTCCACTAAAGGCTCTTCTGATCCCATGTATATGTGAGAAAATGGGGGTGGGTAGGTGGGAAAGAGTCCCCTCCAGAGCACACCTTACCCATACAGCTCTTCTGACACACCTCACTCCCTCTTGCTTTCCCTCATCTTTTCTAGATGCTTCCATTTCTCACTACTGAATAAGTTAAACATGGGTGGTCCTGGGAGCAAATGTCCTCAGCGCCTCAGTGCTAAACTCATCCCCCACCCAGTTCTGCACAGGAGACCAGAATGCTGCCGGTAATATAACAATAGCTAACAGATATTAAACAATAACTATAAGCCAGTAGTGTGACAAAAACATGCTGCTCTCCCCCAACCCTCAAAGCAATCTTAGAAAGGTGTTTATCATTTTCACTCTACCAATGGCATATCTGAGGCCCAAAAGATTAAGTAGCTTGACCAAAGTCATAACACTAGTAAGGAACAGAGTGACGATTTAAAGCTCATGTGCTAACTCAGGGGCTCACAATAATGCAGAGACACGGCCTCCATATAAAACAAGGCACTCTTCACTACTCTGTCCATTGGGTAAAATCTGGAGGGATTTTACAAAAAGACTTACTTCATGTCCGTTTAAGGCCTTACTCAGGGAAACCAAGTAAACTTGTATGTGGAACTGGGTCGGCACACTGCTCCAGTTCTAGGGCCAAACAAACCGCGAATAAAACAGCTCTTTTCTCACCTTTTGCCTCAGTCTCCCAAGCTCTTTCTGCATATCTTCCACAAGGGTCACTGCTTCCTCACCGCTCTCCGGACGTAGCTCTTGCACCCTGCTTTGGATCTCCTGGGGCAGGATGGTTAGAAACTGCTCCAGCACCAGCAGCTCCAGAATCTGCTCCTTGGTACGCATCTCAGGCCGCAGCCACCCGTGGCAAAGCTCCTGGAGCCGACTGAGGGCTTCCCGGGGACCAGCGGCCTCTTGGAAGCGAAACCCTCTGAAAAGCAGGTGAGAAGCCTCCGGGGTAGGCCCTGGGTCTGGCGGGAGCAGCTCCTGGCTCCAGGCGCAGTCCTCTTCCAATTTCACTACCAGGAGCCCTTCCCGGTCCTGGGAGCCCGGGTCCGACGCCATTGTCAGGCTCCTGGAGTACCTTAACCCTTGAAAACAGCTGCACCCGCCAGGGAAGGCGCGCCCGCTCCCGGCCCCGTACAGGGATGGTCGGCCTCAGCAGGAGCCAGAGAACCTGGAGCTTCAGCCCGGCTGCAGCCGATTCCGACGCCTAGGCCTCAGTCGGTCCCGGGCGCCATCACACCGGCACCTTGTCCAGCCCTCCCCAGGACCTCCCTAGGGCAGGCCCTGAGCGCCACGCTTTTCGTTTCGTCGCGGACTTAGGGAGGACTGAGCTCTCAGCTCCCACGTCAGAAATTTCGGCGCGCGAGTTAGGCGCCCACAGCCAACGGCGCCAGCTCGGAATCAACTTGAGGGGCACGTTCTGCGAACTATAACGCCCATTGGGTCAGGTCTCGCCACAGATTCGCCGCCGACCAACCGGAAGGGAAGGATTGCCTGCAGGGACGGGATGAGCGAAGGGCCAATTTGAAACGAGAGGCGGGACCATCCGGCGAGCCCGAATCGCCAAAGGTCCCTGGAGCTGGGTGAGGGACGGGGTTGCTAAATCGATTTGTGGCAAATAATCCCCAAATGGGTGTGACTGGCGGGCTACCTGAGTCAGAATTCTCTGGAAAGCTAACTAAAATACAAACCCTCAAGCCATGCGAAATTCAGTGCGCCAGTGTCAGGGTGGGCTAAGAAATCTGAATTGTTAATATCACCCACAGACACGTTTGAGAATCACCTTCCCGAACATGACAGATTTAAAGGTCTCTACCCGCTCTGGTTACTTGGGATTGCAGGAGAAGGACCCGACCGCGTCCGCCAGCCTCTGAAGACCATGAGCCAGGTACTGCTCTACCTCCAGCTCCGCGCCTCGGAAAGACCGGAAAGTGAGCTACTCCGCCCGGGTCAGCATCCCCGCGGGGCCTGCCGGGAGTTGCAGTCCACACAACTGCGCTTGCGCTCCCACTCTGGGCAGGCGCCTGAGCGGCAGAGGTACCAGGAAACCTTTAATTCAGCGTAGTACTGAGGGTATGGGGCTGGTGGCCCGCAGCGGTCCCCTGCCTGGCTAGGGTCCTACTTTGGGTGGCTGGACGCCCTGGAGGGCCGCTCGGGACCCTGCCCCGTACCACTGGTTTCCTATTTTAAACGGGATTTTAACTTACCTGGGACAAGTTCATTGTCCAGCCCTAAAGAGACGGGATCGTTATTCTTCTCCCTTCTAGGTCGTCTGTGGACTTTCATCGTGAGGGACGAGTGGAAGCAAACCCAGAGGATCGGTTCCCTGACATGCGCAGTTAAGGGCTATGTGCAGGTGGTGGGAAGGTGACCCAGCTGTGAGGCAGGTGTCCATGGCCAGGGTCCATGCAGCTCTTCCATTCTTTCCAGCAACTGTCAGGCTCGTGGACTGAGGAGACAGAAGCGTCGTAGGAGTGAATCTTGACAACCAGTGCCATTTCTTGAGCGCTTGCTTACATTTAACCAGATCCGACAACACAAAATTGTAGGAAATAGACACTATTATCATGCCCATGTTACAGATAAGGGCACCAAGTCACTTGTTCAGAATCATACAACTAGTCAGTCGCTGAAGTTCAGGCTACCATAATGATAAAGGGTGAAGTGATGTGGGGATGGAGAGGGTTGACTTTGAATGGGTGGAAAGAGTCCTGAGGGGTTTTTTTTCCCCCTTGTTCCGGGCCAGAGAAAAAGGTCCACCACAAGCTGTTGTGGCAAATGCAGACCCAGAGGCCTCACATGCATGAGCAGGTATAGCAGATCCATTTTAGAAAACCTTGTGACCTCAGAGTCCTCTAAGACCATTTTCATGTTTTAAGAGGCTATATTCTAAGTTTATAACCAGTTTTCTGGCAGTTACTGTGTCATCTCAGACAAGTTATTAAATCTCAATGTAGGCTGCGGCAGCAGCAACAGCAGAAGCTTCTTAAAGGGGTCACGGCCACAAGCAGATTTTCCGGTGACAAAACTTCTTGCTCTGAACACCAGTGCTGAGTGGGCTCCATGCAGGAGGAACCAGGGATTTACAGGGAGACATTGCTGGAGTGAGGACCTAGGCAAGGCTCACTAGGTATAAAAGTGCCATTGGTATTCATCATTCCTTGTTGAGCCCTACCCCCTCCCAGTGCACAGACACAGCACAGCCATTGCTGTGGTGTCATACTGGATAACAAAGGTCGCGCCACCCAGAGGATTCCCTGAAACCCTGCCTCCCCCAACTCGGGCCCCACCCAAGCCAAATCCAGGTGTATTCTCAGTGAGTCAGGCACTCCTTGCAAAGACTCACACTGGTAGAGGCAGCTGGCCTCAGTTTCTGGTGTGGCCTTTTGAGACAACTATAAGCACAGCAGCTGTGGATTTGGCCCCAGAGGGGTAGAAGCTTGAGCTAAATTTGGCCTGCAGCTGAACCCCTCTCAGGACTGTGCCAACTGGACAACTACTTCACAAATCCACTAATAAGACCGGGAGACTTAGGAGTTTTGCTTAGTACCTAGAAACAGACACAGAAAGGCAACAAAAATGAGAAGACAAAGAAGCAGAAACCATATGACAGAACAGAAGAGATCCAGATATAATGGAGTGAAGTAATCTAACAGATGGCAGGGTTCAAAACACTAGTTACAAAGATGCTTGATGACTTTTTGGGAAATGTAGAGAACTCCAACAAAGAGACAAAAATGGAAATGGAAATTATAAAAGGGAACCAGTCTAAAATGGAGAACACATTATCTGAGATGAGAAATATATTAAATGGAATAAAGGAATAAACAAAGTGAATAAAGAAGAGGATCACATGCCTTATCTAGAGGACAGGAAAGCAAATCAGGACACTCAGAATGGCAAGAAAAAAAGATGCCAAGACTATAAAAATAATTTAAGGAGGATACAGGACACTATTAAGGCTCCAAATATCTGTCTGATCAATGTAACTGAAGAAAATCATGATGTTGAACAGCTGTTTGAAGAAATAATGATGGAAAAATTCCCTAACCTGGTGAAGGAAATGGACATAAAACTCTAGGAAGCTCAGAGGATTCCAAAAATCAGGGATCCAAAGAGGCCCACACCAAGACACATTATAATTAAAACGCCAAAGGTTAAATACAAAGAATTTTAAAAGCAGCAAGAGAAAAAACAAATAATTACATGTAAAGGAACACCCATAAGACTGGAAGCTAATTTCTCAAAAGAAACTATGCAGGACAGAAGGGCTTGGCAAAACACATTTGACAGGATGAAGACCCAAGATATACAACCAAGAATAATTTATCCAACAAAGCTATCATTTAGAGTTGAAGAACAGATACAGAGCTTCCTAGACAAAAATAAACTAAAGGAATTTATCACCACCAAGCCAGAATTACAGGAAATGTTGAAGGGACTTCTTTAAGAAGAAAAAACATGTATCAAAAGCAGGAATAAAGAATAGTAACAACTACATTCCTATCAATAAGTACCTTAAATGGAAAAGAATTAAGTGCTCCAACCAAAAGATAGAGTGGCTGAAAAGATAAGAAAAGAAGACCCCTACATATGAAAGTAAAGGAATGGAAAAAGATATTAATGAGCATAGAAGATATTTAAGTCAGAGAGAGAAAGATAAACACTATATGATTTCACTTATATGCATAATTTAAGGCACAAAATGAACAAACTAATCAAAAACAGACTCATAAATATAGTGGACAATTCGGTGATTGATAGAAGGAGGGAGGTTTGGAGGGCTGGGAAAAAGGAGTGAAGGGCTAAAAAAGTACAAATTAGTAGCTAATGGATGGTCACGGGAATGGGAAGCATGACATAAGAATTGCAATTACCATTAATACATTGGCTAGGTGGAGGGTCGGGAGGGAGGGAGCAACTGGGATCATTTTACTAACTATAGAGATGTCTAACCAATGTTCTGTATACTTGAAACTAATTAAAATATAAAAAATATGTGGAAAAAACTCACTAAGCCTCAAACCTCAGTCCCCTCATCTGTTTTGAGGAGACAATTTTATACCCACTTTATAACACTGAGTGAGGAATAAATGAGCTAATTAACATATGTAGAATGCTTAGAAAGGTAGAGAACAGTGTGAACTCAATTAATATTAAGTGTTATTAATGCACAGCAAATTCCTGAAGACTTACCCTATCTCATAGAAAAGCCACTTAGATTATTATTGCAGGACGTGGGGTATGGGAATGTGTGTAAAACTACACATACTTTGAGATGGGAAGAATGACGGATGAATCATTTGTATATAAGTTCCCTTTGATGTTCCTTAATGAGTACTTAAAGATAGGTGGACTTTCAGAGTTACTCAAAATTACTGTTAATATTTCTTGTAATTTCTTTGAGGACTATCTATATTCAGACAGAAAATAGCTGGTGTTTGGGAGTGTAGTTACAGGCCAGCAGATCTATTGGGGTTCATTCGAGGCAGGAGTTTTTAACCTAGGGTCCATGAAATTCTAGAGCAGCACTGTCCAACAGAACTTACTGCAGTGGTAGCTATTGAGCACTTAAAATGCAGCTAGTGTTGCTAAGTGCTACCTAGTGGCTACCATATTGGTTAATGAAATTCTGGCAGGCTGTGTTCCAGTACCTGTTAAGGACTGGACCGCACAACTGGAGGTAAGCAGTAGGGGAGCCAGCGAAGCTTCATCTGTATTTGTAGCTGCTCTCCAGCACATCACCTCAGATTATCAGGCATTAGATTCTCATAGGAGCACTGGTCCCCGGTGCCAAAAAGGTTAGGAATCACTGTTCTGTAGGGTCACAGGGATAGATTTAGAGATTTTGTAAACCTTTTTATATTGTACACAAAACTGCAAGGGTATATGTATTTTCTAGGAAGTGGATCCATGACTTTCATCAAGTTCTCAAAACCACCATAAGGATTAAGAGCCACTACTTTAGGGGTTTGTTGAAAAGTAAATTAAGGAAAGTAAGTATGCCCTCTTGTGACCACTATTGATTCTACTTTCTTAAACTTTCTTGTCCTCAGTTATAGGTGGCTCCTTGACTATTACAGAGAAAAACAAATTTAAATCTCAGATAAAGAACTCCTATTACTCCTGGTCTTAGTTCTCATGAGTACTAGATTCTGTCTTTAGAGCTGCTTTCAGTCCTTACCTAAGTCTTAGAGATTCTCTTGCACTTAAGGGGGCAGTTATCTGCGCCTGGTTTTCGAACTGACATTCAATGTAATCTAGTGTTAAGACTTTCAAGTCTGTGCTCTTTGGCCTGGAAGTAGACAAAGGAGCAGCTCCTGTCTTTCTGAAACGCTGCTCACCTTAGGATATTCTGGCTTCCAGGCTTCTGCTACCCTAAGCCTTTGCTGTTTGCTTCTCTCCACAGTTTTGGTTTCTTCCCACTTTACTTGACTACAGCTTTCCTATGATCCATGGCTGTTAAGTGTATCACATTACTTTTTGATCTCACTCTTAGTTTTGAAATCCAATCATAGACAAAATAGTGAATGTAGATGATATTTCATTTAAAATGCATTTTATTTTTATTAATCTGAAACATATTGCCCTTTCTTCATGAAAACATAAAATAACGCGTTTTGCTCCACTTCCTATATTTTGATAAAATGTTTTGGAATTTAAATTTTCCTCCATATAAACATTAACCAAATTAATTTGCTAATATTGTTGATATTATTATTTAACATTCTTCTATATTTGAATCTTAAATCACTATTTACCAACCCACATTTTACTGCAGACCACTAAACTTTGTCAGAGATGAGAAGAGTAAGGGACAACATAAAAAGATTGTAAACCACAATTGCTCTCAGTGAGGGAAAAAAATGGTAGGACATGGCAGGAAATTGAGCTGGAGAAAATTTTACTAGTTGTTTTTAGATTGCCAAAAAGACTGTTAGATTTTGTTTGGGTTAATTTCAAGATAATCTACTTCTAGACTTCAGCTAAAAAGCACATAAAGACAGCTTTTGCCGACCACCAACCAACCCAGTTCAGATATCAATTTTTATTTGAAAATCTCTTAACTGAAATTACTCTAGGACATAGTTCCAAAACTCTTATTTCTACTGCTCTCTCTTCTCGGGGCTCAATAAGAGAATGTTTCTTGTTTTTAAAATACAGTCAGAATTTTAGAAAGATTTACTTCAGATGTTGGTCCTAACTTAGATAAGTCTATCATTAAAATATTCAAAAGAGAATATAAAACTAATTTAGTACATTGACTTTAACACAAAATTAATTCAGTCTTCTTCCATGGGAAAACAATAGCATTAAATTGAGCACACAAAAAAAGTTTTCCATTGTTTTGTTCTTGTTCTAATATTGAAAAACTGCCTGCCAGAGGCTCCCAGGAAAAATAATTCTAACTGAGAAGGAAATAGAGAGGTTGTCTACCCCCTAGAAATCAGCCTGAATTCAGAAATAACCAGTGGTGACCCAAATATAATGTTTCCTGTCCTTCTTATGACCAGGATATCCAGTACCACAGCCTGGCCTGAACTTCTCAGTAGAGCATAGAGTTATGACATGGGTAAAGGGATTGCAGGATTCCAAAGAATGAAATGATTATTTGACTTCAAGATAGGTGAGTGTCCACCGATACAAAGGAGGAAGGAAAAGAAAAATTCAGCCTTAATTGGAGTAAAAGCTTTAGAATCTATCATCTTGTTTCTGGTGTTTCTATCATCTTGTTACTGGTTTAATAAAACTCTTCCCCACCCCCTTTACTTTATTTCTCCTAGGAACAGGGTGACATGTTAAATTTCAATTTCTGCTCGCAGGTTTTGAGAATAGGAGAGAAAATGAAGCTGCTTCTTCAAAGCAGAAAAAACTGGGAACAATCCATCCATTCATTATTCCTCTAGAGGGGAATGCTCTCCATGGTTCTATTTTACAAAAAAAAAAAAAAGATTTAAAATGTTTAGAAAGTCATGTGGAAATCCTCAGATTTGGCAAAGCTTATAGATCATTGTAACACTCTATATAGAGAGAACTCCAACTTGGAAGAACCTATCAATGTTAGACTTACTGAGCACCAGAGGATTCATTCAGGAGAAGAAAATCACAAGTGTTCTGGCTCTGGGAAAAACTGATTTTATTTAGACCTTTATAGACAGCAATGCCTCTACACAGGGGAGAGACCCTATGAATGCACTACATTTTATGGAAAGCAATTTGACAGTGTGTTTTAAGAATCTTAAAATGTTTCTCCTCTTTGACTAAGCAGTTCCACCTCTGAGAAACTATTCTGAAGGGAGAAACCAATTAATGTTTAGTATGTACAGGTCACATGCGCACACACACACACACACACACACACACACACACACACACAGCCAATCTCCAAAGTTTTCTCACTGCCTTGATAATAAAGCACAAACTCCTCAATAAGGTTGTAAAGATATTCATGATGCAGGCCCTGAACTGTGGCAGCAAGCACTGCAATTGACTCCTGCCCCACTCCAAGTCAGAATCACTTTTTTCTGTGCCCCAGGTGCTTTGTTTAGACCTCATTTTTAACACTTACCACAATTCACCATAGCCAGGAGGGTTAGTTACAATCATACTGTGATTGTAACATACATCAACATCATACACATGACTGGAGTTTTACAGGGTAGAGAACAACTGTTATTCATATTTCTGTCTTCTAAAGTTACCTGTACATACTAAACATCAATAAATGTGTAGCATTGAATCAAGAAAGATGTAAGATAGCTCTTGGAAACTAAAAACATAGAACATTGTGATGGATATGCCTAGTTATAATTCTGAGTATTTTGAAAAGATAAGCATAAAATTCAATGTCCCCCATAAGTATTATAAAGATTAAGTGACATATATTTAAATATAGGCTCTATACAAAATAAACTTGCAATAAATATCAGTGTATTTTATTTCTAGTCTTTGTTGTTTAATGATAAATCATAAAGGGCTATGAGTTTTTCTCTAAGTACAGCTTTGGTGACATCTCATCATTTTTATATAGAATATTCTTCTTATTTATGATTTCAAAATAGTTTGTCATTGCAGTTTTTATTTCATCTTCAAGCCAAGAGTTAGCCAAGTGGTTAATCTTGTCAAGAAATTTCTGAAAAATGTTTAACTACATTGATTAGAAAATGGAATTCATTCTATTTCTGCTTTGAAAGTTCATTAAAACTTGTTAGGTATCCTAAAGGCACTAGAAAATGAGTCTTCTATCTGTAGGACAACAAATCCATTTTTTTTAAACACTTACAGCACCTGGTATTCCTAGATGGTCTCCCATCCAAGTACTAACTAGACCCGACTCTGCTTAGCTTCTGAGATCAGATGAGATCAGGCCTGTTTAGGGTGGCATGGTCATAGACAGACAATAAATCTAAAAGAGCCTTAGGCCTCTCTAGTACTTTTATATGTTTGGAAGCATTTTTGATGCTTGTGTGAAAGGGAAGTGAGATAAAAAGGTTCAGGTTGCTTCCCATTCTGCCTCCCTGGATGTTTTTTTACTTTCTCTTCTCTGTTAAAAGTATTTTTTCAAAAACTATTTCATGGGTTTTATAAAAACGGTTGTTAATAGCTGCTTAGCTGTTAAAGCTGGCAGTAAAAATAGTAGACTAAATGACCTAGGAGAGAACTCATCCCTTTATTTAGCTGAAACTGTCCTCCCTAAGATACCATAGTTGTCTTCCTGAAAGCATAGATAACTTCTAGAGGTCACATTAAGATTTTCGCAATTATCTTCCAGAATCTGCCAGGATTCTTTCACAGTGTAGAGGATATTGTCTAGGCTGAAATCAAGGAAACTGAGGAATAGACTGGTAAATCTGCTCCCAAGGGGATCACAATGTGGTGAGGGATGAGAGACATTACACTTTGCCCTCCTGCACCTGCAGTCAGCTTCACATTCTCAAAGAACCATCCTCAAGGCCCTCCAGGAAACTTCATGATTTTTAATTCTGAAATGAGTGCCTTTTCTGAAATCCTCTTATTTCTAGCTTAGGGATATGAGCTGAATAAATTCAGAAGAGACCAGTGCTCAGACTAAGACTTCTGGTCTGGCTCCTTGATACCTCTCCTCAAATCCCTCATAAAGATGTGAAACAGGGTAGAAAGGAGAGCTTAGCTCTTGGCCTCTTCCTTAGCACTTATAGTCAGTTTAATCAGTCCCCAATTGGAATGTTTTAACAACTGAGATGGGGGTATTATTTTTTCTCCCCAGAATAAGAACTGGTGCTAAAACAGCAATAACCTAAACCATTAATTCTCAGCTTTGTGTACATTGAAATCACCTCAGAAACTTTAAAAAATTCTCATGCCTGGTGTCTGAATGTATTAGAGCTGCTATAACAAAATACCACAGCCTGCATAGCTTATAAGCAACAGATATTTATTTCTCACAGTTCTGGAGGCTGGAAGTTCAAAATCGGGCTGCTAATATGGTCAGGTGAATGCCCTCTTATATGGTGAAGACTGCCAATCTCCGCTTTCTCACACTGTGAAAAGGCCTGGGGAGCTCTGTGGAGTCTTTTAAAAGAGGATTAATACCATTAATGAGAGTTCCACCCTCATAATCAAGCAATTCTCATGGGCTCCACCTCCTAATTCTATCACTTCAGGCATTGATATTTTAATATGTAAATTTTAAGGGGACATAAACATTTAGACCATAGCACCTGGGTACCACCCCCTAGAGATTTTGTCTGGCTATCAGGATTTTCTAAAGCTCCTCAGATTATTCTAATGTGCAACGAAAGTTGAGAACCACTGGTCTAGACATTAATTTGAGGAATGGCATAAGAAACTTAGAAGCAACAGGCCTGGCAGAGAATTTCCAAGAGGTTGTACATTTGCAGCAGTTGGTGAAAGAAATGAAAGACGTGGTGTGCTCTGTAAATCATACATCAAGTTGAATTTCCTGTTAAAAGTTTTTATTTTTAGCATTATATAAGTGTGGTAGGATAAAAATGGCTGCCATCTCTTTTTTAATTCTCTTATTGAGAGGTGGTGTCTGGCCCTCTTCCTGGAATCTAGGCTGGTCTCAGTGACCTGCTTAAGCAATAGAATGAAGTAGAAGTAACTTTCTGGGACTTCATAAAAGGTTGTGAAGCTGCCACATGGGGTCTCTTGGAATGTGAACCCTGGGGACACCAGCAACCATTTGAGAAATCTAATTACCTCGAGTCTGACATGCTGTGAGGAAGCCCAAACTATGCACATGGAGAGATAAAGATGCTCAGTCATCCCAGCCCAGGCACCAGACATACACATGAGGAAGCCATTTTGGACATTCCAATCTCAGCAGACAAACAGAGGAGAAGAACCAAGGAATCGCCTGCAGACAGCTGGCATTAAGGCCCCAGGCACATAACCCCAGTTGATTATAGCCATTCCAGCAATCTCGACATCTGAAGCTCCAGCCATGGAGCAGGCATGAGTTGTCTCTGCTGTGCCCTGCTCAAAATCCTGACCACAAAATCATGAGCATAATAAAAAGATTGTTTTTATACCAATCTATTATTATGCATCAATAGATAACCAGAACAGTAATACAAGAATAGTCATTGCACAAAATTCAAAGAATATAGATGTATACGAAGAAAATGAGGAACTTTTCTATCAGCCTCTCACTTTACTTTTACTCTCTTTTTTTATAGGTAAGAGTTGGCTGTATATCCTACCAGTCTCCTGATACATGTTTACATACTTATATATGTATTAATTATACATCTATATCTAAATACATATTTCCCCAGATTTTTTTATAACTTAACAATGTGCCTTTGAAATCCACCTGGATCAAGATAAATAGGTCTTTCCTAACAGCTTCACAGTATGCCATAGTATGAGTGTATGATAACTGCACTATCTCCTCTGTTGACAGAAATTTAATGGTTTTCAATTCTTGCTTTAAGAAACAATTCTGCAAGGAACATCTAATAATTCAACTTCGTGTACATTCAATAATTTCTTTAGGATAGCATCCTAGAAATGGAATAACTGGAGCAAAGATTGTGTGCATTTTTAAAGGTTTTTTGGTTGTAAAATATATATAACATAATATTTACCATTTTAACTATTAAGTGTACAATTCAGTGGCATTAGTGTATTCACATTGTTGTGTAACCAACACCACCATCGAGCTCTAAAATTTTTTCATCATCCCAAATTTAAACTCCACTCATTAAATAATAACTACCCATTAACCTCCCCTCCAAGCCCTTAGTAATCACTATTCTACTTTCTGTCTCTTTAATTTGACTATTCTAGTTAGTACATATAGGTGGAATCACACAATATTTGTCCTTTTGTGTCTGCCTTATTTCACTTAGCATAATGTTTTCAAAATTTATCCATTTATTCATGTTGTAGCATGTATTAGAATTTCCTTCCTTTTCAGTATTCTCACTCAGGCAGTCTGACCCAAGAGTCTGTGCTCTGAAGACATATAAAGCACTCATATGATAAAAGTGCTCAATATATGTTAGTTTCACTGAGAAGTGTCATCCACTGCAATTCCAAAACTATGATTTTTTTGTATTTTGATACCTCCATTACCACCATATCAGCCTTGGAAACTGTTTTCTGTGGTCTTTGATGTCTAATTTTAGCTTTGACTAATATAATTCTTTTCTTCTAACTACTCACTGCAGCAATTAATAATTGTTTTCAGCAGCTGGCTTCTGAGAAGTACTGTGCTTGGAGATTGGAATGACAGTGAGGTGATCAATGTGCTTCCAGCAGCAGCACTAGAGACCGCGTAGGGGGCGCCCTCTACCGGACCCCAGGAGAAATGCCACCTGAGTTTGGCTGAGATTAATGGCTTGGTTACTCTCCTGTGGATGAAGGCACTGTCCAAATACAAAGGCTTTCTTGTATAAATGGCCTGTCATTCATTTCAGATGATTTCAATCATATTTTAAAATTTTTAGCTTCTGCTCTGTAACATTAAGGGAGTCAAGGCGTGAGAACTTATGTTCTTGTTAAAGAGTCTCTGTCTACATTAACTTGATGTCTGCAGTATGTGTATATGTATGTGTGTGTTTATTTTAGAGACAGGTCTATGCTGTGTTCCCTGTAGTATTGGTAAACCTTACATATCTGTTTAAAAACTTGACATTTGTTTCTCTAAGAGCACAATCAGCTTTTAAAAATCAATTTTTCTAACCTTCTGCACTCCAGTGTAAACATTGCAGTTAATGAAGTTTTACTTAACTTTTTGTTATAAAAATATTCAGCAAAACATAAAAGTCTTCATCTAACATTTAGCTTGCTATGTTTTCCATTTTGACTTATTATTTACTCTGAGAACATATTCATGGAGTATGTTTCATGTGCCATAAAATGTTTCATGCTCATTTAAAAAAAAAACACAAAAATGTGTAGAGAACATAGAGTAAAAAGCACAACCCCTACCCCCAATTCTACTGCACAACCCTTACCTCCAATCTACTCTCTATGTTATTTCTTAAGTCTTCCTTGAGACATTTAAATTTTTAAAAATATTTTTCTATTACATTAAATTATTCTGTCACACAGTACTGTAAACGTGCTCTTTTCATTTAATAACCTACATTGTTCATCTTTGCACATTAGTGCATGGAAAACCACCACACTGTTTTCAATGGATGCAGTACAGGCCATGGAATGGATTCACCAAAATTTACCAAGCCAGTCCGCTGTTGATAGTCATTTAAGTTGTTGGCAAGTGTGGCAGGCAGGAATGTTCCAGGAGAATTACAAAGATTTAAGTAAGAAGATGCCTCTCCTACTACCATGCAGGTCAATAGTCTGGTTATGTTTACTTGAGACTAGAAAGTAGTAGTCTTGATGGGAAGGACTTACATAAAATGTTGGAACTAGAAATACAGATAAGTCATCTAGCTGGGGGTTCTTTTTTTCCCCCTTGCAGTGTGATGACGTGCTACTGAAAGGGTCACAAAGATGTAGTAATGGGTTAAGGTTAAGAGCCTACGTGCTAATCGCCATGTCTTGCTTCTGGACACCTGCTTGCTTGAAAAGTTATTGTTTGACTATTACTCCTGGAAACCTAACAGTTGCCCATGGGAACCTAACAGTTACCCATGGGAACCTAACATTTTAACAGTACTCTTTCTGCTTCTGTATCCCTGCTTGCACAACCCACCTTTAGGTTGACAGGTAGAAAATAGAAGAAATATTAAACCTTTGTGATTTAGACAGGATGAAGAATAAGATTTTGGGCTTAAAACCCTTGTATCTTTATGTTTCGGTGCTGCTCCTTTGGAAGGACAGCCGCCGGCTAATAAACTGCCTCTAATATCAGAGCACTCAGGTTGAGTCTGGTTATTCCGGTCACAACAGCAGTACATTTGGATCAAAGGAAGTCTTTCTTGAGGAGGACATATACAAAACAGTTAAAATGCAGGGGCTTCTCTAGCTGACGTGAGGGTAGAGACTCTTGCTAGGTTCCCCAGGTGGACTTCAGGAAGTCCATAAACGCCCGAAATGATATACGAAACTGTAAATGAATGTACTCTTTTCTAAACAAAACTATTATCTCTATAAAACATAGCATTTTACTAGATTTTCCAAAAGGAATTATGACACAGAGGAGTTTAAGAATCTGTACTCTAGAGTTCCCCGGGGGCAGTGTTTGGAAACTGAGACATACCAGTGCTGATGCTGGATTAAAGGACTCAGTTGCTTAGCGGCTCTTATCCTGACTGGAAATTATTGTTTACTACCCTCTCGTGAGATAAGCTTGTTGGGGCAGGAATCCTGTCTAAAGTGCCATCCTCGCCTCTGGCGCAGTACGTGGTATTCGGTAAATACCTGCTGTAAACAGGAGTGAACGAGGTCTACAAGTTGATAAGGACAGGAGGCTTTGGGGATATACGGTCTTAGCGCAGCAGGAAGGCGCCCAAGGCCACGAGCCCTCTAGCCTGAGGGGACCACGCCTACTCTGCTTCCTGGGTTCGTGCTCAGATACTAGGGGCGACAATCGCTCCTCCTCCGACTTGGGCACACGACCACTCTGGCGAGAAACAGGTAGAAGTTGTTGGGGATGCCAACCCCAGCAACAGCGCAGTAGCCCAGCGCCTTCTGGGAGACGTAGACTCTGCGAACCCGGCCACCGGCTCTCTGATTGGTTCCGCATTCTCCCGGGACCCTGGGAGATGCAGTTCAGAGAGTCGCCCGCGCATGTGTAGGCGTGATGCTGGAGACCAAGGCTGCTGCTATTCCCTGAGCCTGCCTTCCTGTCAGGGCCCTGCGATGACACTTCCCCTTTGTCCTCGAGCGGCTCTTCCCGCAAACAAACCCCATCCTGACCCAAGCTGCTTCCCCCTCTGGAGCGGTTGCCCCAGGGAGGTGCTGCTGAGGGTGACATCAACCAACATAACGCCTTCTTGTCCCCAAACTGAGAACCGGGGAGTGTGGGTGGAGGGGGTCCTGGAAGTGACGGTCGTATTGGGGTGGGGATCTCCAGTCCATCTTCACAGATACCGCCCACGCTGAAAGTGCCAGGCGCTGAAACACCAAAGAAGGATGTTGACACTTTCCCACGGTGTCAGGCCCTTTTGTGTATTTTCTCTCTCACTGAACTCCCAAAACAACCCATTTGACAGGAAACAAACTCAGAGAGGACGGAGAGGTGGATATGGGGACAGGGTTATGTAAACGGAACTTCAAAGGAATGGCTGTCGTCTAACAGGCAACTGTATTTTCCTCCTTCACTGACTTGTAAGCCTTTGGCGGTCAGTGACTGTATGCCCAAAGCCAGCCTCCTAGGAAGGTCTCTATAAGTGTAGTGGTAGAATAAAATTTGTTCAGTTGTTAAAATTATAAAATGTACATAGAAAAGTGTACATAGATTTAACAATAGGAATTAATGTGTATACAACTTAATAGCTCATAAAGCTTCTTGCTTAATGTTACCATGTTGCAAATGAAGCTCTCATTAGTGAGCTGGTTGGGGACCTATTCAGATTCCATCACTACACCACCATGACCAAAGCCACCTACTGCATCCCACTTGCGGAAGCTGGCTTCCTCTCCCTCTGTTTCCATCCTGCTGATAAAGTTGTAGGTTGTCCCAAATTCAGTTCGCCCTCAGGTTGGCAGTTCTAAGTATGTATTATACATACAGTTATGTCTCCCAGTGGGAGGTTCATTCCCTGGAAATTCACTTGGACCTGAATGGTTAGCTATCAAAGTCTCAGATTTCTCCCTTAAAATTCATATTACTAGGGGGCATGGAAGAGATTATATCAGAATGAGATCCATTATTTTCAACTCCAGATTAACACAGGAACTCTTCCATGATTTTCTTAGTTCTTTCCATTTTCTCAATAGCAGATACATAATATATTTAAATACTACTTTATAGACATCCTTTATCATGATGGTTAGAGGATCAGGATTGGTAGCACCTTAGAAGCCAACCTAACTATAAAATACTTTTTAAAAACTACCTTTTTATTATATTAAAAAGTAATACATTTTGATTTAAAAGTCCAAAAATAATAGGAAAAATGAATGTGGTAGAAAGTGAAACCCTCATGACCAAGAATGGAGTAAAGGCTGAGGTGTCTCAGCTGCATATTACTTAAGATAAGAGCAGAGACTGGACCCTTTGCAGCAGTTGCATTGATTTAGATTTATCGTTGTCCTCAAATAAGGGCATATATACAGTCACAGAGGTACAAAAAATAGTTCAGTAATACCCCACTTTGTTAAAAACTCATTTATTCATTTTAAAAACTCATTGGAACCTCAAAAAATGGAATTCTTATCAGCTTCTCTTGACCTAGAAAGGCTTCAGTGGCATTAAAACATTACTTTTCAAGAAGCACCTGACTCAAAATTGCCTGTTGCACAAGATGCCACTTCAGTTGCAAAAGAGCCTACTATAGACTGGAAAGTCCTGTTTTCTATCCAGTTTTGTCATAGTGCATTAGTCTCAGCTTAGAGGAATTTCCTGGCCAGTCCAGACAGGGTCAGGGACCCAAGGAACATGAAGGACACTGCACATCATTGCACTATTGCATCATTTCTGCGTCAGTGGTGGGAGGCTGCCTGTGAGGCAGCCTTGTTGACTCTTTCTGGAATCTTGTACGGGTCCTGGTCCCAGAGACACTCTAGTCAACAAACACCCTTCTGGCCCAAACTGAGAATTTCACAGTTTGATATTTGCACCAGAAATTTACATTTTGATTCATCCATTTTTTTAGGGAAGATGTTGGGTTGGAGAGGTTATTTTCTCAACAGGATCCAGAGAACTGGATGTTATCAGCTGTTAAAACAAAACACTGAATACTCTGTAAAATACAAAGCACATGGGCCAATTGAACAATAAGCTGAATTCAACCAACTAGAACTAATCGAAACTTTGATCCCCAGCTGGTCACACACAGGTCTGTTTGTTCAGCCAGGCATCAGAATGTTGTCACTGACCTGTAGGACTGGTCACTATGGCCCATTTTGAACTTCACTAGACAGCTAAAAAAATGACATCTATAGTGAGTGATGCATAATAAATAAATTATTATCATGCAAGGAGACAATATTGCAAAGTGGCTAACAAGGTGGGTTTGAGCCCTGGCTCTGGGCAAGTCACTAAGCTACTAATCCTGGCTGTAAATGGAGAGAATGAATCCTGCCCCTATAGGGAGCTGCAGAAATTCTAGGAGATAATGTGTTTATAAAGCAAGCTGTGCTTGGCACAGAGTAAGGACCATTGAAGGGTAACTGTATTATCAAGAAAATATCTGTAAGCCAAAAATACCATGAGAAAGACAAAGTTTAAACCAGGATTGTAAATGATGCCAACTAAGTGATAGAAATATCACCGTTTTGCATCCATCATTGTAGAAATTGATTCAGAAAAGGATCATCAATAAATGCTAAACCATGAAGTGAAAGACTGTGGGAGAACCAGAAATTTCTACATAATCAGGTTGCTTAATTAATTACAAAGAAAAATGTACTTTTATAGTAGTGAGATCTCAAAAATGCCTGAATGTACCCTCAGTCTAATAATGAGAAAACAATCACACAAATCTAAACTGAGGGACATTCTGATTGGAATGGACTTTTCAAAAATATTAATGTCTTGAAAGAATTTTTTTAAAGGCAGGAGTGTGAAAGGAGACTATAAAGACATGATACCAAAAGCAACCTCTGATTAGACCCTAGATTGAAAAAAAAAAAAAAAGCTGTAAAGGACATTATCAGGACAAATGGGAAAATTTGATTTAACAACATTAAATTTCCTGAGTATGATAACTATATACTTATTACTTAAAATGATATATTTGTATCCTTATTCTGGGTGTTTAGGGTATCTAGAGTATTTGGAGTGATATGATGTTTTAAGTTTATCCAGATTCAGAACCATCCGAATGGTTCATGAAAAAAAAAGTGCATGTATGTATACATGAGAGAGAGGGAAAGAGGAGAGGTAAGGGAAGGGGAGAATATCACCAAATCTATAAAATATAAACAGTTGGCTAATCTAGGTGAAGGGTATATGTGTTCATTGTACTATGCTCTCAACTTTTCAGTCAGTTTGAAATTTTTCAAAACAAAAAATTGGGGATAAAAATTAGAGTATTCAGAAAGATAGAAGCTGTTAATGGAGGAAGAAGTCAGCTCACCCCCACACACTAATTTGAAGCCTCCTCTGGGGCCCTACCCTGGGCTGTAAGTTCCAAAGGACATCTATGCCTTTTTCACGTTGTTTCTCCAGCATCCTGGCATGGTATTCAGAAAATTTGTGCAGTAAGGTATTCAGAATATTTGTGCATGGATAGGCATCCTCTCCTGGGAATACTACTAGGAAGCCAGGGTAAAGTCAGCTCTGGGACTAAACAGATCAAAATGGTGGTTCCAGGCATGGCATTATGGGCCCTTGTGTTGCTGGAAGTACCAGACAACTGAAACTGCATCAACAGGGGTGATATCAGGGCTTGCCTCCTGGCAGTGCTCTTCTGGCCTTGCCTGCCTTCTTGGGCAGGGAACTGCAAATCTTGCAGGGGTATATTTTCTGTCCCGCATTCTCCCTGCCATTGGCCTGGAGTGTCAATAAAAACCCCTAAGAGTCTGGCAGAAAATAGTTGGCCAGAGGGGCTGATCCTCAACGTAGTCCTCTCCAGGGTGGGACCAGGGGCTCTGCTGCCACCCCCACACCCAAATCTTGGGAGGAGGAGAGAAGGAAGCATCTGAGTGCCTGCCCAAGGATCAAGAGATGGGAATCCAATCCCAGAATCTCCCTCACAGACTTACCACCAGCTCTGTAGTCCAGCCCTTGGAGGTGAGAGCTGGGGCACTAGATGACCACATGTGTGGCAAAGAATCTCCCAGCTGGAAAAGTCTCTGAATCTGCAAGAAAGAGAACTCAAGCCAGCAATGACACTCCCATAGCCTAAGTTCTCACCAAAGCACAGAGCATTTCCTGTGCCTTTTCCGTTATTTCACAAGCTGCCTCTTCTCACTCATACTCTGGGTTCCAGGGCAGAGGGCATTTTCTCCTCCCAGAAGCCAGACAGTTGACGCCAGCCTCTTTCAGTCAACACTATGGCCAAGACCCCTAGTGACCATCTATTGTACTCCCTGGAGGAGCTGGTGCCCTATGACTTTGAGAAGTTCAAGTTCAAGCTGCAGAATATCAGCCTGGAGAAGGTGCCACCCCGGATACCCAGGGGTCAGCTCCAGACAGCTCAGCCAGTGAAGCTGGCCACTCTGCTGATTGCCCATTATGGGGAAAAGTATGCTGTGCATCTGACCCTGCAGATCCTGAAGGCCATCAACCAGCACCTCCTGGCAGAGGAGCTCCACAGGGCAATTGGCCCAGGTAAGCAGGCCCAATGCCCCCTTCTCTACCATTGTAACTGTGGTTATTTATGGGATGGCATGGAATGGACAAGAACAAGTGCCTGTTCGGACTAGTGCACTATCTATGACTGAGGGGTTAGGAGTCCCAGGTCTACCATGACACTAGTGATTTTGGCCAAGCAAGTCTTTTTCTCTGCTCTGGTCTTTGGAGCTGAATTAATTAAACTAAGGCTCCCAATGGCTTTTAAAAATGGAAAGAGGGATGGCTGAGATTCTGACTTGGAAGGATCAGTAAAGGTAGGAGCTAGATGTCTGTGTGTAGAGAATTCCTCACTTCATTTGTGATTAACACTTATGTACAGACAAGTATCTGGGTAAGCAGAAAGGGCCTACCAACCAATCTTATTAATAGGGTTGATAGATAATCTTCTCATTGTTATCCACCTGATTTTAGTTTTGAGTTCTTTAACACATTTTACAAAGGCATTTTAAAATTCTCAAGAGGACTTCTTTCCTTTCTTTTTTTCCCTTCCTCCCTTCCCTTCCTCTCTCTCTCTTCCTTCTTTCTCTTTCTATCCTTCTCTCTTGCTCTTTCTTCATCTTCTTACTTTTTTCCTTCCTTCTCCTGTTCTTCTGCTACCCTTTTGCCATACTTTCTGTTTTTATTATATTATAATCAAAAAATGTGACTTATTTGATTTCTGCTATTAGATGTTTTTTGAGTTTTTTGGGGGGAGTGCCTAATAAAAATATTTAGAGTTTGAATTTTTTTCTATTTCTACTTTGAGAATACATTAGAAATACTTTCCCTGTGTTCCTATGTGGTAGAATAGTTTAAATGACATAAAAATCCTCTATTCTTTGAAAGAATGATAGAACTAAACCAATCATAATTGAGTCTGGAATAATCTGATGAACAGAATTTTTAAATTACTTTTTCATATCTTAAAATTTGGTTACTAGCATCTTCAGGGTTTCTCACCAGTTCTTGTGCCAGTTTTGGCAACATGTTTTCCTACAAAGACAACAGCAAAGTGTTTTAAACAACTTTAAAGTAATTTTAATAAGAACATCTTTAAACAAAAAATTAAGGTGCTAAGTACAGGTTATCTTCACTTCTTTATTAGAGTAGTGGTTTCTAAATTATATCCCAGGACGATATTTCAGGATTTCTTTTTTTAAACTGTGAGCAAATACTTAATTCAAATTTTATTAATTTTTAACTTACAAAACTCACAAACTCAAATTAAAATGTATTATTAACCAAATTTTAAAGTATCGAAGGCTACCAGTGTGATAGTTCATGCTGTACTTAAAACCCTTTTTATATAGACCTTGGAATTAAGCCTTTCCTGTCATTTCTGTTTAATTAAATAGTACCCTGAAATTTCTAGGCAAGCTGTTTTTTTTTAAATTACCATTTACACTTACTTTTCTGCATGATTTAGGATTTTCTTCATGAAACCAAAGTAAGAAAAAAATAAATTAGTTTCTGAAATTGTAACTGTCTTTCATAACTTAATTTCAATTTTTTTTGCCAAACATCTTAATTCTTTTTTCCCAGCTTAATTGAGAAATAATTAACATACATCATTGTATAAATATCAGGCATATAGCATGATGATTTGACTTATATATATTGTGAAATGATTGCCACATAGGTTCTGCTAACAACCTTTAAGATTTACTCTCTTAACAAGTTTCCAATGTATCATACCGTAGTATGGGAATTCTTTGAGGCCTGGCTTTGAGTTGAATTTTCCGGCAAAAGGTCCATCTGCTCACCCTAACTGTTTGGGGATAATGCTGCCTAGAACCTTCTTCAAATGAAATTACTCTCTCGAGTTTGCACTACAGTCACGGACTACATGAATAATGTGAATTTGGACTGAAGCCTAAAAGAGGGCACTTTTGTTTACAAATCTTCAAGAAAGATATACTTTTAAAACTATATCTAATGCCAAGATTGAGACAGATACACATTCTGTTCTGTCTCCTTCTGTATGGAAGGTTTTCTTTCTTTTAAATGTTTAATTATGGATTTTCAAACATACTCAGAACTAGAGGGTACCATGAAGAAGCCTCTCTGTACTCATCACGCAGTTTCAATTATTATTACCACTATTTTGCCATTCCGAATACATCTGTTCTTCCCCTTGTTTACTATTGTAATTGAGTTTTGTTTCCTCGGAGCATTTATTAATTAATCTATTTATTTATTTATTTATTTATTTATTTATTTATTTATTTATTTAATATTTCTTTGATGTGACAATTGTTAATAACCATTATTACATTACAACTCAATATCTGGATACATTACAGCATGCTCATAAACAAAAGTCTAGTTTCCACTTGTTAATTCTTCTTTATTGATTGATTTTATGAGTGAGTCTTGTACATCTATAATTGCACACAAATTTATACCAATAAACTAGAGTTTTTATTTTGTTTTATGCATGAAAAATTGTGTTTTTGGAATTCTTATATTGGAAACAAGTTCTCTTGCCTAAAAAGTTTGAAAGGACTATTTGAAAAATAGATAGCAAATAATTAGTGTATTATTATTTAAAGGTAATTGACTGTTGTTGTCTAGAATGTTCCAAACTGCTTTGATATCTGAGGCTATTCTCTCTCCTCTCCCTTCCCCCAGCCTCTGACCCTGAGCACCTAACATTTTCATGCCTTTGTGTCTCCTTGTCTTTTCAGAATATCCAGTACAACAAAGTGGCACCAGCTATGCAGAATTGTCTTGTTCCTCTAGGGAGAATAATTTCAAGAACCTGAGGATACCAGATGACCCAGAAGGTGACAAGCAGCGGCAAAATGGTGATGGGGCAACGAGCCTACCAGCCAGCCAGCCTGAAGCTGGGAGGGGGACCCAGAAGAAGCCTCAGGGCAAACGGAAAGATCAGAAGAGCTCAGAGGGTCTGGATATGCAGGGAAAGCCAGGGGCCAAGGGTGTGATACTGTCTTCTAAGAGAAGTCCATTGCCCAGCAAGCTACAAGGGGAGAAGGGGAACAATTCAAGTGTCAGGCTACGCAGGAACGCCAGCTCTGCAGGAAGGCTCCAAGGACTCTCCAGTGGTTCATTTCCTGGGTCCTTGGGAAGAAAAGAATGCAAGATATCGGAAGCACATTTACCTTCAAAAACACGACCCAAAAGTCTTGAATTTACCATTTCTTCAAAAGAGAGAGAACCCCTCAATCCAGACATTCTTTTTCCTCAAGAGAAAATGAGAAGTGAGACTCTGGACTCAACAGCCACCCCCAGTGAAGTGGCCACTCTGGATGTAGGGGCTACTGTGGCTCCAGAGAAAGGCTCCAGGAATTCAGAACATTGCATGATCCTGAGTGAGAGAGCATTCAGGAATACACTTTCCAATATATCATTGGCTAAAGAGGAGAAGATGTGTGAGCATCCAGAATCTATAGGACCTTTGGAGAAAAATGGAATTGAGGGTCCAGAGACTCTTAAAACCTTGGGAGAGGTGGTAGGTGGTGTGCTCCATGAGCCTTCAAATCCAGCAATCCCTCCATCTTCAGGTAAGAAAGGACCCTAGAATCCAGAATACTTGACATCCTTAAGACTTGTGACCTTTTATCCCTACTGTATTTATGGCACCAGATCTCTGAGTCCCCAATGCTTTGAGAATCTTTTGGAGGCTGTGAATCCTGAAAAACAAAATCTTTGTGTACACATCTTCACAAAATATCACATCAATTCAGTTAGTTCTTAAATATTTTAAAGTTCTTCTTTAAGATTCCCAGCATTTCATGGACCCCAAATTGAGCATCTGAGAAAGACTGGGTAAAAATATCCCCTTCTTCCAATAACCCCATGGCAGCATGTCATAGGATCAAAATTCTGCCATTTGCTTCTCTCTGGGCAAAGAGGAGAGCTGTTGGCTAAAATCCTAGGTCTCTTTTACTAAAGAGGCAGAAATTAGGATTATGTTGAGTTGCAAATGATAGAAACATTATTAAAACAGTAACTGAAATAAGGTAGAAATTTGTTCCTCTTTCACATGAATGTTGCACAGGCGATCCAAGACAGATATAGTGCTCTATGGGCCAGAAACCCAGGCTTCTGCTGTTTTTTTGCCCCACCGAGTTTGCTTTCAAACTCATGATCTCAGATGGTGGCACCCTCATTCCAGGCAGCAGGATAGATGGACAAAGGAGAACAGTATTACTTAGGGAAGGTTTCCAAAAGTTTCTATAAATTGATCGTGAGAGGTCATTTTATATCCCTTTTGCCAGAATGTAGTCAAATATCCATACTTAACTGAAAGGGAGGCTGAGAAATGTAGTGGGGTTTTTTTTTGGGGGGGGCGGGTGGGATGGTAGGGAGAAGCAGTCGTATGAACAGCAATCAATTCTATTACAAGGGTAGGAGTGAAGAATGGTTATTGGGGACCTCTTGCAGTCTCATTGGATATAAATTCCTGGGTCCCTGTGAAAAGAGGAAGTGGGAGGGCACTAATGGACTGAATGTTTCTGTTTTTGTATCTTTTGTCATTTCTGCTTTATAAAGTTGTGCTATAGTCTTGGGGCACAGATAGTCATAGCTGTACATCATCATGGTGGGTTATACCCTTCAGACTTATGAACTTCCTTTATTTACTTTTATTTAATGTTTCCTGAACCTGAGTGTGAGAAGTGGTCCATCTGTGCCTTCATTCAACATACTTCCCAAAGGCTTACCATGTGCCAAAGACTCTACTACAGGATGAGAGTCCAGCTATAAGCCAGTCACTGTCCTTGGGGAATTCCCTTGTGAGTCATGAGCAGACTCAGTGGTTTTAAGTGGCAAAGCAAACATCAGTCAGAATGTTTTGTTATCTTTATATCACCTGTTAGATCAATGTATGTGCAAAAGGAAGGCATAGAATCTATAGCAAAGACCTTTCTTTAGGATAAAAGGATTCCAGCTCTCAGGACTGTCATGAGATCTAGTCCTTGGCCCTCAGTAACAAAGGCTTGTTGGAGGGGAATTGTTGGACCACCTTGCTGGAGGGGAATTAGGGGAGAACAACCTAGGAGGTGGCTTCAGTCTAACAGAGAACTCATATGTCCCAGGCATATGTTCTCTCTGCTGTGCTTTTGCATCACCCATTTGTAATACCCTGGGTTTGTCACTCAGGAGATTTTTCCACTCCTATATCCCCAGGGAGGCCACAGGACGAGGCCATGTGTACCCTTTGCTGTGCCCAAGGAGACCTGGTTGATGGGACCTGTACGCGTGATTCCTGCAGCTGCTCCATTGCTTCTAGGGATCCCAAGGTCTCAGGTGTTCACTCACCCAGCTGCCCCAAGTGCCAGGCCTCACTTGCAGGGAAGCCTGTAAGCAAGCAGCAGGAGGGCCCACAGATGGCTAGCTTGAGCCCCAGGCCCCTGCCACAATGTGAGCGTCACATGAAGCAGTTCCAGCTGCTCTTCTGTGAGGACCATGGAGAGCCTATCTGTCTCATCTGCAGCATGAGTCAAGAGCACCGAGGCCATCAGGTGCGCCCCATTGAGGAGGCTGCCCTGGAATACAAGGTAGGCCTTCCTGCCTGGGGGCATTTCTCTGCTGGGCACTTAGACATGCTTGCTTCATTTCCAATGATACTGTGAGGTTGATGCATGAGCTAGCATTCTTGAGCTGTAAATGGCAAAAGCACAATACAAATCAGGTCAGCAAAGAGAGAATTTACCAGCTTATGTAGCTCAGAGATCCAACAGAATCTAGCTTCAGGTATAGCTGAGTCCAGCTACTCATAGGTCATTAGAAATCTCGCTCGTGGCTCTGCTTCCCTTGGTATGATGGATTCATTCTTCCTCTTTCCTGGGTACCCTCCCTGTGCTCTTGGCTGCAGCAGCCTCAGCTTTACTCCCCAAAGCATATTTTCCCTTCTAGAGCTGGCATCAACTAAAGGTGGCAGGAGCCAAGTTTAAGCTTCAACAAGTGTTCTTTTTCCAGGAGCAAATTCAAAAGCAGCTGGAGCATCTGAAAGAGTTGAAAAAATATGGAGAGGAGCAGAGACTTCAGGGAGATAAGGACACAGAAAACTACCTGGTAAAGCCAAGGGCGTTCTATGGCCGAACCTTGCCTGGGCTCACCACTGCAGCAGGAAGGAGGGGGACCTAGAGTGAACAAGGGTCCCTGAGGTTCATAGGGAAGCAGAGCTGATCACATATTTAGAATCACCTGCTCTCGGAGGTGGGGGAGGTAAAGGATAAGCCTGTCTCTGCAGAGGAGGCCTAACCATATCTCTAAGGATACTGTCGTACTTTTTCATACCACAAAATGGTTTAAAGAAACTAATGCCAGTGTCTGTCACTGACGGATGGGATTCAACATTAAATACTCCTCTGTATTGTTTTTGTCATTGTTGTTGTTGTCCATTTTATTTTTTTTACAAAAACCGTATTGATTTTTAAAATTCAAATGGCTAAAGTAGACATTTTCTCTAAAACTGTGGTTTTGTGACACCACAGATTTCAGTAAGTACAGATTACTGGCCTTCTTCTGTCAAGCTGGTGTCCAGCCTCTTTGGATTCATGAGTTACTTCAATTTTCCCTGCAAGTTAAGGCAACCACCCCACAGAGCCTTGATTTGTCAGATACATTGCTGTTGGTTGGATTCTGACTTCCTCTCTGGGTTCCAAATTCCTATTGGGACCCATCTCACCACAACGGGAAACAGTGAAGATAAAAAGGGACACAATGAGAGGAGGTGACATTGGCCAAGGCATCTGACTTTTGGGAAACTCAGAATTGTAGTAAAATGAAAACTCTTTCTTATAATCCCAGGTGGCTTAGAACTTGTGGATGGATCAGAGGTCAGGGATGCCCCTGAGAAGGATGAGTCAGGAGCCTGGGCTGCTCAGGGAAACCTAGGGAGACAAGAGGGTCCAGCCTTCCCTAAGAAATTCATAGCAGGCCCCTGTAGAAACAAGATGCTGTTTTTAGAACTACTTCTCCTCCTTTCAGTAATTTTATAGGAAAAGGGAGGGAAAAGCTCTTCTTTACAGCAGAATGCTAACTGAAACAAGTATAGAAGAATAATTGAATTAGACATTTCCATTATACAAACACCAGTATAACAACTGACATAAATCATCAACAAATACTAAAATATTTAGAAGATCATTAGAGTACAGGATATTTATATACTCTCAAAGTACCACTCTATGAATTACTTAATAATTATAAATGAAATAATGTATATTTACAATGGAGAGATCTAGTAGACCCCTCCTTAACTATGTGACCAATCCTAGTATCGCAATAATGATGATGGACAAACTGGACATTCTTTGCCTCCTCATGGGATGTGCTAGAAAGACCACAGCATTAAATATATGGCACTATTGCCCAAATGCTTCATCTGAATTTAATTATGAGCAAAATCATCACACAATTTTAGAATACAGGCCACTGAACCAGACAACTGACCTGTCTTTTAAAAAAAGTAAGTTACCATCATCAACAACAAAAGGTGAGGAGATGTTTCTGGTTCAAAATAACTAAAGTTAATGCTGTCCATCTGAGCCAAAATTGATGAGATTTCTCAAGTTCAGTCTTAGTGGATCTGAAGGGCCCTCTCTCTCCTTGGAGGAAAGAAGAGGTGCCCTAGAGCCACTTTACCTTGATTAAGAAGCTTCCTAGTGACGATGAGAAACAGAGAGATAGAAGAGCTAATAGTTGACCAAGTGTGGATAGGTAGTGTAAGTCAAGTTCACTTATATTCAAATAAATAGACTGACCACTGTCATTCAGAGCCATACTGAGAACCTTCTGCATGCCAACACTTTGGAGAGGGTGCAGACAGGAAGTGAAATGAAGTTTCCCTCCTGGAGACTTTGGTGGTCATAATCTTGTCCATTTATGACTCCAGGCATATGTCATCTTCACAGTGGCTTTCAAGGAAGAAAGAAGGTTAACACTAGGTATCTTGGTGTCCTGTGGCTGCCATATCACAGTACCACAGGCTAAGTAGCTTAACCACAGAATTTTCTCACAGTTCTGGAGGCTAGAATTCCGATATCAATGTTTTTGCAGGGTTGGTTCTTTCTGAGGACCATGAGGGAAGAACATGTTCTAGATATCTCTCCTCAGCTTGTAGATGTCCATCTTTCCCCTGTGTCTCTCATATGTTGTTCTCTCTGTGTCTGTACCCAAATGTCCTCATTCCAGTGGCCTGCCCCACCCCAGTATGAGCTCATCTTAACTAATGACATCTGCAAAGACCCTGTTTCCAAATAAGATCACATCTCAGGTCCTGGAGAGTTAAGACTTTAACATATGAATGTTGGAGGGAATAAAATCTAATCCATAACACAAAATTTTAGGGCATTTTCAAGAGTCAACCCCTTCTACCCTCAGCTGTTGAGGAAGATTCTGGCCCATTTGCCTCCTGCTCTGGAATTCATGCCTCTTATCCACCTCCAGGGGGTGGGATTCTGAGGATACCTGAGACAAATCCACCTTACCACATAGACCTCCCATCCTGTTCCCAGAAACTAACTGAAACCCAGAAGCAGAAAGTCCGGTACCAGCTGAAACAGTTGTATCAGTTTCTAAAGCAGCAAGAGCAGCTCTTTGTGGCCTGGCTGGAGGATCTGGGCCAGACCATTGGCCAAGTCTGGGAGACATATGACAACCAAGTGTCCAGGGATATCGCCCTTCTCGATGAGCTGATTGAGGAGCTGGAGGCCAAGCAGTGCCAATCACAATGGGAGTTTATGCAGGTGAGTGTGGCTGGACCTGGCTTTGCCTGCCCGCTGTGCCCAGTAGAATGACATAGGCTCCCACAACCTTCAACTCTGTCCGAGCCACTGGGTGAGGCCCTTGGGGCCATGGGTGGAAATTGGTCTTGGTGGCTTGCAATGCCTCTTGTGCCCAGACCCCTTTGATGAGCTCTCAGGAGCCCTGGGTAGCCCAGAATCCAAGGGATCTCCTGGAATCTTCCAGAAGAGAGCAGCAGAGCTTAGGTGCAGGTCCGTTACAGGGCCCAGCTGGGCTGCAACCTCAGATAATTAGAATTAGAATTGGGGAAAGGTGTCCCAGTTGTGTCAACGCCCTGCAGCTGAGAGTCCAAGAAGAGAGGCCAGTGGTCAGTGCAGCCCATGGGAGACTGGTAATGGAAAGCTTTTCTCTTTTCTCTCCTAGGACATCAGAGTCACCTTGTACAGGTACTGAGAGGTCCCCTGCTATTCCCTCGGGTGTCCTTCCCTCGGGAGGCATTTGGGGAGGCAATTGTAGAAGGTAGATGCTCCCAAACCCTGGGTGTGGGACTCCTCGCTGGGCTCCTCCCATCTCTTACAGCTATCTAAGGCCTTTCTGGATTTGTATAAGGAAAAACCACAGTGCAATCAGGAGAGAGAGCATGGGTTGAAGATTGGAGAGAATGAACACAGCTTACCGTGCTCATAGTGGCTTTCTACAAAACCTCCCTAATAGACTGTGTCTTCTGCAATTCACCTCATAAAATCTGTTTCTGAAGAAGTGCTTGTGGCCTGGGGAAGGGAAGCACTTTCCAGGAGTAGAGCTGCTCAGCCTAGCAGGCAGAGTAAGGGAGCAGAGGTAGGAGGCTGGATATAATCACCCCAGGAGCTTTACAAAATTCTGACATCCAGTATCTGGCAAATAAATTAAACCTGAATCTTCAAGAGAGCAACCCAGGAAACAATTTTTAAAGGTTTTTTTTTTTCTTTTTGGTGGGATGGTAAAATATACATAACATTAAATTTACCATTTTAAGTACTTTTAAGTGTACAGTCGGTGGCATTAAGTACATTCACATTATTGCACAATAATCAGCACCATCTATAGAACTTTTTCATTTTCCCAAATGCAAATTCCATACCATTAAACAATTCTTCATTTTCCCCTTCCTCAGCCCCTGGCAACTACCACTCTGCTTTTTGTCTTTGTGAATGTGACTACTCTTAACTACTTATATTCTAATAAGTGGAATCAAAATATTTGTGCTTTTGTCTGGCTTGTTTCACTTAACATAATGTCTTCAAGGTTCATCCATGTTGTAGCATGTGTCCGAATTTCATTCCTTTTTAATGCCGAATAATATTCCATTGTATGTATATATAAAATTTTGTTTATCCATTCCACCCATCAGTAGACACTTGAATTGCTTCCACCTTTTGGCTATTTTGAATGATGAATGCTCCTATGAATATTGGTGTAGATATATCTGTTTTAGTCTCTGCTTTTAATTTTGGGGAGTATATATCCAGAAATGAAATTGCTCTATCATATGGTAATTATATTTCTTTTTTTGAGAAACCACCATACTATTTTCTACAATATCTGTATCATTTTACATTTCCACCAGCAATACACAAGGGTTTATCTCTACACATCTTTGCTAACACCATTTTTTTCCTTAAAAATAGCCACCCTAATGGGTGTGAACTGGTATTTCATTGTGTATTTTTTCATCTATTATAATTTTTATTTCAATAGAAAGAAAATAGGGAAGTATAATTAATTTGACATAGATAATTCTGGGCTGAGCATTTCAATATCACCACCATTTTAAGGCCAGTATTAAAACTCATTGTAGCTTTAATATCAGTGTTTTTTCAAAACTCCCCAGGTGATGCAAACCCATAGCCAAAGTTGAGGACCAGTGTTTAGAACTTGAAGTCCATGGAGGGCTTTCTGTGCGAAGCCAAGGCTGGGCTGGGTATGCCCTATGTAGGCTGTACCTCCTCTCCAGCTCATGGAAGCTTGGTCCGCTTCCAAGCTCCAGTCCTCTCTAGACAACAGTCTTTTGTCTCTAGGACCAAGAGGGTAACTACCCCTAAGCCATGGGCCACCCTTCCAGAAGTGAAAGAAAAGGTACACCTTCTCAACCAGAAATCAGAGTTTGTGGACAGGAGCATGAAGCATTTCTCTGGTAGGTGGGCTTGGGGGAAGATGGGAGGCACCTGCTCACTTCCGCCCTGAGATCCATGTAGCCCAGAGCCCCCTGGAATTCCTTCTCCGCCTCTCATGGCCTTCTGATTCTGTCTTTAGCCTCTTCCTGATATCTTCCTAGCTGAGGATTTAACTCTAGTTCTCTTTCTCCTTTTAGAAAACCTGCATTCAGAAATGAAAACCTTCAGTGGTAAGTATGATGGTAGTTATATGTGCTGAGTAGGCGTTATTGTGGTATTCCCTTGTACTACTGATTTCTGGGCATTGTTTAGAAGAGAGAAAAACAACCGTAAAAAAGGTAAGAGAAAGGCCCTGACAGGCCCTCATGAGCTCTGTATCAGACTCACATGGCTAGTTCAACACATCAGACCACAAAGTCTCCAACGCAGGCCCAGGTCCCTGGGATGAATGGGGTTATAAACAAGCAGAAAAATCAGGGTCCTGAG
Organism: Macroglossus sobrinus; assembly: GCA_004027375.1. Taxonomy (NCBI): domain Eukaryota; kingdom Metazoa; phylum Chordata; class Mammalia; order Chiroptera; family Pteropodidae; genus Macroglossus; species Macroglossus sobrinus. The sequence continues at coordinate 417,155 of PVKZ01000493.1, read as the reverse complement.
CATGGAGGTCACTTGTCTTTCCTTGCTGTGGAGACCAGGGTAGATTTAGCCTACCAAACAAGAATGCTCAAGATTTTTTTCCCATCTCCCTTTTCTCTGCAGTTCCCAAACTGATTGGTGCTCAGGCGCATGCTGGTAAGTGCCCAGATCAAGGCAAGTGGCCTTGGCCTGAGGGGTCCCTGTGCTGTCCCCTGTGCTCCAGAAGAACAGCCCTGTCCATGTTTCCTGGGGGTGGGGAGAACCTGTGGTGTTGGTACCCATGGACTCCAGCTATGTATTCTAATTGTCTCCACAAGTTGATGTGATTCTGGATGTAGAAACCGCCCACCCCAATCTCATCTTCTCTGACGACCTGAAGAGTGTAAGACTTGGAAACAAGTGGAACCGTCTGCCTGACAGTCCGGAAAGATTTGATAGCTGTATCATCACCCTGGGCTCTCCAAGCTTCTTCTCTGGCTGCCATTACTGGGAAGTAGAGGTGGGAGACAAGACAGGGTGGATCCTGGGAATCTGTAAAACATCCGTAAACAGAAAGGGGAGCATCACTTTGTCACCAGAGAATGGCTACTGGGTCGTGATGATGATGAAGCAAAATGAGTACCAGGCATCCACCTTTCCCCCAACCCGCCTGCGGATGAGGGAGCCCCCCAGGTGTGTGGGCATCTTCCTGGACTACAAGGCTGGAGAAATTTCCTTTTACAATGTAAGAGCCAAATCCCACATCTACACATTCAACAGCTTCTCTTTCTCTGGGCCCCTTCAACCTCTTTTCAGCCCTGGGACACATAATGGAGGGAAGAACACAGAACCTCTTACCATCTGTCCAGTGGGTTTCCAGGGGTCTCACTGAATGCCTGATATTTTGCATCTCTCTTCCAACTCCCAGCTTTGTATTCTGAATTCATACATTCTACAGTCATTACTAAACACATACTGGGTTCTGGGTGTTGTGGGGGAATATAATGAATAAGAGAACAGTCCTTGTGTCCCCAGGAGCTATGGAATTCTGCTACTGCAGAAGTACAAAATTATGTACAAAAATAATGGTAAACCAAGAGTGAAGAGAATATATGTACTGATGACATGCCATGTTTTTCAGAGTAGAAAGTACATGGCTATTGCTAAATAAATCCTTGTATATGAATTAGTACCCTAAGATGCTCCTAAGGCCAAGATCCCACCCTAATTTTCCTTCAGGACCTCACAGCAAGGATGTGTCCCTTGATTCTAGCCTCCCCTGTCTTTGAGGACTTTGTAAGTTTATAAAGAGAAACAAGCAGACTGGATTGTTATAAACTATTTTTGTATTTGGATTAATAAACTATGGTTCTTAAGAATATTGTCTGAGCTTCATATATAAATTGATTAGAAAGTTTGATCATAAATCCATTTGTTGTCACTTCATTGATTGCTGTGAGATCCCATTTCCCTACTGAACACCTTGAAAGAGATGGGGCTGCTGTGGTGCAAAAACATTTGACACATAATCTAAGTGTCAAATTCTGTCCTGATCTGTATCTCAAAATGTGTGGTTCTGTAGAAAATTAGGTGCTCTAGTTCACAAATGTTCCCTCTATCATCCTCCATTTAAAGAGATCTAATGTAAAGAGAAGGGATGTAAGAAAAAAAGAATCAAATGAACATTAAAATCCAAACTCCTCTTATCCCAACTCCTCTTTCTACATTTTCACACTAGAGCCTAGATTGGACTCAGATTCTCCATGGTTATGACTAGAGCATGAAACAAAAGTTTTGCTGTCTTCATGGAGCTTTGTTCTACATGGATAATCCGCATACTGACACAGTACATGTGCCCTATTTGCTTAGCTGTTCCTTATGGTTGGTCATTTGTTACTCCCAAAGGCTATAACCTTTTCATGAACAGCTTCATGTATATTTTCCAGCACCTCCCCATATATGTATTTTTTCTCCTGTTATTCCTAAAGTGGTTCCAGAATGTGAACTATTTGATAACACTTGCTGTAGTTAGCCATACAATTCTCCAGAATGATTTAAAAATGTTTTATGCATGAAGCAATGTTTGACATTAATTTTTTTTCTAATTTAGTAGAGATATAATGAGGTTTTACTTGTTTTATTTTATTACTATTTAGTGAGGCTGTGAAGTTTTCCATGTGACTTTCTACTTTTTGCTTCATTCTATAGAAATGTTACAGCTCCTATGAGTAACTTACTATGTAGAATCTAGGTGTTGAACGTAGTTGTTTACAGTACTTTCTTCATAAATATTTTCGATACTAAACATCTTTATCTTTAAAATAAGATTTTCCCTGTCTGGTGGTTATTTCATTGTGATACAATTCACACACATGAAATTCACCCTTTGAAAGTGTACAGAGTAGGTAAATGCTGTGCTCGCCCCCTCCTGTGACCACATCAAAATAACAACTAAACTATAAATTATAAAACAATCACCCTTGAGAACTAACTAAAGACTAGCTGAACAGACTCCCATTCTCAGGATATGAAGAAGCCACACCAAGACTGGTGGATGAGGTGGGGACACAAAGTGGCTGGTCCCACAGTCGAGTGTGGCAGTGAAGAATCAGGAGGAGTGTCTGGGCTTGGAGGTGCCACTGAGGAGCACGAGGTCCCAGCCCCACAGCAAACTCTCCAGCCCAGACCACTAGCACCATGAAGCAGAGTCCTCACAACATCCGGGTGAGACAGAGGGCTCCTGAAGTCCCAGGTGCTCCTCTTAAAGGGCCTGTGCAGGGACTTATTCACTGACAGATTCACTCAATCAGAGCTCCAGCACTGGGGCGGCAGCTCAGAAAGCACCAGGAACATATAGGGAGGAACTAAATTGTCTGGCTTCAGGGCAGAGGCTGGAGGAACAGCTTTCTCCAGGACTAAACTGCTGGCAGGTACCATTTTTCCTTTGTTGAGCCGTCTCCCCACACAGCTAGCAGGCAGGGACTATTGTTCCCTTGCTGAGCCCTCGCCACATGTAGCCTTCAGGTGCAGGTGAGTACCAAATTTGAGTCTCCATCAAGTTCGATCCACTCTGGTTATTTCCTAAGAACCTACCCAACCCGCATACCAGTCTAAACTTCTTTCAATAGTTGTCCTGTACTTCAGACTTTCCTAAAATCTTTCAAAGGTCCATAAACCCCAAACCAGCAGTGGCTGGACTTGGCATGCCCTGTACCTCTTGCTAAGCAGCCCCCCACACTAGTGGCAGTGGGCCTCGGTTTGCAGCTTCTCTCAAGCACCTCCAAGTCCAGCACAGGCAGTTATTAACCACAGGTCACTTTGTAGCTCCTACCAGGTGGCTCTGGGCTGGACATAGGCAGCAGCTGACCTGGGCCTGCACCAAAGCACCTCCCAAGAGGCTCCAGAACCAACACACCCAGTATCCAGCTTCAGGCCATACCAGAGCACCACCCAATTAGCTCCACAAACAACACACCTAAGGGTGGACTCAGCAAGCACCAGAGCCCCGCTACAGCAAATCTCACTTTGTAGGGTCACCCCTACACTACAGCTCACCCACTGTAGTCATAGCCAGTCCTCATGGCCAGGTCAATCCCACCTACGTACATGCCAATAGCAATTAAGGCTCAACTACAACAGAAGAGTACACACAACCCACACAAAATACACCCTTGGAGCACCCGGCCCAGGTGAACAGGGAGCTCTACACCACTAAGCACCACAGGACATCTGCTACACAGGGCAACCCTGCCAAGACTGAAAAATGTAGCTAATCTACCTAATACATAGAAACACATAAAGGGAGGCAGCCAAAGTGAAGGAACAAAGAAACATGTCCCATATGATAGAAACAAAGCAAGACTCCAGAAAAATAAATGGAGGCAAACAAACTACCAGATACAGAGTTCAAAACACTGATTACAAGGATACTCAATGAACTTGAGGGAAGAATACTTAAACTCAGTGAGAACTTATGCAAAGAGATAAAAACCATAAAAAAGAGCCAGTCAGAAATGAATACAATAACTGAAATGAAGACTAAATTAGAAGGAATCAACAACAGATTAGATGAAGCAGAGAATGAAAGCAGTGGTTTGGAAGACAAGGTAGCAGAAAACCTGATAGAAACATGAAAAGGAAAAAAGGATTTTCAAGAATGAAGATAGTTTAAGGGATTTCTAGGACAACAAGGGTAAAAACATTCACATCATAAGAGGAAGAAGAAAAAGAGCAAGAGATTGAAAATCTGTTTGAAGAAATAATGACTGAAACCTTCCCTAACCAGGAAAAGGAAATAGACATACAAGTCCAGGAAGTGCAGAGAGTACCAAATGAGATGAACCCAGAGGCCCACACCAAGACAAATTATAATTAAAATGCCAAAAGTTAAAGACAAAGAGAGAATTTTAAAAAGCAGAAACAGAAAAGCAGTTAATTACCTACAAGGGAACTCCCATGAGAGTGTCAGCTGATTTCTCAATGGAAACTTTGCAGGCCAGAAGGACTGGCATTAAAGAGTCAAAGTAATGACAACCAAAATTACTCTACCCAGCAAGGCTATCAATGAGAAGAAAAAAGCTATTTTATGCAAATGGACATGACAAAAAACTGCGGTAGCGATATTTATATTAGACCAAATAAACGTTAAAACAAGAGGAATAAGGCAATCCCTAGGGTTATCCCATTGGATGGACTTTTGGAGGGTATTATGCTAACATGTCATACAGATAAAGACAAATACTACACGAAACAAGCTTGTAGATACAGAGACTGATAGGTGCCAGAATGAGAGAGGGGTTGGGAGGCTGGGGAAAAAAGGTAAAGGGATTAAGAAGTATAACTTGGCAGTTACAAAATAGTCAGGGAGATGTAAAGTACAGCATAGGGAACATAGTCAATAATATAATAAATATGTATGGTGCCATGTGGGTGCTAGACTTATTAGGGGAATTACTTCCTAAGTTATATAAATATCTAACCACTATAATGTAAACTTGAAACTATTACTGAATGGCAACTATAATTAAAACATTAAAAATAAACAGTGTATAACTAAGTGGCTTTTAATATAATTCACAATGTGTACAAACGTAACTAATTCTAGAATATTTTCATTACCCCCAAAACAAGCCCTGAACCCATTACCAGTCACTTTGTTTGGTAAATCCATGTTGTACCATATGTCAGTACTTCATTCCTTTTTTATTGGTGAGTAATAATCCATTATATGGATATACTACATCTTGTTTATCCATTCATCAGTCATCAGTTGATAGACATCTGGGTTGTTTCTATGTTTCATCCATTATAAATAATGTTGCTATTCATGTACAAGTTTTCATGTGGACATAGTTTTCATTTCTCTTGCGTTTATCCTAGGAATGGATCACATAGTAATTCTATGTTAACATTTTGAGTGACTGCCAAACTATTTTAAAAGTGTCTAAGCAGCTTTTCAAATGTTAATGACCAGTTATTTCTCTACTTTGTGGAATGACTTCATAGTCTTTGCCTTTGTGTTCTGTCAGTTGGCAGGAGTTCTTTGTATTTGGGAATATCTAATTCTTTATCTGGCTTTTGATAATTTTTTTCCAATTTATTTCTTGTTTGACTTTAATATTGTTTTTTTCTATTGCTTTTAATCATATAATTTATTCTAAGCTTGTATACATACTTTGCCACAAAATAAATCATTATCTTTAGTGTTGAACTTTTAAACAAATTTTACAATAGGATCCACACTATCAGCTGCTTTACTTGTACAAAATAAACACTTCTCTTTGATTACAATAATTGAAAGGAAAATATTTAAATAAGTATTATTGTTTTTAAAATTTTTTAAAATATAGTCACACAGGTTTATACTTTGACTGTTTCCTGTTTTGCTTCAATATTAAACTTAATGTTCTCTTAAGTGTTCTTTTATTGGTTATTAAATTCCACTTTTTATATGTAGCATAGGGACAGGAGTCTTAGTTTTTACCAAAAATACAGTTACTACTAGCACCATCTATTTTACACTAAGTTGAAATGCTTCCCTTTCATATAGGTCCCCATATATTCAGATCAGTTTGACACCTAGTATTTTCTACTGTTCTATTTATTGTATTCTAGTTCAAAACTCACTGCTTTGATTAAAGGTCTTTTAGTAATTCTAATGTATGAAAAGGCAGGGTTTTTTTTTTTTTTAACTTCTGGTGCCACACAGTTTTCACATTAGTCTCTTTATAACATATTTTAAATCATGGCCAAGTGAGTCACCAATTGTGTTTAGAAAAGGCATTCAACTTATATTACTACTTTTGTAATGCTGCTGGACGGTGATGTTACACAGAAGAAAAAGGCAATCCCTTGGGTTATCCCAACCCTGATCAGTGTATGGGAACTGAGTACGGGAACAATGCAGACAGAAAAGACGCTGTGAGGCATCCGTGAGAAGCTGAAGTTGAGGACAAAAACGGAGATAGTCCGAGAACGACTAGGCCTTCTTAGATGACCAAATCGCAGTGTTGAAGTTGGTAAGCGGCGGAGAGGGAGGTTGGCCGGCTCAGACCTGCGGGATGTCCCTGACAGAAGAAACAGATTTAACAGGCCCCCGGACCTTGCAGACGCCTCGCCCCGTTACCCACACGCCGCCTCCGCCCCAGCCGCCCCGCCCCAGCCGCCACGCCGGGTGGCGTCCCATTGGATGCTTCGAGCCGAACTACGTTTCCCAGGAGCCCCTAGAGGTAGCGCGTACCTGGAGTGTTACCAGCCCGTCATGGAAGGATGGAGCCAAGCTTCTGTTTTCCGTCTTCTCAGTAGAGCCACAGAGAAAATGACTGCCTCCAGCCTGGCCTTCCCCCTGGTGCTGAAAGCTCCGGCGGCTGGCCTCCAGCTTCGCCTTCTCAAGGGCAGATTGCTGGCTCCGAGCAGGGAGACCAGGCTATCGCACCGGAAACCAGGCACCGGGCGTTACGTCACAGCTGCTGAGGTGCCGGCCTCCCAGAAAGCACTGCGTACCGGCTGTTCTCCCCAACTGACGGTGGCCCACACCAATAGTCGTCCGCGAACTGTGAGGACATTCGGAAGGGCGAGGGGAGGGTTCAGCCTCTAGCTCCTAGTTTCCTGGTCTGTCCCTGAGCTTAAATCTCTGGGCCGCCCTCATTGAGCGCCCAGGTGCTGCAGAACCTCCAACAGGTAAGGTGCTCGGCGAATGCTGGAACCAGGCTGAGACGGCCTCTGGGGCTCCTCTGGGGATCGGAGCGTGGTTCTTTGATGGAGGAGCCTGGCGTGATAGGGAGCCAGGAATGCGCCCCAGGCAATGCCCCTGCTGGGCTTTGCGGTAAAGGTGGCCCTTGACCGATGGGAGAGTTTCTACAGTGTGCCAGGCCCGATGGCCCCTATTGGGATGTCCCCTATTGCCTTCAGCATTGCTTTCTCAGCTTTAAGGAATCAACAGGCCACATGTGGACACCTCATGGGCCCTTGCGTTTGCTACTTGAGACATCAACTGCTCCCTTCCCGCGAACGTCATTCGAGGAACTTTCAGTCAGATCTAGTGGCCAAGCTAACTGACTTCTAAGCATATGCCTTCGATATTGTGCCCTTGATTTCCTAGCTTCGAGCCCGTTGCTCTTTCTATAGGCATCAGTTTGAACAGCTCTTCCCAGTTGAGTTTGCGCCTTGTATTAGGATGGCCCTTGGCCTTCTTCCGCTTGCCTTTACTTCTTTTCATTCAGCCCTTGAGGTTTGAACATCTGGCATTCTCAAGATCTTCCTTTCAGGTTTTGTTACAAGTATCCCATTCAAAGGGATTGTGCGTTTCAGTTATGAGTTCCCTACTCCAGCTTGTCTTCCTTTCTGACTTAGCTCTCACGTGATCTCACTACTCAAGCCATATATTGGACTGTAAGCATGCCCTGCCCAATCTTGTGGGTAACACATGATTTCTGTCATCTCCAGCTTTCCAACAGATTTCCTTTAGTAAGAGTTGGCTTTCGAAGCTCTGCAGAAACAAGTGTGGTGTGTGATTTCAAGATACTATGGCTGCAAAAGTGTTTCCTATGCCCCCTAAGCCAAAACAGTCCTTTATATTGAGAGTTCCTCCAAATTCCAAGCTGGGCCAAGACCTACTTCGAGATGCTACTGGTGGGCCCAAGACTATCCACCAGCTGGTTCTGGAGCACTTCCTCACCTTCTTGCCCAAGCCAGGCCTGGCTCAGCCCAGTGAGAAAGTCAAGGAGACCTTGGTTATCATGAAGGATGTGAGCTCAAACTTTCAGAACAGAGGTAAGAACAGTTTTCTGTTTCACTAGAAGAGAAAGGATGGTATTGGGTGTGGCAGGGAGCTGAGTAAGATAGGCTTCTGTGCTAGTAGTAAATTCCAGTTAGGATGGTATTGAGAAAAGGAGTTGATTGTAATAAGTAAACATATTGGGGCAAGGGGGTATCTTTTTTCAAGCTGGAGCTTGAGTGGTTTGCTGGGAGTATAAACACTGTGTATCTTCTGTAGTATCAGTTCCCTACAAACATTCAGGTTGTGGGGGTAGGAGATATCTTTTTAGGATAAATAGATGGATAGGATTTTTGAAGTGATTTCAGTTTATGTAGAATTTTGGAAACTCTGTGCTCGTTGTGGGCACCTTAAACTTTCCCCCAACTTTCCCATTACTAGTAATGGGAATTTTAAAAGGTACTTAAGGGAATCATTCTATTCATAATGAGACCCCATATAGGTTCAAGACTCTGTGGTTTACAGCTTGATTGGGCTTATAGGAGCAGAAAAGGCCATGAGTTGCCTGCCAAAGGAGTGAGGACAGCCTGGCTTCAGGGTGTGGGTAGAGTCTCCATAGTAGAGTCACTGACTTTTCCATTAACTACAGCTTCCTCTTTCTCCAGTACAACATCGTCCCTTAGTGAAGCTTCTGACCCGAGAAGGAATCCAGCAGAAACAAGAGACAGTATCTCTGTGTTTGAAACCTGAGCCTGAGGTGGGTTTGGTTTTCCTAGTCACTGTTTGGGTGCATCACCTTCTTTGCTCTTGCTGTCCTCCCTGCTTAACCAATCTATATAAAAACACATTCCTTGGAGTGAGCAAAGAGAGTAGACTTGTTCTTCACTGCCTCCTTAGATGTTTTTCTTCTGCTTTTCCTTTAGCTTCCCTGTGAGCTTGGCTTTCCTGTCTGGCTGCATCTGTGTGGGACTTACAGATCTGTTTCACTGTCCTTTCCCTCATCTTCGGGTCTCAGTCTTATCACCAGGGCTGTCAAGGAACCTCTGTTACTAAGAAGAAGGGTGCCTGTTGCTCTTTCAGGAGCTGGTGGTCTTTGAGGATTTAAATGTATTTCACTCCCAAGAAGAATGTGTGAGCCTGAATCCTACTCACCAGCCCACCTCAGAGAAGGAAGAAGAGAATGTTGGGGAGATGATGTTACTGGGTAAGAAATCAAGTCCCTTCTGTGTTCAGATTGAATGCTACAGGGAAAGCATGTTTTACTTCATCTCAGACTTTTTCAAGACACCATTTACACCTATGTTTAATTTTTCCTATGTTCATACATATGTTTAATTTTTCCCATGTGGCAGAGCCTGCTCCAGCTGTGGGTGGCCATTTTCCCTGTATCTTGCGGGTAGCAAGGGCTAAAGAGACTTATCTTGGTAAGCAAGAGCTATGGCTGGTATACTAACATCAAACATTCAGATAGAAAATGCAGGCACATTGTTTCTGTATCCATTTTCCAGATCCAGAGCTATTTTCCCAACAGGTATATTTTAAATTAGTGTTTTCATTGGACTTGTAGCAAACTCTTTTAAGTCTTTTTATTTTTTTGATGTTCAATAGCTTTGAGGCCTACTACTGTAAGTGAAAGTCTATTCCACTGTTAATGAAAACAATACCTGGTACTTACTAAACATTTGTGTGCCATTATGTGCTAGGCATTAGTCTTTGTACTTTAGTACTTTGCATGCATTTATTAGTACTATGGGATATAGGAGTTATGTTACAGATGATGGAAATGAAGCAGAGAAGAGTTAAGACATTTGCTAAAGGTCATACAGCAGTAAGTAGTGGAACAGGGATTTGGACTCTGGGAATCTAACATCAGAGCTTGTAGTCTTGGCCCAGAGCTATACTGCCTTTCTTGCTGAATTTTCATAACTTTGTCAGTTAGTTTCCTATGTGGTACATGAATGAGGCCTTCTTCATTTGTACTCATTTCCCAGTAATGGGTAAGAAGTATCTTCAGTGTTACATATGAACTTATCTGGCAGCAGCTTCTCCATAAGCTGCCTAGAGATGTTTCAGCTTTTCTTTAGAAGTACAATGTTACCCTAGAGTCAGGAGCCCACAAAAATTGTTTTGCTGAGTACCTAATACTTTTTACTTTCACTTCAGAGCTCTTTGCTTCTGAGGCTGAAGTTGATCAGAGAGTGGGTTTTCTGAGTTGTCTGGGGTGACAAAAATCCATAATGACTATTGTACACTAGTTGTCTTAAACTGTATGGTGAGAGTAGTGATACATAATAGGCCTGGTTAGTTTCCCACAGATTATTCTGTTATATGTATTTTAGGGAAAAGTATAAACAGATAATATTTATTACACTGAGTTTTTCATGAGTCTTGGGCAAAGCTAACATTTATTTTGGGTGACTGGTTGGTGGGTGTGTTGCCACCTCCAGGAACAATTTGTCCATGAACCTGAGACCCAGTGCTGCCCTCCCCCTCTGCCTTCCTCACGCATACCCTGAAGCTGATGACTTAAGCTTGGAATTAAATAATAAACAGCAAAGATATATGTGTGATTTTTTAAAAAAGAAAAGCTTAGAAGCATTCACCAACATTTAGTAAATGTCACTTGTTTTTTCCTCAGGAAGAGTTGGGTTATGGAGTTGATTTAAAAGATACATATTGCTCTATTCCTGCCCTCCAAGAGTTTTCAATTTGTTTTATAAGATGAGTTATTCATATAAAAAGATAAAAGTGTGAACCCATTATAATTATAAAGAAGTATGATGAGGTCAAGGCAGGATTTGGATCCAGGAGCAGAGTTAGAAGAAGATGGATTTTCTTTCCATAGCAGGAAATAAAATAAGATTATCCTCTGGGCACTTGGACATTAGGGATTGGAGGTCAGATGTAAGGATGTAAGGATTTGGGAGTCATCAGCGTATAGCTGATAATTGAAATAATAACATTTGGTCAGTTTGCAAAGGGAAAAGTGTAAGGGAATAAACTTTGCAGGGACAGGAATCAAAGAGCCCTTGAGAGAGGAGAACAGACTGTGTATCCTTATGTAGTCAGGTGAACTGGGTGAAAATAATTGGAAATGTAGAACACTTAAACTCTCAGTAAGTTAATTCCAATGGTTATATCTACCCTGTACTGTGGTAAAAGAATATACCTTCACAAGAGTGTTACATATTGACTACATACTCTGCAACAAAAAACCTCACTAGATCTCAAAGAGTAAAAGAAACACAATAGGATCTATCACAGTACAACTAGAAATTAATGAAATTGGAAAAAAAAGTTCCACCTAGAAATTTTAAAAACTTTAAGTAACCTTGGGTTAAAGGGGAAATATAAATTAAAATTACATAATTTTTATAGAAAACACTATATATCTGAATATATGATATAACCTAAAGTGGTACTCAGAAGAAAATTCATGGCTGTAAAAACATGTATGTTAACTTAGAAAAATGTAAGTAAGCCTCTGACTCAAAGTTAGGAAAACAACAAGATAAAGGGAAACAAAGTATTAATAAATTATAAATTAGAAATCAATAAGTTAAAAAATGGAGGAACTAATAGAAAGATTTAAAAACAGATAAAGCAATTTCCAGCAAGGAAATTGAAATTGTCAAAAACTAGCCTCCAACTTAAGAAAAAGGACGAGCCTCAGTTTCACAGAAAATTCTTGTAAATTTTTAAAAACTAGACAATTCAAATGCTATGAAATATTTCAGAGTATAGAAAAAAAATTCCAAATTCATTTTATGAAATTAGTGTAACAAGGATACCATAGCCCAATAAAAAACTGCCATGACCAAATAAAATTTATTCTAGGAATACAAAAATGATTTAATACTAGAAAGTCTATTAATACAATCTACCTTATAATAAAAAGGAGAAAAATCCTATGATCATTTTCATCGTTATCGAAAAGGTATTTGACAAAATACAATCCCCTTTTTTATTAGAACACTTAACAAAATAGTACTTACTAGATATTTCCTTAATGGGGTACTTAAATATCTTTTCAGCCAGCATCATCATCATGGGAAGTACTGGGAGGCATTCCCACTAAAATTAGGTATATAGCAGTGAAGCCCACTATCAATCACTACTGCTGTATTTAATATTGTATTTCAGTATTAGACAGTGCAGTTAAATGAGAAAGAAATTAGATGTATAAGAAGTAATGAGAGAAAACTACATCTGTTTACATATGATATAATTATGTATCTGGAAAACCCTAGACAATGTCCGAAAACTCATTACAAAAAATAACAGCATTCGATATGGCAATAGAATGTGAAATTATTACAGCACATGGAAATCATTAGCTTTCATATATGTAAACACAATATAAAATAGGAACAAAAAAGATTAAACACCTAGAAATAAATTTAAGAAATGTGCAAAAAATATGAGGAAAACTTTAACATATTTCTAAAGGACACAGTAGGCTCAAATGAATGGAAAGAAGTACTGTGTTCTTGGCTAGGAGGATTTAACATAAAAAGATCTGTTCTCCCCAAGTTGGTTTATGAATTCAATGTAATTCCTGTAACAATGCCAATAGAATTTTTTCCCCCGGAACTAGACAATCTGAAAACAAATTCAAATGGAAAAATAAATGCAAGTAACCAGGAAAGTCGAAAAGAAGAGCAGTGAGGCAGGAGGGGTTCTAGTTCTATCAGGTGTTAAAGCAGCCTCTAAGTCCAAAGCCTGTGACATGAAAATAGTATGATATTGGCATGTGAGTAAACAGACCAATGGGATGGAATAAGAAGTTCAGAAATAGCCTCAAATACTGGGGATTTAGTTTGTGATAAAGTTGGAATCTCCACTCAGCAAGGTAAGAAGGAACTTTTTGATAAAAGGTATTAGAGTACAACTCAGTAGCCATTTGGTGAATCATACTTTACTTTGCACACCAAGAAAAACAAATGGGTCATAAGTTTAAAATTTTTTTTTTTTAATACCAAAAAAGCAGAGTTAAAGAATATATGTGAAATTCCTTTATAACCATGGGTTAGGAAAGTTTTTCTAATTAAAGCTAAAAAAGAAAAGCTTAATATATTAAAGACATTATAGTAAAAAAAATTAAAACAAATATATATATACAAATAAAATGCAATAAATTGGAGGAAGTAGTTATAATTCATATCATATAAAGAGTTCCTAGAAATAGGGAAGAGAAAGTCCAACAGATTCACTTAGAAATACAAACTACCCTTAAACACATGAAAATATGCCCAGCCCTACTCATAATTAGGAATACAAATTAAACCTCTACCGAGTTACTTTTTTTTTTTTTAATCTGAGATTTACAGATCACAAACATAACAACACATTGGTGGTAAGGTTGTTGGGAGCTATATTGCTAATGGGTATGCAGAAGAGTACAGTTCCTATGTATAGGAATCTGTAAGTACCTATATTACAGATGCATTAGTCCTTTGATACAGCCATTCCGCTTCTGGGACTCTGACCTACAGATAATAGCAACAGCACACATTGAAAATAATGTTCAGAGAAGGTTATTCACTGTGTATTGTTTGTGAAAACACAAGGTTGAAAACAATCCAGGTGTTTCTGCAGTGTGGAACATGGTATGTCCATATATCATACTGTGATAATCTCTATGCACTGGAATGTAATGATTGAAATAAAACAAGAAGCAGAAATATATATAGTATGTATCTTATATAAGAAAGGAGGAGAAAAAATGTATTGTCTAAAGAAATAATGGAAGACTAAAAAGAAATTAATAAAACCTGTCTGGGGGATCGATAAAATGGATGGGATAGTGACTGGAGTAAGACTTCCTCATTGTATACCTTTTCATTTTTTAATTTTAAAAATTAGTTCATTAAAGGAATGTAAAATATTGAGACTTTCAGGAAAATAAGAAAACCATATGAATTTCAATGAAATGTCCTCAAAACATATTTAGCCCTTTGGAAGCAAAAAGGGTTAAAAAGAATAAATATTGGAAAGTGAGGGAACCCTTTTTGTACTTAGTACAAACCCTGATCTGTATTTAGAAAATCTAAAAGGATCAACTAAAACATTATTATAGTCAATAGTTTTAAAGTAGGTAGATAAAAATAAATATGTAACTACCATAGCATTCTTAAGTAAAACAATGAAAGCTCTCATTCAGAATGGCTATCAAATAGGAGTAAAGTAGAAATGGTTTATAGTTAAATATTAGACACCAGTTTAAATGGGAAAACTAAAACCATGTAAAGATCAGTGCCCTCCAAATTTATACTGTAACATACAGTCAAATTTTTTAAAAAGGTAGACGTGGATATTCTGGCTGGCTTTACCAATATTAGACTTGTTACAAACATAACAAACAGTGTGATTTTAAACTCCAAATATATTAGAGTTAACTGTAAAAGTAAGTCATAAGAAAATGACCAGAAAACAAGATAGAAATTGGTCAGATTTTGAAAGACTGATATATTTTTTTCTGGTTTTAAGTTGAACTATTACAGAGGAAGACTTGTTACCTAGTTTTTATAATGTTATTTACACAGAGTTTTTGGAAGCATAATATAAATACAGAAAAGTATAAATCATAAGTGTACAGCTCAGATTTTCACAAAATGTACACATTTGTCTAAACACCACCCAAAATTGACTGTTTCTAGCACTTCAGAAATTTTGTGCCCCCTCCCAGTCACTTTTCCTTCCTCCCCTCAAAAGACCATTATGGACCTCTACTGTAGTTTTATCAGTTATAGTAATCATTTTAATGCCCAAATAATAGTGCATTGTGTGACTATGCTATGCCTTCTCTATTTTTCATCATTTTAATTACTTAGTCTTTCACTATATAAGATATTATAATATTGCCTTATACTATGATTCTGTAATTAATGTAATGAGAACCTGGAAGTAACTCATCTTACCATTCACTTACCAGCCTCCTAAGGATTATGAGTAATTACCCTTTAGTATTTATGTCCTTCATCTCCTGGTACTTAGCTCAGTGCTCTACTTGGTGGTCTCCAACCTTTTTGGCACCAGGGACCGGTGCTTCTAGGAGAATCTAATGCCTGATGATCTGAGGTGGAACTGAGGTGGTCATATAGCACTGGGGAGTGGCTGCAAATACAGACGAAATTTCACTCACTCACTCGTCGCTCACCTGCTGTGCAACCAGGCTCCTAACAGGCCACAGACCAGTACTGGTCTGTGTCCCAGATATTGGGGACGCCTGTTCTACATAGAATATAAGATCAGTATGATCTTGTTGAGTGAGTAATTGGTTCCTCTTCAGAAAACAAACATATGAAGTCTTTCAGTATAGTCCCACTCATTTTTTTTTTAAGTGAAAAGAAACTGTGTGCTTGCATCATGGGGGTATGGAAAGATTTATCAGTCATGTATCCCACCCTCAGTAAAAGTAGGAAAGGAATGTTGATGGCAATTATATGCCAGTCCTCAGATTTGTGACTTGCAAGGTTATTATTACATGAGAAATCAGACTTGGTTTTTCCCCACCTGATGTCATATCTCTCAAAAATTATTAAATTCTCTCTTTGTTTCAAAGTCAATGACAGTAATCTTGAGGATGAAGATAATAGAGAAAAGTCTTCAGAAGGTGATGAAACGGATTGTTTCATGGTCTCAGAGCAACCTCCAAATTGCCATAAAGAAAGAAGACTGAATACATCTATTCCAAAGGAAAAGAAAATGAGAAATCTTTTAGTTACCATTGAAAATGATGCTCCACTAGAGGAACTGTCAAAATATGTGGATATCAATGTTGTTGCACTTACCCGAAATCGGAGAACAAGAAGATGGTACACTTGTCCGCTGTGTGGGAAACAGTTCAATGAAAGTTCTTACCTTATTTCCCACCAGAGGACCCACACTGGAGAAAAACCCTATGACTGTAGTCACTGTGGGAAAAGCTTTAATCATAAAACAAACCTTAATAAACATGAGCGAATCCATACAGGAGAGAAACCTTATTCATGTTCTCAGTGTGGAAAAAATTTCCGTCAAAACTCTCATCGGAGTCGCCATGAAGGAATCCATATAAGGAAGAAGATATTCAAGTGTCCAGAATGTGGGAAAACCTTCCCAGAGAACAAAGAATTTGTGCTTCATCTGCAGAGTCATGTAGCTGAGAGGCCATATGGCTGCAAAAAATGTGGGAGAAGATTTGGTCGATTGTCAAACTGTACCCGGCACGAGAAAACCCACTTGGCATGTAAAACTCAAAAGCAGAAGTGGGATCGGGAAAGATCTGATGGTCCTGCCTCAACCTGAAACGTTTCATAAGGAATTCTGAATTCCCAGGCTGTCTGAAAAGATAGAGATATGTGAAATTTGGCTACTGCCAAAATTGGATCAATACCAATCTTGGCTGAAACCTCAAATTTAAAAAAAAATCACAGGGAAGAAAACATCCTCAAGGGCTATACCTCAGTTAGCATCCAGGCTTTTTGGACTAAGGAGCTTTCTTTTGTGAACATATATCCCTTTCCAGAGAAAGGCTTTGAATACGAAGGCTGCTTACCTGCAAGGTGAACAGAGTGATTCTTGTGTACTGAAAATATATCCATTCCCAGCACCACCCCCCTTGCCACCACACATATGAATTTACACATGAGAAAAGAGAAATAATGCAAAGGTTTTCTGGACTAGTGTTCCCTAAAAGAACCAAACTACTGATTTGTTAAGCCAACAGCTGTTATCAAGCAATTCATATAACCCTTTAAGAACACCCTGTTAAAACTTGAGTGTTGAGAGGGATTATTTACTTTGGAATATAGGAAAATATACAGCAATTGAATATCCAAGGCTTACTTTGACATTTGTATGTGATTTAAACTAATGATCAATTTCAGTAACATTTGCAATTTACAGTGAAAAATGACTTACAAAAATTCTTTTCACAACATAATTTTTAAATGTCTACTGTTCTTACTATTTCTTGTTTGGCTAGTAATTGCTCAACAACCCTTTCTTGCCTTTCTTATACCACAAAAGAAGTTTAGATTGCTCAGGCCAAGAAGAAAACTTCCTAGGGAGGAAACCCCAAAATCCTGAAAAGGAAGGGGGAGATATTGGCTTGGATCCATGGCTGCTCAGTAACTTAACCATATGCTTAATTCCCCTCTAAGCAGTTATCAGACTTGGCAGTGGGTGGTCACTACCTCACAAGCAGAGTGTTTTTAGAAATCATGTCTCCAATGGCTAGCTCACATTGCCCCTCAAGAAACAGGATTCCAGTGTCTTCATTGTAGTGTCTTTGGCCTCCCACTATCCAGGGTTCCCTGATTTGTCTGCCCAGAGGCAAGGCCAGCGGTGCCTTCATAGGACCAATCCTGTGGTATGTGATTTTAGGGATTCTTGAGCAGTTTTGCTCCTTTTGGGTGTCCCAAATTTTTACATTGATATTTAATTGGACTAGGTTGATTCTATAAACTATGTGAGGAAATTAATTTTACAAATTTTGTTTCTCATTCAGAAACATTACTGTTCGCTTTTTTGGAGTATTACTTAGTAAATATTTCTAATTATCACATAAGTTCTACACAATTTTGTTATTGTAAATAGATTTTTTCATTATATTTTTCTAGTTATTGTTCTTACGTACAAAAGTTATTTTTAATTATATATTTGTGAAACTAGCGACCTCACTGAATGTTCTTAATTTTCAATAATTTCTCAGTTCTGTTATAATTTGTGGTTAATTATACCATCTACAAAATAGTTTTCTGCCTATTGCTCTCTTTTTTTGTTATTTTTTAAACATAGCTCTAAACTTCATTTTGGTACAAAACATTTTATGATACAGTGCAGTCCTGAATTCTGATTGAAAAACAAAAACTAACACAAAAAAACTGTCCTTTATAAACTTTGCATTTCAAGCCTACAATATTCTTTAAAACCAGGGATAAAACTGGCTGCCAACATAATTCTTTTATTCCTCCAGAAGTCTTGGCTGAGTCCACCAAGTTATTGCACACAGTACGGGCCTGCACATCTCCAAAACAAAGGCTGAGCGGCTGCCAGGCAGTGACCAGAGAAGATGAGGTCCCCAGTGTGGCCCCAGTATGAGATAATCTTGGCCCCTGCCCAATGGTAGGGCCACATGACATGGTTTCCAAATCATGTAGGTGAGTGATGCTCCCACAACCCAAATTTCCTCATACCTGAGAGGTATCCTCCATGTCCCTGGCTTCTGTGTGGGGAAGGACCCATGTAGTCAAGTTCACGGGTGCCAACTGTTCCAAGAGAGTGGAGCCTGGACAGGCCTGACTTCCCCATGCCTGTCCCCACAAACCCAAGAGGGGCTGAAAGGAACTGCCCTGCACCCTTGCCCAGGAGCACAGGGCCAGGATACTCAGTGTTACCCACCCTCAAATGCAAGAGCACCAGAAAGCTGTTAGACAATGTGTAAGTGTTCAATAAGGAGTCCAGCAACAAGTTATTGGAAAAAAGTAAACACATCAATAAGTGGTTTTTTAGTAGAGCAACAAGGGCCAGCAGTTAGTTAGAAAGTATGGAGGACCAAAGATCCAATTCCAATAGTAACTTCAAATGGAAAGCATGCATCCCCTAAAAATGTACCTGGGATTCTGGGTTGTAAAGGGAAAAACACACCAATGAAAGGTTTTTTTTTTTCAAGGGCGGGGCATGGAAACTCAGTAAAGGTGAAAAATATGTATGTAGCTACACAGTGTGACAAGTGCTAGGATGGTAAAAGATTCTAGGAGAGTATTACTGGTGGATTTTCCAGAGAGGACTCTGGAAATGAAAGAATGTTCAACTTTACTAGTAATCTAAGAATTATAAATTGAAAGAACAAGATGTCATTTTAGGTGTGTTGAATAAGCAGGTGTGTGTGTGTGTGTGAGAGAGAGAGAGACTTTGGCATGGCAAAGAGGAATGATAGTGGCATTCATCCACTGTGACAAGAATGTTAAAAGATTATTATTCCTTGACTCAACAGTTTTCTATGTATCAAGGGAAAATATCACATTATAATACTGAAAAATTAAAAACAACCTAAATTGTTGAATAAATACAGTGAAATATAAAGCTAATAAAAACAATGTTTTTCATTAATCTTAGTTGGCAGCGTGAGTCTTGTCTTCTCTTTCCTTTCTCTCTTGAGCCCACTCTAGTTTCACATTCAAATTCAACACTTCACTGACCATTTATAGGATATTACACCCAGAAAACAGGAGTACACATTCTTCTCAAGTTCACATGAGATATCACGAAGACAGATCACACCTGGGCCATGAAACATACTTTAGCAAATTTATGAGTAGAAATCAAAGTATGCTCTCATCACAATGAAATTTAAAACTAATAACAGAAAGCTGAAAAATCCCAAAATATTTGGAGAGTTAATAACACACTTCTAAATAACATAGGTCAAATAAGTATTGGGAAATTTTAAAATATTTTGAACTAAATTAAAATGGAAGTGCATCTTGTCAAAAGTTGTGGGATGCAGTGAAAGCAATGCTTAGAGGGAAATTTATAGCATTGGATGCATTTATTAGAAAAGATCTAAAATCAATAGTCTAAGTTTCTACTTTAAGATTTACAAAAGGGAAAAATTCCAAGTAAACAAGATAATAAAAATTAAAATAGAAATCAATGAAATTAAAAATGGAATCAATAGAGAAAAATGAAAAGCTGATTCTTTGAAAAGAGCAATATAATTGATAAACCCCTAGTCGGGCTAACCAACAAGAGAGAAGGCACAAATTACTACTATCAAATGAAAAATGGGCCATCACTATAAATTCTATGGACATTGCAAAGATAGTGAAAGAATATTATGAACAACTCTATGCCTATAATTTTTTTAAATGTCAGTTTATTTTTTTCATACTATATATAATTTTTTAACACTTTATTTTTTTATTTTCCTCCTCTTCCCTCCCAAGTCCCTTCTGATAACCACTAGTCCATTGTCCATGTCCATGAGTTTCTGTCCTGTTCATTGTTGCTTTTAGGTTTATAGCCCACTTTGTGATATCATGTGATTTTCATCCTTTTCTGTTTGGCTTATTTCGCTTAGTATGATTATTTCAAGGTCCATCCATGTTGATGCAAATGGCAGTATTTCATTTCTTCTTATGCCTGAGTAATATTCCATTGAATATATGTACCATAGCTTCTTTAGCCAATCATCTATTGTAGGACACTTCAGTTGCTTCCATGTCCTGGCCACTGTGAATAATGCTGCTATGAACATTGGTGTGCAAATATCTTTTCGAATATGAGTTTTCAAGTCTTTGGGGTAAATACCCAGTAGAGGAATTGCTGGATCATGTGATAGGTCAATTCTTAGTTTTTTGAGGAAACTCCATACCGCTTTCCGTAGTGGCCATACCACTATGGAAATGGCCACTATTTGTTATTACTTATCCTATTGATTATAGCCATTCTAATAGGTGTGAGATGGTACCTCATTGTGGTTTCGATTTGCATTTCCCTAATAGCAATGTTGAGCATCTTTCCATGTATTTGTTGGCCATTTGTATATCCTCTAGGGAGAAGTGTCTGTTCAGGTCCTGTGCCCATTTTTTGATTGGATCGTTGTTGTTGTTGTTGTTATTGTTGTTGAGTCATATGAGTTATTTGTATATTTTAGATACTGGGCCTTTATTGGAGGTGTTGCTAGCAAATATATTTTCCCATTTGGATGGTTGTCTCTTTACCTTGATGATGGTTTCTTTTGCTGAGCAGAAGCTTTTTAGTTTGATGTAGAACCATTCATTTATTTTTGATCTTCCCTTGCCTTTGAGACCAAATTAATAAAATCCTCTTTAAGCCCAAGGTCCTTGAGTTTAGTTCCTATGTTTTCTTCTATTAATCGTATAAATTTAATAATGTAGATGAAGTGAACCAATTATATTGAGATACAATCTATGAAAATTCACACGTTGGAAAAATAATCTGAATTAATTAAAGTAATTAAAAACAATCGGTATTAAAGAAACTATGATTAATTAATGACCTTTCAAAACAGAAAGCACTGGACACAGATGGTTTCACTGGTGAATTCTACAAAACATTTAAGAAAGAAATTATGCCAATTCTCTATAATCTCTACCAGAAAATAGAAACAGAAGGAATACTTCCTAACTGATTCTATGAGGCCAGCATTACCCTAACACCAAAATCAGACAAAGCCATTATGAGAACGTAAAACTACAGACTAATATCTCTCTTGGAAATGAATGCCAAAATCCTCAACAAAATATTATCAAATTGAATCCAATGGTATATATTAAAAATTTTTCATGACCAAATAAAATTTATTCTAGGTATGCAAGACTTGTTGACTTTTGAAAATCAATTCATGTAATCCATCACATCAACAGGCTAAAGAAAAATCATATAATCATATCAGATATAGAAAAAGCATTTGACAAAACCTAACACCTATTCATGATAAAAAATACTCAGCAAACTAAGAATAGAGAGAAACTAATTCAACTTGATAACATGTAAAAAAACATAGCCAACATCACAATGGTCAGAAACTATATGCTTTCCCCCTAAGATCAAGAATAAGGAACAAGATATCCCCTCTCACCACTTCTATTCAACACATACTGTAATTTCTAGCTAATGCAATAGGACAAGTAAAGGAAATAAAAGATATACAGAATGGGAAAGAAGTAAAAATGTTTTTGTTTGCAAATGACATGATTGTCTTTGTAGAAAATCCCATAGACTACACAAAACAACAAAACTCCTGGAACTGATAAACAAGCTATTAGCATAGAATACCAATCTACAAAAGTCAATTGCTTTCCTATATACCAGAAGTGAGTGATTGGAATATGAAATTAAAAATACAAATTTCCATTAGTACTCCCCCAAAAAATAGTTTAGGTATAAATTTAACAAAATATGTATGAAATCTATATGAGGAAAACTACAACATCTGAAATAAATCAAAGATTTAAATAAATGAAGAACTACTCCATGTTCATGGATAGGAAGACTTAGTAGTGTTAAAATATCGATTCTTCACAAATACTGTTTATATGCTGATGTCTCCCAAATGTTTATTTCTATCTCTTTCCTAATGTCTAAATATCTTCTTGAAAATTAAATTTGGATGTTTATTGGGCATCTCAAATTTAAAATGGCCATAACAAAGTATTATGGTAACACATTATTTTATTTATTGTCTATTAATAATGAATATTTGAGGACATTTACAATATTAAAGAAAATCTAAGAGAAGTTCAAGTTATATTTTATAAAATGTTTCAATACCAGTATTATTAAGAGTCAATAATTATGGTCAAAATTATTATGTGAAAAACATAATAAATGTCTGATGTTAATCAACGTACAATTTAGTTTTGGTGTAAAGTTCTTTGACTGCTAGAAAGAACATTTGGTTTATTTCACTAACAAGAATATCTCTTAATGCTGAAATGGCCTCTTCTTCATATTCTATTGTTGATTTTTAGCATAGTTATCTGTGATTGTATGAGTGGAGTTGATTGGAGTACTCATCATGTTTATTCCAAGTAAGAGTAATGAGGAGGTGGACAGGCAATGCAATTTCCCAATACTTTTGAGGCCAATAGGTTAAGCCTAAGGAGTTTAGCCAAGATTCAGGAATAAAAGTACACATGAGATATCATATGAAGCCAGATTTGGAGCTTAAGAAAAGAACAAAGCCATAACTCATTCTATCTGGTAATGGCAATGATTACCATTTTCCATTGTCACTGTAGCTTTAGAGTTTAGACAACACCAAAGCAATGAGTATCCTACATATACCCTGATCTGGGAGCCACAGTGGGTAAAGAGGAAAAACTGAGCAAAAGGCAGAGTGGCCCTGGCCCCTCACTCCAGCCTGGAGCAAATCCACTAGTTCCCTTCTCTGGCAGGAGCTTAGGGAGCACAGGGAGGGGAGGGGCTGCAGAGCCATAACAAAAATTTTGATTTCCCCCAGCATTGTTCTGAGACTGTTAGTTATGGAAGAAAATAAAGGATTATGTCACATTCTTTTATTCTTGGTGGCATTGAGATTGTCTCAGCATGGGAGATAGAAGGTAAGAATGCATTATCTAATAGGTTAGGAGAAAACTCAATAGTCCTAAATTTGAAATAAAAATATCGGTGTGAAGTCATGGTGTATTTTTATCTTAAGAAAAGTTTCCTAAGTATTCACTGAAAGCGCCAGGGAAAAATGATTAACTCAATAGCAATGAACTTAATTTTCCACTTTGAACAGGGAACTTTAGAGAAATGGCCAATTCTAGGTCTGGGGCAAAAAAAAAAATGTACAGGATGAGTCTAGATAGAACACCTTATTCCAGAGAGCAAGGATACTATCAAAAGACTACCCAGATTCTGTTAAAGGAACTCAGAAGCAACTTATAGAGGTTCCTGCTGGAGAGAGAGGACAATTTGAGAATCAATAAAGATAATAGCTTCAATTATTGAAAAAATATCAAAAATGTTTAAATCTTTGAGCTTATATTTAAATATAAATATAAATAAGTTACATTTTAAAAATTAAAAATAGAACTACTACATACAATCCAGCAATTCCACTTCTGGGTATTTATCCAAATAAAACAAATTCAAACTAATTCAAAAAATATGTGCTCTCCTATGTTCATTACAGCATTACTAGTAATAGCCAAGATATAAAAACAACCTAGATGTCCATCAATAGATGAAAGGATAAAGAACATGTGGTGTATATATATGCAATAGAATATTATTCAGCAATAAGAAAGAATGTCATTTGTGACAACATGGATATACCAAGAGGGTATTATTCTAAGTGGAGTAAGTCAAACAGAGAAAGACAAATATGACTTCACTCATATGTGAAATCTAAAAAAAAAAACCCACAAATAAATAAATGAAACAAAACAAAAACAAACTCATAGGACAATGAACAAGCTAATGGTTGCCAAAGGAGAGGAGGTGGGAAATGGAAATTAAAAAAAAAAAACTACTTGATTATCATTGGAGGATGCTATTGAACCAGCTCATTCTTTTGAATACTTGTAAATAAAGGAAATAATCTAGCATTTATACTGTCTTTTTTATACAAATTGTCAGGAAACCAAATAGCAGATAAGGGGAAGTTTCTTTTTATAAAAATATTCTAGTCAGTGAAGAAAAAATAATAAAATTAGTCATAATCTTGCAACCTATAATGAATTAATGGATCTTGGCATCAATGCCTGTTACATCAGGAAAAAAAAGACAACCAGACATTGCTCCACCATATTAAAGAATATGCCAGCATCCATGATGTAGCCTTCCCCCCGCCCCCGGCTTTAGTGAAAAATAATAGACAATTACTTGCTTGTATTTACATTATACAATTCAATGAAAATTTTTAAAAATTATAGCTGGCATACAATAATATACCAGTTTGTTGTACAGCATAGTGATCAGAGATCCACATAACTCTCAAAGCAATCACCCCATTACTAATTCTAGTACCCCTCTTCCCTCTTATATATATATTACGTTACATTATTAACCATCTTCTCCATGCTATAATTTAATCTCCATGTGTATTCTGCAACTACCTATTTGTACCTCTTAATCCCTTTGCCTTTTTTTGCCATCTCCACCAACCCCCTTCCCATCTAGTAGCCCTCAAAATATTCTATGAATTTATTTCCACTTCTGTTGTTTATTTTGTTCTCTAAATTCCACATATATGTGCAATCATGTGATATTTGTCTTTCTCTATCTGACACACTTCATTCAGTGCAGTACCCTCTAGGTCCATCAAGGCAATATCCTTTTCTATCTTCTTCCTTTTAGTCTCTGTGTGTCATTTAATCTAATGTGAGTCTCTTGTAGGCAGCAGATGTGGGGGTCTTGTTTTCTTATCCATTTAGCCACTCTACCTTTCGATTGGAGCACTTAATTATTTTCCATTTGAGGTACTTATTATAGGAATGTAGTTATTACCATTCTTTATTCTTGTTTTTGATACATTTTTTTTATTCTTAAAGAAGTTCCTCCAACATTTCCTATAATACTGGCTTGGTGTTGATAAATTCCCTTAGCTTATTTTTGTCTGGGAAGCTCTTTATCTGTTGTTCATCTCTAAATGATATCTTGCTGGACAAAGTATTCTTGGTTGTAGATCCTGGGTTTTCATCACATTGAATATTTTGAACCAAGCCTTTCAGTCCTGCATAGTTTCTTTTGAGAAATCAGCTGCAAGTCTTATGGGTGCTCCCTTGTAGGTAACTAATTGCTCTTCTTTTGCTGCTTTTAAGATTCTCTCTGTATTTAACCTTTGTCATTTTAATTATAATGTGTCTTGGTGTGGAACTTTTTGGGTTCCTGGTTTGTGGGACTCTCTGAGCTTCCTGAGGTTGTATGTCTATTTCCTTCACCAGGTTAGGGAAGTTTTTCATCAAATAGCTCTTCAAAATCTATGACACAGATATTTTTACATTTAATAGTGTTCCATAGGCTCCTTAAAATATTATTATTATGTTGGCTTCTTTTATCTTGCCATTCTGATTGAGTGTCCTTGGCTTCCCCATCTTCTATACTGGTCAGTCAATCTTCTTCTTTATTCACTCTGTTTATTCCATTTAATATACTTTTCATCTCAGGTAATGTGTTCTTCATTTCTGAATGGTTCCCTTTTATAATTTCCATTTCCATTTTTGTTTTTTATTTCTTAAAGTTCTCGCTGAATTCATCTACATTTCCCCTAAGTTCATTGAGCATCTTTATAACCAATGCTTGAACTCTGCTTCTATTAGATTGCTTGGTTCCATGATTCCTTGATCTCTATTCTGTTCTCTCATATGTTTTCTGTTTTTTTGTCTTCCCATTTTGGCTGCCTTTCTTGTCTATTTCTATGTACTAAGCAAACCTCTTAAGTTTTCCAGTCTTATTAGCGCAGCTTTGTGAAGTAGGTGTCCAGTGGCACAATCTTAAGAGGAGTTCAGCTACAGGCCAAATTTCAGGGCCCTTTCAGGGGCCCTTTCAGGGCCACTTGTTAAGATTCAGCAAGCAATCCACAGATGCTGTGCTTATAATTGCCTCAAGAGACCACACCAGAAACCAAAGTCAGCTGCTACCAGTGTGAGTCTTGGCACTGCTCATCAAGGAGCACATGATTTGCAGAGGGTACACCTGGATGTGGCTTGTGTGGACCATGAGTTGTGGGAGGTAGATTTTTAGGGAATCCTCTGGGCAGAGTGACCTCTGTTATATAGTTTAATGGCATCTTAGCTATGGCAGTGCTGCATCTACACACTGGGAGGGGGAAGGGTTCAACAGAGAAACAATGGGTACTGCCAGCACATCTGTACAGAGTGAGCCTCACCTCCGGCCTTCACTCTGACAACTCAGTGTCCTCCTGTAAGTCCCTGGTGCCCCTAGAGCAGCCAACCCAATGCTGGTGCTCAGAGCAAGCAGGTCTGTCACTGTGAAAGTCTGCTTGTGGACACAGCCCCTTTAAGATGCATCTGCTGCTGCTGGGTACCACTGCCACAGCCTCTGTCCCACTCAGCCACTCTGACTGGGCAGCCTCTTATCTTCACCCACTCCTACCTTCTACCATTGCAGGGAAATTATTTCTCTCCCTAGTTGTAGTGCTTCTGTTTCTTTAGATCTCAGGTTACCTCCCTTGCTGTTTGCTATTTGTTTTTGTCACAACTTTGATTTGGTTGCAAGAGGGATGAACAGAGCCTCTTGTCATCTATGCCATTTCTTTTTCTCCTCTATGTTGTAGTCTTGCCAAAAAAAAAATCAAACTTGAATCTGACCAAGACTCTGTACCCAAATTCTATTTTACAGAGGACAGAGAAATATTTTAAATGACACCATGGAAATGCAATTATCAAAATCCTAACTGGGAGACTATACAAACAAGTAACGCAAGTTCTTCAACAAATATATTACAAGAATAGACTGCTGGTGGTTCTTTACTTATTTTGATAAATTTGATAAATTCTATGCATTTCTGTAGGTAAGTTCTTATTTATTAACACAAAAAGATGGAACTGATTGAGTTTTTAGGTATCTCTTCTAAAAAATGTATGCCAATATAATCTTTTATTTTTATCTACATAAAAGAGACCATTCTGTAAAACACCCTTTATATCTTGGGAATTCTTTCCAAATCAGAATTTACAAATCTTACAAAGTGGCTGTATTGAATCTCATTATAAAGATGGATCATAATTTACTGAATTGCTCCCCTTTAGATAGAAACTTGGGGTATTTCCAAGAACTATGTCTATGCATGTTTATAATAATAAACGTTCCTATACCCTTATCTTGGCATAATTTTGCAAGAACAATCAACCAGGTATTATAAAGTATTATAAAGCTCTGAAAAGTCTTTTATTAGTACCATTATAAAAGCTCAGATCAAGATATCAAAACAGGGAATCTAAAAATATATATCCATTTATATCTTTATATGAATTTACACAGTCATTCAGAGGATGTACTCAGTCATGGAGCTTGATTTCAGAATCATGCTTCCACCATGTTCTAACAGCAGGACCTTGAGATAGTCTCTTAATTTCTCTAAACTCAGGGATGGTCTTGAGAAGAGATGATAATGATACTTGCCTCATGGCTGCCAGTTACTGCAGTGAATTATTACAATAGACACAATAGAGACAAGTCTTGGCCAACTGTCAAGCTCATAATAAGTTCTCAACATATGTTAGATATAATGATTAGCATTTTACAAATGTCAAAAGTGGTTTTACAAATGAATGATGGAAGCATTCTTAAAAGGTAACTGGAACAATTTTACAAATATATGAAGAAATAAAATTAGAGCCATAAACCCAAATTATTGATTTAAACTGTAATAACTAAAAAACTAGAAGAAACTATAGCTGAAGACTTAAGTAATGACAGAACGGAAAAGAAAATATAAAGCATAACTGGAAGAAAACACAACTAAATGCTTGCTAGTTTCATTATATAAAATTAAAATACATAATATGTCCAGAAAACCATTGACAAAACCAAAAAGCAAAATATAAACTGGGAAAGCTAGTTTCAGCATTTGTGAAAAGGTGTCTGACATGCTCAAAAAATATAGTTTAACAATTTACTATTGCATCAACATTTAAATAACTCTCAATAATAATAATAACAACTTTGGAGAAAAATGCTCAGAATAGAAACTGTAAATCAAGAATCCTATATCCAGCAAAACTATCTTTCAAAAATGAAGGTGATAAAAACTTTCCCAGATAAACAAAAACTAAGAGAACTGTTGCTGGCAGACTTGCTTTGCAAGAAATAAAGGAATATCGTTAGGCTGAAAGGAAGTGACCCCAGATGGCAATTCAAATCCACACAAAGAGCACTAATAAAGGTAATTAAGTAATTATAAAAAAATACTATAAGTGCATTTTTTCTATTTTCCCCTTAAATGATTTAAAGAGTAAATGAATAAAATAATATGTGATGTATTGTTGAGTCTATAGCATATAAAATATATGTGTGATATATTTGCTAATAACAGCACAAGGGAGATTAGTGGTAGCAAAGATGTAATGGGCTAAGGAAATGAACACAAAGGGTAAAGTAGTAATTATAACAACGTACTGTTGGGTTTGTAACATTGATAATTATGTGTAAAGTAATAATACATAAAAAATACACAAAAGGTGGAAAGGGATTAGAGCTATATAGGAGAAGAACTATATATCACAGGAATTGAGCTAGTATAAATCTGAAGCTGATTTTGATAAAGTGCATATGGTAAAACCTAGAGCAGCCACTAAAAATATCAAATAATGTAGTGAAAAAATCATTACTGGGGTTAAAATGCTACATTATAAAATATTCACTTAATGCAAAAGAAAGCAGTAAATACACAAAAACACACAAGACATCTAGAAAATAATTAAAATGGCAGATATAAATCTAACTATATTAATAATAATATTAAAAGTTGAATGTATTAAACAATCTAACAAAAAGGCAGACATTGTCATACTAGATTAAAAAACATGATCAAAGTATATGTTGTTTACAGGTATGCACTTTAGATTCAAAGATACAAATAGATTGAAAGTAAAAGGATAGAAAAAAGATGTATCATGCAAATAGCAACCACAAGAAAGCTGGACTGGCTATATTAATAGCAGACAAAATGGACTTTAAAATAATAAAGTACTGTAAAAAAAGAAGGACACTTTATAATAATAAAAGGATAAAACAGATATCTATAACAATAGAAACATACACACATCTAATAGAAGAACACTTTGTTTCATATACCAAAGTATATGAAATTTCTTTCAAACTTTCAAGAAACAGGTCTTTTCCCTCTTATTATAAAGAATTTTTTAATATAGACTAAAAGTTGAAAATGCTACCATTCTATTAGGCAAACATATCAATATACAAATATGATAAATATTAAAAATTATATGATAAACTGAGAAACAGCCTCTGATCCTGAATTCTTTGTTTTCTTACAAAATGTCATCTTACCTATCTCTCTGAAATTAAAGCAAACTGCCCTAATACCTTCTTTGTTCTTCAAAATCTAGAGCATCATGTTCAGTGATGTTTTAACCAGTTTCAAGGATTTGTCAATTTTTTAATTTTCTGCAATCATTTTCAAAATACATTTAAAGTCATACTTTTAATTAGTAAATTTCCTTCATGTTTTAATTCATAAACAGAAATACCAGTTAGTACATTTTACTGGAGCAACTTGATGGAACTTCATAAGAGTAGTAAAATAAAACTGCCTCTTAAGACCAGAAATCTTGGTAAGCTTAAAGAAGCAATTCTCAAACATTAACGTGAATAGAAATCACCTAGAGATGTTGTTAAAGTGAAAATTCTGATTCAGGAAGTCTGGGATGGAGCCTGAAATTATCCATTTCCATCAATCACCTGGGCAATGCGTGGTCCTCGGGTCACACTGGGAGCAAGTGTTTAGAACTGGAACAAGAAGAGCCCTTACTCTGAGAAAGCCCAAGTCATCTACACCCCTTTACGCGCTGCTGGCTCCCCAACCGACCTCGTCTTTTGAAAAGATCCAGATTGGAAATCAGACCTTGACCTTTGACAGCCCCAACATATGGAAGTAAGAAATGGGAATCCTGAACACCTCCCTAAACGGGAAGAGCTGACACCTGGGGCAGAGACCTACAGCGTCAGGACCGAGTGGAGTATGCAAGGCTCACAGGACCTGCCAGTTGCTCAGGTTCGGTAGGCACCAACCCTAGAGTGCCTCTTTATGCAATTTCAGGGTAAAACAGTCAGAGCCACTTGCTGTAGTGCAGGACTGCAGCACGATGGAGTTCCAAACGCGCAGTACTTGTTGATAGACGCGTACCACGCTTCCCCAAGGAGACTGCGCAGAGCTGAAGCCCCGCCCCTCCCATCTAATTGGACGGGAGCACGCAGTGGTGAATAGCAGATTCTGGTCCGCTATTATTGGATAATTAAAGATCTGCAAGGCGGGGACAAGGAGAGCTAGGCGACGCAGTCTCTGATTGGCTCCGTTCGAGAGCGCATATAACGTTTCCAGGAAGAGGTACTACAGTCTGCTTTTTCCGCGCTGCGCAAGTGCGTGATGTACCCGCCTGAGGAGGTATACCTGCGTTCAGGAGACTTCGCCACATATAATAAAAAGGATGTGGGGAGTAGATGGAAGTGCAAAACTTAAGGGGACCCAAAAGGCTTAGTAATCAACATAAACTATTTCACTGCAGTTTTTTTTTAATCAAAATTAATGCAAAAAATTTTTTTGAACAAAATATAGAAAATTTAACGACAAGATCAGTAAACTGAAAGTAAATTTAATATTACTGAATATCTTTACTTGGTCAAGAGAAATTGTCAAATAGGGCAGTCCTCTTAGTTGAAACTGAGATAGGCAAAGCAGTAGATTTTGAAAGTGATATTGATGAGTTTACTTCCACTAAAGCTGATGTCAAAGATAAACACAGCCAGACATTAGTTAAAGCGGTGAACACCGATTTATATTTAGTCACTAGCGACAGTAGGGGAAGGAGCTGAGCACCATTCCAATTTCTGCAGTGGTGACTGGTTGTTAAAGTGAGAATGAAATACGGAGGGGAAATGGCAGGGGCTTGAGCAGTCAGGGAAGTGAAAAATTAACAAAAAGACGAAGGGTTGGTCTTTGTGAAACTCATCTGGGTTTGCTAACTGGCCCTCATAGAAGTTGGGCTCCTATCCTCTCACAGGACCCGAGAGACAGGAGCCCTATCTTTAGGTGTTCCTGGAACAAATAGTAAACTCTTTTGGCAGCCTTAATTTTTCTAAGGCAGGCACTTTAAGAGAGGCTATGGTCATCTAGAGATGTGGCCTTGAGCTGTTAGATGCTATCTTAATGTTTGTTCAAGTCTTTTAGGCCAAAGTTGAGCCTAGTTGACAAGAGAGAGGAGCCTGACAAGTTTGGTCAAGGAGGGAATCTTTGTCACTAAGAAAGTAAAATTTTTAAATTTTCTGGTTTTTATGTAAATAAAATATTGGAGTTAAGATAATGTAATTTGTAATAGACATATTTTTAATTTTTATAATTTTTTGAATGTTCTGGAAAACATTTTTAAATACATTAAAACATGCATATCAGGCTTCAATATAACTTAGAAGTTCTGATATAAGGGGGTAGAGAGCTGAGCCAAACCCATCAATTCCTTCAGGAAACTTTCATTTTCCTCTCTAGTAGCTTATTCATATTGATTTATACATATACTCATTTATTAAGGTAAACAATAATTGTTGAGCAACTGCTACATCCCAGGTATTATTAAAAAAACTGGGTCCCTGCATTTGTGAAAATACAGTCTACTTGGGGTAGGAGGGATAAGGAGAAACACACAAAATAATATATGTGGGGTACTAACTTCTGTTATTTACTCATTATTAATGAAACATGCCCTTTATATGAACCAAGCCCAGTGCCTACACTGAGTTGTACCAATGTGAATGATGACCCATTTCTTATTTCAACGGTCTTATATGCTCATGATGAAACACCCAAGAATTCAAACAATTGCAGTAAAAGGTTGTACATGGCATGTGGAAGGATAAGGCAAACAGTTCTGTCAGATTGGTGTTTCCTAGATTCCATAACAGAGAGCTGTAAACTAGGTGTCTTTAAAAAACAAAAGTTTATTCTCTTACAGTTCTGGAGGCTAGATGTCCAAAATCAAAGTTTTGGCAGGGTTGATTCCTTCTGAAGGCTCTGAGGGAGAATCTGATCTATGCCTCTTTCCTAGCTTCTATGGTTGCCAACAATCCTCAGTGTTCCATCACTTAGTGCCAGCAATCCTTAGTGATCTCTGTAAATGCACCACTCCAGTTTCTGTCACTGTCTACACCTGGCATTGTTCCTGTATGTCTTTTGTGTCTCTGCATCTTCACATGTTTTTTTTTTGCTGTGTGTAATTATCTCCAAATTTCCCTCTTGTTAGAAGGACACCAGGCATTGGAATAGGGCCCACCCAAATCCTGTATGACCTCATCTTAACTAGATTACATATGTAAAGACCCTATTTCCAAATAAGGTCATATTCAGAGGTACTGGGAATTAGGACTTGAACATATCTTTTAGGGGAGTCAACATTTCTACTCACTACAGTAGAGAATATTGAGGAATGATAGGGAGATAAAATATAAAGAACTTAGTGACTTATTGGATAAGTGAGATTAGGGAGAGTGTATGGGATTACAACATAGCCATACCTTTAGTTGAGATAGGCAGTGCAGGCAGGAGAGAAGTACATGTATGTTTGTGCTGGTTATGGTGGATCATGATGCTAATAGTAGCAGTGGGGAGCTGATGGATTCCATTTAGGAAATGTTAGGTGTGAAGACACTCAGGGTGAGGGGTGCCGGAGTTGGATATCATGGATATACAACTCAAGGGGAAGTCTGACAAATATGGATTCAGAAGTCAACAGTACATACGCATGGTAAAGACACAAAGGTAGGTGTAATTGCTCAGGGAGAGAGTATAGTGAGAAGAAATCTGAGAATAAAACCCAAGAGAAAAACAAACACATATGGAATGATAAGAGAAGAGAAGGTGACAAAATAAATGGAATATAGAGACAGACCAGAAGCAAGCAGAAATGGTGTTTAAGAAGCTAATGGAATTGTGAGTTTTAAAAAGAACCTAATGGTAAACAATGCCAAATAAACTGGGAAATCAAGCAAAATGACTGGCTAGCAACCATTGTGTTTTCAAATAAAATACTAAGTGTTGTTTTCAGTGAGTAGTTAGTAATGTGGCAAATGGACTAGACCTTAATACTTAACCTTTGTTTAGGCAACATGGTGTATCTGTCCTTTTTCCTTGTTGTCATTCTGTTGTTGCTATTATTAAAATGTCTCAGGTTAGGTTCTCCAGAAACACAGGCTTTTTTTTCTGTTATTCAGTATTAGTGGGGTTGCATGTGTAATTTTCCAGGAGCCTTGCTTTGTACAGGGCATCCAAGGTCAACAGTATATGTGTGTGTGGGTAACGAGCATCTCACACTCTGGAGAGGGCCTTGAGGAAGGGGGAAAGAAAGCAGCTATAAACAGACACACAGTATCACATGGGCAATAACTCAGTGAGAAGTTTTCTGTGGGAACCCAGGAGAAGGAATGAGAATCTCAACCTAGAGGAATCAGCAAAGGCTTCATAGAGGCAACATTAACTTAGATCTTGAAGATTCAGAGGTTTGCTCCTCAAGGGGAAGGACCAGGCATCCTGCATGAATGGAATAAAAAAGTTGACCTTTCTCCAAAATCAAAAGTGTACCTTATACTGAATATTTTATGCCAAATATAAGATAAATCAATCAAATTGGATGATGACACTATTATAGCCTAAATGTTTTTGACCCACCTCCAAGTTTGTATGTTGGAATCCTAACCCCCGATGTGATGGTATTTGGAAGTGGAACCTTTGGGAGGTGATTAGGTCAGGAGAGGGGGAACCCTCAGAATGGGTTTGGTGTCCTCACAAGAGCTCTCTTGCCCCTTACACCATGTGAGGGCACAGTAAGAAGATGCCATCTATGAACCAGGAAGCAGGTTCTCACCAAATACTGAATTTGCTAGCACCTTGATTTTGGACTGCCATCCTCCAGAATTGTGAGAAATAAATGTTTGTTGTTTAAGCAACCCAGTCTATTGTATTTTTGTTATAGCAGGCTGAATGGACTAAGAAAGGCACTAAAAATGTTGAAGTGTTCTTTGGATTCTATGTGAGAGCCGGGAATGTAGATTATGGTCAAAGAACCAGTCCTCTCAGCACAAGAACACTTGAGCCCACAGATAATGTCCAGTAACTATTTTTTACTTCTATTGTAGTTACCCACATTAGACCTCAGATTTCCAATCATGGTTTCTAGAATCACTCTTCATAATAAGCAATCATAAAGGATATTCAAAGCAGGGTGCCTGTCAACTCAGAAAGTTACATTAGAGCATTGGCTAAGACTCACCCCAGAGATTCCGATTTAATTGATCAAGGTTTGGTCCAGCATCAGTATATAGACTGTCAGAGCTCCCTAGGTGATGCTTTCATGAATCCAAGATTGAAAACCACTGATGTAGATTCTGAAAGCATTTTCAAAAAGGAAGTGCAAAAATACTTGTTACATGTAACTTTTTCAAAGTGATCACTTAAAAGGGAAGACTTGACCTTTTTGCAAAGTGGTTTGAAATACAGTAATTAGAAACAAATATAATTACCTTTTTAAATGAGAAAGGCTTTACTTAAGCCCAAGATCATCAATAAGTATCTATTAAGAAGATTTATTTAAGTTCTTTGCAGACACTTTGACAAATAGATTGCTACATTTCAATGAGTCGGTAAAAGTTAACATGCCTGGGAATGATATGTTCATGGCAATTTCATCAATAAGAGCATATTTTCCTGCCAATCATTTTTTTCAGGGCCCCTTTCAAGTCCCTGTTCCTCAGGCTGTAGATAAAAGGGTTCAGCATGGGGGTCACCACTGTATACATCACAGTAGCTGTGGTGTCTTTTTCAGATGAGTGCGAGGATGAAGGGTTGAAATATACAGCAATGATGGTGCCATAGAAGAGGGAAACCACAGCCAGGTGGGAGCCACAGGTGGAGAAGGCTTTCCATTTTCCTTTTGTGGATGGGACTCTCAGGACAGCACAGGTGATATGGACATATGAAGCCAGGATGCAAACGAATGGGGTCATCATGATCATGGCACCCTCAGTCAGAATCATCATTTCATTGAGGTGTGTGTCAGAGCAGGAGAGTTTCAGAAGGGGAGTCACATCACAGAAGAAGTGGGGAATGGCATTGTCTGCACAGAATGAAAGTTGAGCCATCAGCAGGGTATGCAACAGAGCATTCAGGTTGGCAATGACCCATGACCCAGCAACCAGCAGGGCACAGAACTGATGGGTCATCTTTGTTGAATAGTGTAAGGGGTGGCATACGGCAACAAAACGGTCATAGGCCATTACGGCCAGGAGGAAATTGTCCATATCAGCAAGCTCGAAGAGGAAATACATCTGTGTGAGACACCCAGAGAAGGAGATGGTCTGACTCCCAAGTATGTGGTTGGCCAGCATCTTGGGGACAGTGGTGGAGGAGAAGCAGATGTCCACAAAGGACAGGTTGCTGAGAAAAAAGTACATAGGAGTGTGCAGGCGGGAGTCCACACTGATAGCTAGAAGGATAAGCAGGTTTCCCAGCACTGTGGCCATGTACATGCTCAGGAAGAGGATGAAAAGGAGCTTCTGCTGCTGGGGCTGCCTGGAGAGCCCCAGGAGGAGGAACTCAGAGATGCTTGACTGGTTTGCCCCTCTTATGGGACTGGGAACCTGGGCCCATGTGCAGACAAAGCAGGAAAAATTCAAAATCCTGGAAAATGATGGTTAAGATGAGGCAATTAAGAAGATTACAAGGAGAAAGTTCGTGTGACATAGGTGAGGCATTAGAACTTTGCTCCTTGTATGTTTTGGCTAATGATGGCTTTCTTTGTGCCTTCATTACTTCATTAGCAAAATGAGGGCAGTGTACCGAAGCATACACAAATGCAGAGATTGTGACAGTAGTTTTGTCTGTAAATCCTTTGTATGTTTGAATTTTTTATCATAACTATGGATTTTTTAGAAGTGTCACAAAACACTAGAGATACAAGAATAATAGACTTTAATATTTACATTAATATTATAAATATTTAGTATTTGTAATGAGTACCGTAAACACGGTACAGTCTATCATAGAGACTGACATGTAGTAAACATATACCCTAATATAGGTACTAATGTCATCAATATCATTAGTGGTATTGCCTTAAAGAACATTTTTCAGTTCCATCATCTCTAATCTGGACCTGTTACACATTCCTAACATGTATGTCCTGAAGAAGATATCAGTGAGTAATAAATAACTGCTCCCAGGGTGGTAATAATCACATTGCTGCTGCTGCTGCTTCCTGGGCTTACATTTTTGGAGCACTTTATAGAGCTCTGAGCCAGTCTTTCTTGGCTTTGTCCACTGAGCTAGCTCCCTAAGTCTAACCTGTAAAACTAAAATGGAAATAATTCAGAGGTATGAATAGAAAGTTGGCCAATTTGTGTTTGCCACAGTTCAGGGTCTCATAAACAGACAAGACATACACACTGGTCATGACTGGGCAATCATGAGAAACTGCTGATGAGCTTAGAACTGCTTCTGTGGCTCCACTTAAAAGAAAGACATGGTGAGGAGTCCCCCCATAAGGCTTTACAGTTTAATTCCCACTGATCTGATCCTTACCCAAGAAGAATGGCAGTCTTCATGGTCACAAGAAGACCCAGGCTTGCTTTACTTTTTCAGACCTGGCCAGCAATTATTGGTCTGAGGGAGAGAGACTGTCATTGAGGATTTTAGGCTAAGTCTGCATAAAGGAGGGGCTGGAGGACATGGACTCAGCCTTCAGTGCAGGAAGGGAAATCACAGGGCCAACTCTTTACAGGAACCTCTATGGCCACTAGGGCCATATTCCCTGAGAGCCTCATTAGAAACAAGCAGAGTAATTGTCTTTTCTCTTCATTGGGCTTGCTTGGATCCAACATTGATAATAAATACCTGTCATCAGAGTTACATAATTGCTTTTTCAGGACTTGGAAACATTGGAAATGATGAAATCTTGAGGGTAATCATTAGCAACAATCCTTCTGCTAGAGGAAATTCACATGGGCAATAACTCAATGAGGAGTTTTCTGTGGGAACCCAGGAGAAGAAATGAGAGTCTTAGCCTAGAGGGATCAGCAAAGGCTTCATAGGCTTCATATCTTATCCCCTACCTGAGCCTCGATAGTGTCCTCATTGGAAAATATATGTGATGCTGTATAGGGGTTAAGAGAATAACTTTGGGTTCCCACAAATCTGTATTCAACTCCCAGATCCACCAAGACCAGTAGTCTTGACCTTGAGAAGCTGCCAACCTTTACAGAATCACAAAATCCCACCATCTGTATAATATTCACCTTGCAGAGTTGTGCAGATTAAATGAGGCAATTTATGTTAAACACCTCATGAAACTCAATCTTCTCAATGCACTGGACTAGGACCATGTCAACTAAGTGGAAGCTAAAAGTAGTAAGTGATATTTACATTCTTCACTCTCTGCTCAATTATCTGTGTTCTGAATAAACGCCATTTAGAAATACTGTCACATGCTTATCTTCATATGTCAATAGTCATTTTTGTAAGAAGTCAGTTTACAAGTCTTTTATTCTATACTTTAATTTGGAGGTAAATTAAAATATTAAAAATAGGAACAATTGCGGAGTCCAATTATAAATTGGCAGGACATTGATGCCAATGAGGAACAGAATTTTTTAGTCTAATATGTATCACCCTATTAGACTGAAAGAAAGATCTGGCTTTAAGTTTGCCCTTAAATCTATGGCCATGCCACCCTGAATGTACCTGATCTTGTCTGATCTTGGAAGCTAAGCAGGGTCAGGCCTGGTTAGTACTTGGATGGGAGACCACCTAGGAATACCAGGTGCTATCGGTGTAAAAAATAATAATAAAATAAATAAGTTACCCATAAATCTTTTGATTTTATGCATTATAAAGTTTAGTTTCCTGAGCTAATAATATTTAAGAGTTACTAGTAAAATCCATGCACCTGAGTCAGAAGTGACAATTGAATCACACACACATACACTCACTCTCTCTAACTGAAAACCAAAATGTTCCTCTAATCTTTGGGTTAATTTATAAACAATGTATTTCTCACTTGACTATGGCATCTTAATCACCTACTCCCAATAATTCGGTATAGGAACCTCAGGGCTATAATGAGCCCTCATGCTTTCATCAGACACATGTTATAATCAGACATCAAGTTCTGTCCACTCTATCTCCAAAAATAGGCAAAAAAAAAAAAAACCCACAAAAACCCACAGTTAGTTATCAAAGATCTGGGGAGTAGAGGAAGAATAGTCATAGGATTAGTAAAGACATTGTTTGCACATGATAGAAAACCAGCTTGAAATCAGCTTAAGGAGAAATGGAACCTATTGGTCGATATACTTGCAAAATCCGAAGTTCTTGCAAAACTTGTGTTTTTCAGGCAGGGCTAGATTTAGGGACCCAACTAATTGACATTAGGGCCTATATTTCGCTATCTCTCTACTGTTTGCTTCTGTTCAATTTCATTTTGCAAAATGTCTCTCTCCACATGGAAGGCAACATTGCTACCAGTAGCTCCAAACTCGCATCCTCCCAGACTAGCAATCACAGGGCATATAGCCCCTCTCTCTACCAGTGTTTATTTATTAACTCCAGGCAAGGCTGTGATCATCCCTTCTTGGATCATCTGAATCAATTATTCTGGATGGGAGAGTAGGGTATTCTCATCATCCTGGGTCATAAACCCAATCCATTTGGAAACCCAGTGATGAACATTATCACCAGGACTAAATGGAGGAGAGGAGGAGTTCCTAAACAGATCAAAGAAATGGGAAGGAATGCCCCTGAACAAGGGGGCATTGATCCACCAGAGTTACTACACCTGAGGCAGGATAGTTAGCCTAGGGAAGTTTGCCCTCTCCTCCAGTATGCGTCTCTGAAAGTTTTCCTTAGTCTTTCACTCAGCCTTCTCCCTGTGGCTCCGGAATTTCTCCCTTATCCCTTATTTAGCCCTCTCCCTGTTTTGATTCTGAGAGCATGAGACTTCGGTGTAAGAAATAAGCCAAGGCAGAAGACAGGGTAGATGGTTTGGGGCCATCCCCTCCCCTCCAGGTGGTAGAAGAAACAAGCCAAGATTGGGAGGCAGGATGGATAGACTTTGGACACACCACTCCCAAGAAAACAAAAGCCCATAATTCAGACAGTTTGGAGAAAACTCTCTGAGTTTTCCCATATTTTTCTCTTAAGTGTGTACTTTCGCTTTAATGAAATTTGTGCTCTACTGATTGCTGATGGTCATGTCCTTGAATTCTTTCTCCAGGCATGAGACAAAAAACTGGTCACCAGAGCTCCAGGTCAGGGTCCCTCTTTAGACTCTTGCCCCGTTGTGCTCTGGCATCACACTGGCTGAACTGAGTGAAAGATTGAGAACAAACACTTAAGGCGCAAGGATATATGAGTAAGCTGTTTTAAAAATTAAGGTGAACTAAAAAAAGAAAAATCTATAATCAATGACCACCCAGAACCAATGAGCATCTATAGCTTGGTTTCTAAATACCATTCTCTACTAAAAGGAAATAAGTTTCCTTAGAGAAAGGGCTCATTCCAGGTCTGGGCAGGAAAAAGACAAGGTGTGTCTAGAACATTATGTGCCAAAAAATGAATTTCACTTAAAAATTCTAATGAGGCTACTAGAAAAGTTAAATTACAGATGTGATGTTCACTGCCTCTAGCATCCCCTCAGGGGGCATATTATATCTGGTTGTTTCTCTTTTTTAAATGGCACAGTACTATGAATATTATCTTTCTAAGTCTTGCTAACCTTATAAAACTTTCAAAGACATCTGGGTATGTATTTAAGAAGAGCCTGGCTTTCACACTTTTTTCTGTAGTCTGGAGCATAAAAGAAAAGGAAGCACACACTCAATGTGGTGCTCAAATAATGATCCTAATTAAGAGTCTCATGCTCTACCAATTTAGCCAGCTGTGCACATGGTATCAGAATCTACTACGCTCAGAGAAGAGTGTGTACACACCAGTTTGTATGACACTGAGGATGACATGGGAGTGCAATGGACTATAGATGGGAGAAATGCACAGCAGTCAAGCAGGATTTGACCCAGGTCTTGTTAAACAGGATAAGATCTCAAGGTCTGGCTGGTTCTTACTAAATACTATTCTTGGTAAATGTTAAAATGGAGCACATTATTTTGCAGATGCAGCTGTAAACAGATTGAACTTGACAGGGACCAGACCTGGTAAGGATAAATGTAGCCAACTGCAAAGAAGAAATCAACATGTAATTAACCAAATAGTGCAAATAAGCAACCTCTTCTGGGAGACAGAGTTTGGATTTGAATCCCTTCACAGCTAC
This sequence comes from Macroglossus sobrinus, assembly GCA_004027375.1. Classification (NCBI taxonomy): domain Eukaryota; kingdom Metazoa; phylum Chordata; class Mammalia; order Chiroptera; family Pteropodidae; genus Macroglossus; species Macroglossus sobrinus. The sequence goes on along the minus strand of PVKZ01000493.1, from coordinate 376,454 downwards.
CTGTTTTTCTTGAGTAAAACGCCCCTAGTGGTGAGTTTGGTAGCAAATCTGGTGATTCAGAAGAGACTCTCCTAAAGGGACTCCTTCTGGGCCTGGTATGGATGCTTACTTAGCACAGCAGTTGGCAATGGTATCTTTTGCAGAACTTACTAGACTTTCTCTCCAACTGGATGGAGGATCTGTCATGGGAGACTCCGCTTGGTGCTGACCCCCTGAATGGCTGCCTGGCCCACCTTGACAACAAAGAGGAGTGGCTGCTTAAACCCGTTTCATTCAGCGCCCCTGTAGTCACTTTAGTGTTTCTATTCCCATTTTGAGAATTGTCTGAAGGATAATTTCATTTGATTGAGCAGGAACTGTCTCCTGGTAGCTGGATTCAGGGCCCACTTAGGTCTAACTTTGGAAGGTTGAGGAATGCCTGCAGGGAAATTCAAGACATCCTCAGGTGATGACCTACAGTCTGGTTGTCTGGTTGTCAGGGAACCCTGGGTCACTGACAGTGTTTTCAGTAGGCTAGAGGTTATGGGATCATAGTGTCCACTACCTTTTAGTTTGTGTCCTTCAAGTGTTGGATTTTGTTCTTTGTGTGCATGTTTGCATTTGTAATGCAGCCACTTAGGGTGCATTCTGCAGAATTAGATCTGTTTATCTTAAAGAAATGAAGGACTTATATGAAGAAATATAACAAGTGGATCAGTGGGAGGAAACTGTCCTGTCCATGACAGCCTTGCTCAAGGCTGGGAGTCTGTTGTAGATTTGGGAGGCATTATTTTCCAAGTGCAGCTTCTTTGCTCCCTCAGGTTTCAGCAGTTCATCACAATGGTTACTAATCACTCAAAACTTCTCCCCCACTACCTCCACCCTGCTTCCATCCAAGGAGTGCATTTTGCATTTTCTGGAGCACCCACAGCAAGGTGGAAACTCGATGGGAAATAGGAAAGGCACCCCAGCAGTTTCCTGAACAGTGGTGAGGTTTCCAGTAGACAGGCCTCACCACCTTCACTGAGGAGGCTCATGGTTTCCAGAGGAGGTGATCTGAGACAAGCAAGACTGAGAGGCAAAGGTTTGGCTGTGGGACCCGGGGCCAGTCTATGGCTAATAGAGTAAAGATATATGCTTGGGGTTTTATAGGAACAATTACCTGTTTTATCTACAAACCATGTTTTATAGGCTGTTTGACATTCCCCACATCTATTCATATAGAAGACTCTCACTGCTTCCCTTCCTCTGAAGGATGGCAGAGGAGGAATTATCAATTTCTAGCAGGTATGATTATGGAAATTTTACCAAAGTTTTAGCAGAGGACATAGAAAGCAAAGAATGCATGGTATTTAAGTAGAAGGTGATATACTCCTTCCAAGATAAGTTTTTGCCACCCTGAACATGCCCGAGCTCATCTGATCTCAGAAGCAAAGCAGAGTTGGGCCTGATTAGTACTTGTTTGGGAGACCACATAGGAAGAACAAGTGCTGTAGGTGTGGAAAAAAAATAAAAGATAAGTTTTACCTTAAACTCAAGGCAACAAATACTCTCATTAGAGAAGTATGGGTCAGGTTGAAAGCAGTGGTTTCTACTCTTGGTTACACATCAGAAAAAAACATGAGAATTTTTTTTAGCAATGTTCTTCAGAAAATTCTGATGGGCAAAACCCAGATGATCAAGTATATTAGACCCTGAGGATCCAGGGAGTGAAACTATCCTGAATACTGCTTCATATCCTAGAATGTTCCAGATATCCACAGGAAGTCACAAAAGATAGCAGTAGGGCCTACCATTCCACCTCCCGATTGGTAGAGGTGTCCTTTAGGGTTTTTAAAAACAAGGATGTGGCAAAAGAAAAGAAAAGAAAATGATGAAGCAGGAGAGCGTCACCCTGCAACTTCTCAAAAAAACCCTCCCCTCAGGGCTGCCCAAAGTCCAAGTATGTAGACAAAACCCCAAAAGTTTTCCTGCAACCCACCCTTCTTTATTTACTGAGGCTCAAGATTCTCTCCCCATCCCCACAAGAGAGCTCCCAGGGCCTCAAAGACTGCCACCACCACACCTCTAAGTTTATCCTTTATCATTTGTGCAACAAGAGTATCAGATTTTCTCTAATTGAGAGAGGAGAGGAAGCATCTGAAAAATTGCTAAAGAAAGGGCTTGAAGAAATGACTGACTCAGTCCATTCCTGACTGTCCTCTCCCCCTTTCCAGGGTTCTCCAACTAACATGTTTTCCCACAGCTACCTCCCCCACCTCAAAGACCCTCCAGTTCACATCTGTTGATTCATAGCTTGCTATCCAACTAGCTGTGTAGGAATAACAAGACTGTGTAAAACTGCTTGTTATGTTACAGTCGGGGCTCAGCCTTTGGATAAGAATCCATTGAGAAGGTGCCAGCATCAATAAGAGCTACTTTCTGCTTATAGCCTCAATGTCTCATCTCTCCAAGAATCCCTTAACAGCGTTGATAATGCCAAGGTCGTGGGTTCTGCAAGGCAAAATGACCTGTAAATAGATAAGACCAGTGGTCTAGAAATTCCTCCACCCTTGCAGCCCCCACCAGAAGCTCTCCCTCCCATCCTGGGTCATGAGGAACACGTGAAACTTCAAAGGAATCACACGCCCCTTGCATGGACACTGCAGAGGTATATAAACTGAAATAAATCTAAGCAAAGTGAGCTCCTGCCTGGAGTTGTTAACTCCATGTGCACCACCGACTAATAAATTCTCCTTCCTCTAACAAAGTTTCTGAGCGTCCAATTTCCTTCGTTGGATGTCATTCCTGCAACCCAATAACATCCTTTATGCCTTAAAAAAAAATCTCCAGAACAGAATCAGAGAGAACACTTTGCATTTAGTTGTCTTGTCTTCCAATCTTCTTCACCTTGCAGAGGAACCAGCCTAGGAGAAAGAGAACCGTCACTGAGAAAAACTGGGACTATGTAGTCGTGGACTCCTTGTTCCTGGTGTGTGCCACATATTTCGGGGTTGTTACTCTGTTGACAGGCCTACAGGGCCTGCCTGAAGGTCTTAAAAGGCCTGGTGGAATCACCCTCCAGCTCTAACTCTATCTCTGCAAACAGGGAGTTCCCCCAACCACCACCACCACCCCCAGCAGTTAAGAATTTGTCAAGACTAGCTGAAACCAGTGGAAACCAAGTTGACTATCTAAATCACCTCCAAAAGATTTTAAAGCTCATTATAATCTCCATGCTAAATAACACACTTAACCAGCGCCAGGACAGTTGACCATCGTCATGACAACCTTGGGAAGAGACCATGAACAGCGAGGGTGGAACCCTGATTGGGGAGGAAGAGAGACAAAGAGAAAGAAATGCCTTCCCTTTTCCCTGAAAAACCATGAATATTCCTCCTACCTACTTACCTAAACCTCCCCTTCATTTCTACTATCCTGTTTAGGCCTCTCACCACTAAGAGACCAAAAGTTGATCTAAGAACGGCGCTTCCGCTTCTCCATTCTCTGGCCATAGAGTGAAAGCTCTCACTTTCCTCTAGAAGTTGACTCCGCTATGCCTAACAGGAAAAGAGCCCCTCTTGGGGTCCTCAAAAAGGGGAGTTTCGCCCCTTGGTAACAGGGTCACAGATCCAGAGGGGAGCCCAGGATCACCGCCTTCGACTCCCAGAGCCCCAGGCGGTCACGTCCGCAGAACTGGCAAGTGCCCGCTATCATTTTTTGTTGTTGTTTTTAGCGAGAGCGTTGGTCTCCAAAACCCCGCCTATTTGCATCACTAGAAACCACGAGTCTCTCCAGAAGTGTTTTTCTTTATAATTTCCCTAAAGCTGTTAACGTTTTTTAAAAACCAGTAAATAAAAGTTTAACAGAGTAACTTTAGGACAGGGATGGTTCCCGCGCCCCGCCCCCGCGATCTAAATCGACGTCAGCGCGGGCACCTGCGGGGGCCTCTGGGAGACAGAAGATTCTGCCGTAGCTGGGACTGCCGCCGACCGTTGCCCGGAAAGCGGGGAACCTTCGCCCTGTATGGTAAGCAGCTATTCGGAATTGAGACTCCTTTAAGGTTCAAAAATTAACACCCACCTGGTCCCCCAGCCGCCAGTAGAAGGGCCTCTCACAGTCTGGCGTCCAGAGCGAGCACAGGGCCCCCTTCCGACGCCGTGGACCCCAGGCCGAGGACCCAGGCCGGCGCTCCGGAAACCCTTTCCCAATCTGGGGCAGCGGGACCAGGGTCGACCTGGGAGAGCCTAGAGGTTACAAGGACATGGAAGGAGGAGGAGAAAGAAAAGGGTAGACAAGAAGGCGGGGGAAGGCCTCGGACGTCCCCGCCCCAAGTTCTGTCACCCCATCCTCCCGGCTCTGTAGTCATGGTGTGTAAAGTACTGGATGTTAGCTGTGGCGGCGGGGGGGTAAGTCTCACCAGAGTAATTGCACGCCCTTCCCCTCTCCCCCCCCCCCAAAAAAAAAATAATCTGGTGGCTCTAGTGTTGAGAACAACGAGCCTCCAGTCAGGAAGGGAGGGTGGCCGGGTGATCTCTGCGTTCTCACGCCATCCTTGGGTCACTTTTCAGACACTCCTCGCAGCTGTCTTTTGAGCCTCGGTCACCGGGAAGCCTTGGAAACGCAGTATCCTCATGGGTGCTCACTAAGCGCTGTCTGCGAAGTTTCTCAGGACTCCAAGGTCCAAACCAAGAAAATTAACCGTCCAGCGTCGGGCTCGAACCCATGACCCTGAGGTTTAGCGTCTCACGCTCGCGTTTTCGTCATGGTCAGAGCCTGGCGGACGCGGGTGGGGCCCTTTCTCATCCTTTTCGGTTCCCTATCCTTAGCCATCCCCAGCGCCCCGCGGAGAATGTAAGCCGGGGACGGAAATTCAACTGGGCAGCGCTTGCGGGGACCTACAAAAGGGGCCGTGGCGGGCGCATTGTCTGAACAACGCCATCCGCGCCTTTCCATCCGCGCCCCCACCCGCCGCCCTGGTGCCAGCCTCTCCGCACGCCGCCTCCAGATACTGATCCGTGGTCGTCCTTGCTCTCCTCTCCGTCCCCATGGAGAAGATGGAGCTGATCTAGAAAACTAAGCTAGCACAGTAGGCCGAGCTCTACGACAACGTGGCCACCCGCGTAAAGGCTTTGACGCAACCTGCTCTCGGTGGCCTACAAGAAAGTGGTTGGGAGCCACAGGTCCGCCCCGAGGGTCATCGAGCATCAAGCAGAAAACCGACCCCTCAGATAAAAAGTTGCAGCTGATTAAGGACTATCAGGAAGAAAGTGGAGTCTGAACTGAGGTTCACCTGCACCACCATCCTGTCATTGTAGGACAAGTATTTAATAGCCAATGCAACTAATCCAGAGAGAAAGGGCTTCTATCTGAAAATGAAGGGAGATTACTTCTGGTACCTTGCTGAAGTTGCATGTGGTGATGATCGAATACAAACTATATAGATAATTCCCAAAGAGCGTACCAAGAGGCTTTTGATACAAGCCAAGAAAAAGATGAAACCTCACCTAATTTGTCTGAGGCTGGCCCTTAACATTTCTGTATTTTACTATGAGATCTTTAATAACCCAGAGCTTGCCTTCACACTGGCTAAAAGGGCTCTTGATGAGACCATTGTAGAACTTGATACCCTGAGTGAAGAGTCTTAAAGAGACAGCACCCTCATTATGCAGCTGCTTAGAGACAACCTCACATAGATATCAGACAGCACAGGAGAACAATGTTATGTGGCAGGAGAAGAAAAATAACAGCATACAGTGTGTCATCCTTCTTCCCCTCAAAAAATCTTTTATACATCTGCACAGAATTGAGTTTTCATGATTCCTAATCATGGCACACTCTCAACCTCACTATCTCAAATAAAAAGGAAAACCCTGCCAACAATGTTTGTCTACTCATATAGTCCTCTCCACCACCTCGTTTCTATGCTTCCTCCTCTCCAGTGTAGCCACCCCCCAAACCCCATGCTCTTGGCACGGCACCTCACTGGCACTCTTCTTTCCAGCACAAGCTGAAGGCATAGGCAGGTAAGCACTTGTGACTCCATGAGAGGACTTTCCCTGGGCCCATGTTCTAGACAAGCTGGAAAGGCTGGAGGAGTTAATCCCCCTCCTCTGAGTCCTGCTTTCCTCTCACTCCCAGGTACTGGAAAGGAAGGTACCTTCCTACTGAGGGAATGTTTTGTAAGAATTTGGTGCCCAGAGGCATCACTGCTCAGGGTTCTGTAGAACAGATGTCTATCCCCGTAGAGCTCTAAAACGTGCTTTGTTGAATGTCATCATAGGTATGAGATGTTCTCTGATACATCTCTTAAATGTGTGTTCTGTGAATTCATTGCTTGATGTTATTTAGCTGATGAGGCATGGAGTAGGGGTGTAACTACGTGGGATCATAGCCTCGGACCAACAACAGCCACACTACAGTTCTTTAAATGCTTGAATTTTTAAACTATCCCGTGTTAGCAGGACGGGTGTTGTGGCTCCCAGTGGCGCACAGCTGGAGCCCCGGTATAGGATGGAAGGGGACCCTGCTTCCTGTGGGTGCTAGAGTTCAGGACCCCTGTGTATGGTGCTGGAGCTCCCAGGATCCTGACCTTGGGCAGGGGAAGTGGGGAGCCTCAGGATGCCTGATGCAAACTTCAGTAACCCACTACCTCTCCCTAAGCTCCCAGGCCCTAGCCTTCTTGGGGAAGTCTTGGCCTTCTGAGCCTGGAACTATGCAGGGAGCCCCAGGCTGGACTAGAGAAGAATAGGTCCCCAATGTATAGAGGAAAGAAAGACCTCTCTACTTTGGTGCCTGGAACTCGGATTGACAAAGTAGCTTGTCAGAAGACAGGGGTCTGACTTCGCTTTTGTGACCTGAGCCCAATTAAAATTTAAAAGCAGCAATGGGAGGGACTCGGCCAACTTGAGGTTTTTTTGTTTGTTTGTTTTGTTTTTTAATTACCTCCCCATGGGGTCAAAGTTAGTGAGTCAGCAGTGAGATCTGAGGGCCCAACCTAGATATCTGACCCATCCCTGGGGAAAAGAGATAGGAAATCGTGGGGGATTTGAACCCGGGACTTTTCGCACCTTAAGTGAATGTGTCATAACCCTAGAGCAATGAACCAAACTACTGAGTAGTTTTGGGTCCTTTTTGTGGCAGATGTGGCATCTGGGACCGGTAGAGAGGTCAGAGTTACACAAGGAAGATACCAACTTTAGATCCGCCCAGAAGAGCTAAATTTGGGGACGGGTGGACCAGGAGGCAACCCAATGCTCCTAGTGCCTACAAAGTGGGGAACAGCTTCGACCTGTCCGGGGCTTCTTCGTCCACTGCCTCCACTGTGCACTTAGACAACAAGGAGCCCTTGGTTAGGAAGGTTGGCCAGCCAGGCAGGCTGTCCAAGGGTCCCGGAGCCTCCCTAAGTCAGCTCACAGGCGCTTCCCATAGCCGAGAGTGCACGGAGGACGCGCTGGGACAAAAGCTAGGAGCTCTGGGTCAGATGGGTCAGGAGGACACGCAGGAATGGGGTGACAGTGCGTGGAGGTCCTGGAACCCCGATCTCTAGGACTCCCGCTGTGGAAAAAACCATACCCCCACGATGTGGCACCCAGTAGGTGCTGACCAAAAGCTGGCGTGGAGTGCATGGAGGGAACAGCCACCACCACCTCTGTTCCCCATTCCCTCATGCTTGTGCCCCCAACAAGATCAAAACCAAGAAAACGAGTTTCCGACAACTTGTAATCTCCACTCGCTGAGCCTGACATTCAGAGTCGCTTTGTTCTAGGAACTGAACCAGCCTGCCAGCACTGGGCCTGTCCCCAAGTGCCCTAAGATGGTCTGGCTCCAGAAGGGTTTAGTCCTAGGGGGAGGTCATGGTTCTCAGGCACCAACCAGACCCCATTTCAGGGTGGGTCAACTATATCCTCCCCCGCTCACCAGGGGGAGGAGGCGCGTCCCCCAGGTCCCCAATAGTGGGGAGGACCAGGATGCCACCCTCTGGGCAACAGGGACCTCGTCCAGGGACAGGGGATCAGGTTCCAAGGCACTCTCTGCCATCACTTCTCTGTGTCTAGGCGTGACTGACCCCAGAGGACTTGGCAGAGCTGGGCTGAGCTTGTCTGTATGCAAAGTCTCACCACCACTCCTCCGTCCCCCTGGATCCATGGCACCAAATTTGTCCTCTCTCAACTTGGAAGGGCCTGGGGTAGGGCATAAGAGTAGAGTGCAACCCAGGACTTGAGTGGTTATCATTTCGATCCCTAAGATATATATACCCCTAGACCAACCAACCAAGCACTTTCCCTTACTCTAAATAACCTCTTGTTTCTTGGAGTCGTCTCCTTTAACCTCTGTTACTGCAATGGGTAGCATCAAATCCCACTCTGCGTCACTATATTAACATGCTGGTTGTGCCCCAGAAGCTTCTGCCTAGTTGGTCTCCCATCCTCCGCTGAAAACGCAGAGGGGGAAAGAGAAACTCAACCAGAGTTTGAAGACGTGTCCTTTACACCAGGGATTCCCAACCCCTGGGCCCCAGACTAGTCTGTTAGGAACTGGCCTGCACAGTAGGAGGTGAGTGGAGGGGAAACGAAGAAGCTTCATCTGTATTTGCAGCCACTTCCAAGCACTAGCATCACTGCCTCAGCTCCACCTCAGATCATCAGGCATTGAATTCTCATAGGAGCATTGGTCCCTGGTACCAAAAAGGTTGGGGACCGCTACTCTATGCAACAAAAGCGAAAATCATATCTCTAGACCAAAGGACCACCAAGCAGTGTTGTGCTTTGTTTTGTTCCTTCCTTTCCTTATTTGTCATCCTGCTGCTGAACACAGTGAAGCTCCCACAGTCAACCCAATAATTCAGTTGCTAGTGTGCGTACCTGCGAATTTGGCTCTGTGGGTTCACAGCCTCTGTCAGATTTTAGACCAAGTGTTATTTCTGCCAGATATATCAACTAGATTATTCTCAATTATTTGCTCCCTGAGGCCCAAGCTCGGCTAGAGGACTGCTCTGCAGCTCTCAGAGGCCCTGAAACCACTGTTTACCAATTATGCCTCTTGATCCCGGACTAGGCAGGGGAAGGATTGCTTCCCTCCCAGGCTGCGCTCCAGTGGAGAAATAAGAATTTCAGCCCTTCCCAGGGTGAACTGCCTGGCTGCTCCTACACTGAGACCAATGCTCTGTCTTCAGTGGGGGGTGCCTATCTCCCCAGGCTGGAGGCCTCTAATTTTTTTTTTTTTTTTTGAGTGGGGGTCTGGGCAGAGAGAGAACAGACACTGGAATTCCCAAACTACTAAATATTGGGACCCCCATACCCCTCTACTCGATGAGACACCTGAATCAACATGACCTCATGAGAACTGGAGTCTGGACAGTATTGCTAGCCAAAGGTTGGCAGCAAGCAAAGTTTGCAGTGGGTGGCTCATTCATGCAGAAGAATAACCATGAGATTAAGAATCTTATGCCCTACCGACTGAGCTAACGGGGGCACCTACGCGCCGGTGGGGCTCTGTGTCCTTTGACCTGCGGCCTCTGTGACTTCCCTGCTGAAGTTCTAATACTGTGACTAGCGGAAACAGAGGACGGAGGCGGGGCTCCAATCCCTGCACAGAAGCGGACTCGCCTGAGCCTTCCCAGCGGAGAAACTGGATCCCCTCCTCCAGCGACCTCGGACAGCCTTCTGCGCTGCGTGCTCCGGTGGGGCGCTTTGAGGTCTGGAGTCGCTGAGCCTGCAGCCCCGGCTCCCGATATCCGAGGAGTGCGGCCGCCTTTCCCTTTCCTAGCATGGTCTTGGGTCTGAGACACTAGGGCGTCTTCGTGGGACAAGGCGCCGCGGGGAGGCGGAGGCGCCTCGTCAAGGATGAGTGGGAGGTTGCCAGCTCACCCGGGCCGCGTTCCTTGTCCGCAAGTCCTGCTGTCCTCCCACCAGGGCCCCGGAGCCCCCTCCACGCCTTCAGCCCGCACCAGCGGGGGATGAGGGACACTTCCCCAGCAGGAAAAACCCGCAGCAATCGCCTTCCTCTGCGCTGGGCACTAAAAAGGGGAACACGATGGGATCCTTCCGCCTGGAGTGGGCTTCGGAGCCTTCCTTCCCAGCCTGCTCCACTGGAAACCAAAGGGGTCTGAAAACATGGGGCGGCCCAGGACAGGCGCAGGGCCCAGCGCCCCCAAAGCAAGCATCATACCCTTACATCGAAGAGGCAGAAAGCGGATGACGGATCCTGGTCCTTGGTGACTGACCCGCCCATCTGGGACAGAGGCTGATTCCCAGCCTTGGGGTTGAGGACCTGGAATACCACAAAGGAGGAGGGTGAGATTCTGCTCAGTATTCCGGAGTACGGGGTCCATTCCCATAGATACACACGCACGGCGGCTCCCTGCTCCTCCACAACGAAGTGTGGCGGGGACTTGGGCAGCTGCAGAGCCAGGGTGGCCCCGGGACCCAATGGGACTGGGCACTGAGGATGCCAATACTCCCACACCTGCACTGGGTCTTAAACAAAGGAACTAGAATGGCAAAATGCTGGAACAGACGTTGCCGTGAACACGGGGACCTTTCGGCACAAAGGGCGCCGCTGGATACCTTGAAGTAGCCACAGGCTCTGGGCACCTACAGGCAGAAGGGAGCAGGGGCCCAAATCCTGGAAAGGAAGCCCACACCCAGAGGGTGCACCCTAGTGGCCTACTGGGGAAGGCACTGGCCCTGTAAGCCTGGGATTGTGGAGTTCCACCCAAGCTGCAGAACTACAGTATTGGGGATAGCTAAGAGCTTGGGTTTGCTGGATCAGAGTGTCACTCAGACACAGACAGGGCCCTCTGAGTGGGAAGGCTGCTTCCAGAACAATCACCCCTGAACCCCAAGGAGCCACCAGCAGGAGCTCCCTCTGATGCCCTACCTTTGTTTCTAAAGCACACATATGACTTCTATACTCAGGGTGATACCTTTGGCTTAATTCTATGGTTCTCAAACTATGTGTGAAAGCACCATCACAGTATTTCAAAAATTCCAGAGATTAAAGTTTTGAAGGAAATAGCAATTCTCAGCACCCATCAGACACCACACTCTATGAGCTACTAGCTTGAGGCAGTTTAGTTTCAAAATTCGATGATGCTGTATTTTTGCAAAGCTGAGTTTTCCATGGTTTCTATGATTAAAGGCAAGCAAAGGAATGTGGAATACGAACTGAGAGTAGCAATATCCAATCAGATTCTAAGGTTGGAGAAGCTGTACAGCTTCAAGCGCACATATCCCATTAAAAAATAATCTTAGTTATTTAAAAGGACTATAAAAATATTTTTTCCAAAAAGGTACTGTACTGGGTTGGACAATGTCCTCCTAACCTCAGAAGGTAGAGTCTTTGCACATATAATTAGTTAAGGTAAGATTATACTGGAGGAGGGTGGACCCTAACCCAATGTCTGGCATCTTTATAAAGATTATATGAGGACACAGAGGCTTGTAGAGGAAAGAAGGCCACATGATAATGGAGGCAGAGACTGGAGTGATGAGTCTACGAGGAAAAGTACCAGGAGCCACCATAAGCTGGAAGAGGCAAGGAAGGATTCTTCCCCAGACCCTTTAAAGAGCAGAAAAGGTGTTCTGCAGGTACCTTGGCACTGGGCTTCTGGCCTCCAGAACTGTGAAAGAATTAATTCCTGTTGTTTTAAGTTACCCAGATTGTATTACTTTGTTATAGCAGTCCCAGGAAACTAATACAGGTACTGAGTTGGTAAGACTTTTTTCCCAAGCAACAACTAATGTGTATGAACCTAACTACCCAGTAAATTGAACTCTTATTTCTTTTATCTTAAGAACACCAGGAAAAATTACTGCAACTAAGGGTGCCCTATAGGGAGAAATGCAGGGAATTTCTCCTGAGTACCAGCTCCAGTCCTGGGATCTGGAGTTCCAAGGATCCAGGGAAAGGACAAGGGCAGCTACTCTGGTGTCTCTCCAAGAGAAACCTCAGTTCCCATCAAAACGGTTAGCATAAATATGATGGCTAAGTAGAGGGCCAGGGAGGAAGGGAGCAATGCGGAGGGGGGGGGATAGTTTTATGAACATTATAGATGTCTCACCAATGTACTGTATACTTGAAAGAAATAAATTTATTTTTTTAAAAACACACACACAGAAAGCAAACCTGGTACTACCAAACATTGAGCCTGGCCTTTTAACAGGCTGAACCGTTGAAAGAACATTAATTAATAGGAAACCATGTACCCTCCTCCTTCCTCTTCCCCAAAGCTCCATGCCCACTTCTCTTTTGCTCAAGGAGTGCAGCATTCAGGCACCTGAGTACCCCTGCTTCAGAGCCTCGTCCTGGGGGGCTCCCCTCATCTTGGTCCCAGAACCACTCCTGTAGATTAACCTCCACCCCAATACAGTAACTGGGGTAGGGAGGTGGGGACCGCCAAACATGGCAGCACCAAAAACTATTGCTATGTGGCCCCCTCAGGGGATCCAGATATTTAAGTCACCTCACTCAAGAGTGAGAGTGAATTCTTCACCCATAGACGCTTTTGAGGGAAGCCTATAGTGTTAATGGTTAATTTATGAAATTACCTTCCTTTCGTTGTATCGTTTCACAGTGTCTTTGTCAGACAGTGTGCGGCTAAGTACTCAGTGTGCGGCTTGAACACACAGCGCTGATGTTAAGAACCTTGTACACTATCCACTGAGCTAGCGGAGTAAAGACCCTGGTGGAGATAACCATTGCGGTCCTGCTGCTCAGAGTCCGAAAGGCAGGCGCTGCAAAAATGGCAAAGGTGCGTCCTGCCTTGGGAGAGGCGGCGCAGGCCTGGCTGCCCCTGGAGCCGCCCTCTAGGCATTCAAAGCAGCCGGGCACAGTCCCTGCCCGGGACTCCAGACATCTGAGACGCGCCCCCCGCCCCACCTTCTCAGGTAGCTGTGGGCAGAGGGAATCCTTTAACCTTGGGATTAAAGTGAATTTCTGGCCTTTAGTCACAGCCCTGGGTCGGGGCCTCTCAGAGCGGTCCTGGCGGCGGGAGATTGCGGAGGACGAGTAGAGGCAAGAAACAGCCGCTCTTCAGAGGCCAAGCGCGACTCAGAAGAGCCTGGACACACGCTTCCCTGTGTGGGATAAATCCAGATTCTTGCTCAGTATTGAGCCAAGCTTTTTTACGGGTCCATACGGGTCCAGATCGTTAAAAATGACTCAAAGAATCACCCCCCTCCTACTCCCCTGCTGAGTTATGTGCGGAGAAGCCCTGGAAGTTCTAGTGGGGAGAGCTCATGGGTCATTTTTGTTTGTTTTTGCACCTGTGAATCCACAGAACCACAGATCTGCTTGCCATGACCAGTGTCTTGTGAATATCTTGGGAAAATTCAAATCTGGTCCTGGGCCCCCGCCCACAGCAGCATGGTTTCCAGAAGGTGCCTAGGGGAGGGGCTCATTGTCTACCATTCCTACCCAATGAAGCAAAGTTGGCAGCTGCACCGCGCGAGGGCTCGTGGGGACAGAGGAATCTGGAAACCGCGGCCCTAATTCTGCCTCGGGCCTTGGGCAAAAAGAGAGAGGGAAGGACCCTCAAGTTCCCCTGAGGTGGAGGCCTCGGTTTGCGGGCTGTGGAGAGGCCAGAATGTGGGGAGGCAGAACGGAGTCCTGGACCCCCAGAGCAGCAGTCTCCTGCAACTGGTGCAGACAGAGGCGGAGGCACTGATCCATCTTCCTCTCTAGAGCTGAAAGCTGAACATACCTGAGCCTCCTGCGGTGCCAGTGGAAGCGGGAAAACCGACGCTGTGGTGGGACAGGAAAATGGGCGTGAAGATAACCGGAAACGGGCAGGTGCAGACTAAGCCGGAAAGTGGCTCGTTGGTTTAGAGGTATGATCCTTGCTTAGGGTGTGAGAGGTACTTGGCTTAAATCCCAGTGAAGATTCATCTGGGACACCTCTCCCTCCCCCCACCGTTCTGCAGCTCTGCACCCAAGGGGGTGCCAGCACTGATGGGCCTGTACAAAGCGGGGGTTCTTAGGACAGCAGGGCCCTGGTCCGGGAAGCCCCTTAATTATGTTCTGGGTGAGCCAGCTGCTGGCCTGTGCTGCTTCCCTTGTTAATGACTAGTGCGGGGTCAGAGCATACAATTCACAGAATGGACCCCCTCCTCTTCCACCCCTAGTTTCTTCTCACCTCCTCTTGGTATCTGAGCAGTTTCTGCAGGGCTACTTCTGCCTGTGGCCCAGCGCTCAGAAGCAGCCCTCATGTCCTGCTCTGCATTACTCTGACCACCTAATGATGGACTTCGATGTGAGCAGCACTAAAAAGCAACTTTCCTCTCCCACCGCCAAAGGGTGTTAGCAGTAGCCTAGTGGGGGTCTAGTAAGGAAGCATCAATTCCATTCCTGCCCAGCAGTGAAGCCTCAAGTAGTGTGAAGCCCTCTTTCCCCACCAGAGGGCGCATTTTGTCAGAGGAGGCTGCTAAACCATAAGTCTTGAGATCTAGAGTCTCTTAATGCTGAGAATGTCCAAGACGCGATGAAAATCACTGGTCATACTAAGAAGGAGGAAAATCTCAACACGAAGGAGAAAGGACAATAGAGGGACACTGACACTGATGTTGGAACCATCTGAGAAGGAGGGTAAAGGTGGTAAAGCAGCCATCATAAAAATGCTTCAATGAGTAATTACAACCAGCTCAAAACAAATTTAAAAATGGAAATCTCAAAAAAATAAAAGATATAAAGAATAACCAATGGAAAATTTAGAACTGAAAAATGCAATAACCAGGAAAAAAGCTTAATGGATGGGCAACAACAGAATGGACAAAACAGAAGAATCCACGAACTTAGAGGTAAAATAATGAAATTATTCAATCTGAAGAACAGAGAAAATAGATTTAAAAAGATAGTCTCAGTGATTTGTAGACTTTAACAAAATATTTAATGTTTGAGTCACTGGAGATCCAAGAGAGGAGAAAAAGAGAAAGATGAGGCTAAATAGTATTAGAAGAAACAGTAGCTGAAATTTTCCTGTGTATTTCTAAAAATATACTTTATTTTTTTAGAGTAGTTTTAGGATTACAGCAAAATTGAGCAGAAATAGAGTTCTCATAAGCCCTCTGCTACTACATATGCACAGTCTTTCCTATTCTTGTATATTTTTAAAACTTCTACTTCTTTTCTGATATATTTTAAAGCACATATAGTATTGCTTTACCTATAAAAGCATTTTTTGCAACTATCACTACAAATAGTCTTTTTGTTTTAAAACACCCACAAGGCCACATGCATATTCAGTAACATTAACCTTAATGTTCTCTCATCCCCAGTCTGTGTGGAGGTTCCTGCTGCTTACACCTGCTTCATGCCCACCCCTGAATCCTGAAAGACTGGATCACAAGGCAGAGGCCCTGTGGCAGGTGACCTGACTGGGCTATGGAGTGAAGCTGGGAACTTGATTTGAACCCCAACCCCCCACCCCTGCCCACACACACATACCTAGGCTCCCGGAGGCTTCTGGAAGGTCCTAGGACCACATACTCCCCACACCACATGCTGGAGAGGCACAACTTGTGGTACTGAGTCTCATACCCAATCTTGCCCAGGGAGCCACATTCTGGAGTCCAAGACCCATGGCCCAGAGCAAGCCACACCCTCAAAGGTGCACAGGAAAGGGTTGGAGGTGTTCAAATGGGGAGCAAAAAGATGAGGGAAGATGTTGAGGAAATTCACAGAACTCTCAGGGAAGACGTCTCACGTTGCCACTGCCTATGACCTGGGCAAGGTTTTTTCCCATCCACTGAGCACACCCAGACACCCAACCTCAGTGCCAGGCCCACTCCGACTACTGCAGTCCAGCTGGGATATGCGCTCACCCATCCCCACTGGCCCAGACCCCACTCCCCTCTGTTGTAGACTTCATTTATGACCTAAAATGATCAGAAACAACAAACTGTGGGCTCCCCCGGGATTTGAAGCCAAAGAGAGAATAAGATCTCCTGCACAGGGACCTTCCACCTCAGTGTACACTTTGCTGCCCTGGACTATTTGCTTCTCATTCATTGAACAAATGACAGCTGAGCCCAGACTGAGCCAGTCCCTGGACTGAGACTGAGCATAGAGGGGAGCAGATCCCGGTGTGGAAGTGGGAAAGAAGGCCCTAAGGGAGGATTGCACTGACACAGAAGAGGACTTCGGAGAGGAACTATCCTGTAGGTAGAGGTGGTAGTGGTTTTCCCTTAAGGACCAGGAGTCTGAAAAGGTTCTGGCTATAGGAGAAGAAAGCCCCAGCTAGGGAGCCTGGTTATTCCTACTGACCCCTTCTGGCCTCAGGGTCTGGAGAGGCCTCTCCTGGCATCTGAGTGGGCCCCAGTCCTGAAGAGCAGACCCACTTGCTCAGGAACTGGAGTCAGGAGGCATAAAAGGGGCATCCAGCACCCATGCTCAGCACCCTAGCTTAAGTGGAGAAATGCCAGACAATTCAAGTCATAAACAAAGGCCCATCAACGCCTGATTCTGTGATTGAGATCAGAAAACTCTTTCCAGATTGGGATCTCCCAAAATTCCCACCAAAGCCTCAGTACTTGCCTGTATTAGCCATGTCTTGTATTTTCTGTATGCTGATGCTTTGACTGCCTCTCCCAGTGTTAGCCAATCGTGAAGATAGCAAACAACTTCTCCACTAGCAGCTATTCCATATGCAAACCAACCAATCTAGAGTCCACAGCCCCCAACCAGCTCTTTTTCTGGCTCTCACACTCCAGGACACTGTCCACCTGCCAGACTCACTCTGAGGCCAGGAAACAGAAAACTCAGGACAGCACTTATGCCCCCAGAGACCTCTGGGGTACCAACTCTGGAGGCGGGTGGAAACCCAAAACCCTTGGCAACTATTTCAACACTGAGGAATGCTCAGTTTCCACTGTGGTTCTCGTCCAGCTCCTCAAACTTCATCAGTACTCCCATGTCAAGTTACATAGTAACTCCAGATCCTGCAACTGTCTGGCGCACACAGTGTGCCAGAGACCTGTATAGCGGAAGCGGAAGGGTTTGCCCCCCTTCTCCGGTTCCCTTTCCTCAGCTCCAGGAGGAAGCCCCAGGCTTGGAGAGGGCAAAGACTGTCCATGACCCAGGCAGGGAAGGCGAGAGTTGGTACTGAGTGCAGGGCAGGCAGCAAGAAACAGCCAGGCAGCAAAAATAGCTATTGGCTGGGGAGACTCTATGGCGTCCTGGGGCTAGTAACCTGCAAGGTTGAAGCTGAGAATCTGAGCTGTTCCGGGATGTGAACCGAGGACCTCTCGCACCCAAAGATAGAACCATAATCTGCAAGCCAACCTAGACAGTGGTAACTGGGGTCTGCTAGCCTGATATTTGTGGTTGGAGGTCTGCTCCCACGGCTCCAGCCTTCTGTCTTGGCAGAGTCTCGGCTTCCGGGTCTCCAGAGAGATGCAAAAGGAGAGAGAGCTGCAGGAAGAGGGCGAGGTGGGGCTGGGGTTCATTTCGATTTTAGAAGGGGAGGGGGAGATTCGCTGCTGCGGCAACCTACAGAAATGAGGAGCAGCGGCCCATCCATCCCCCGGGCCCGTAGAGCCTTACTGTCCCCCGACCCTGCCAAGGATTGTAGGCCTAAGCAACTAAAGAACGGGGAAAGGTGACAAGACAGAGGAAGAAAGGTTGTGTGGCCTGGGTGAGCGTGGAGGTCTCTCATAGTGGACCCCAACCTTGAAATTTCATCCAACGTGGGACACAAGTCCAGGCCCCTAAGAATGAGGCTCTGGCTCCCCCAACCTGCCTGCCCCGGCGATCCTTGATCATCTCGGGGTTCCGCATTGATCCGGGGGCCCCTGTCCTCAGTTAAGGCCCCTCTTGGCCCCAGAAGACCCTCGCAGCTCTGGAACTCCCATGCGGGGCTCATAGCTGGGGTCGGGACGCATTTCTTTTCCAATGGGCAGCTGCTCCAACGCCCCAAACTTCTTGCATCTTGCTCTGGCAAAGGACCCAGCATCCATCTGGGAAGAAAGGTCTCAAGGTCTCGTCCCCGCGGCGAGGTCCTGAGCCTTCCTGATTTAGCTTCATGTTGCACGCCCTAAAAAAAAAGCCGAGAATTTGAAAATAAGAAGTTGTTCGTATTTGAAATCTGGCACTTCTTACACTCTAAGCAAGGATCCCACTACGTTCCTTACTGGGTCATCTCTAGCAACATTCATTCTGGTGCCCTTCTTTGCCCTCAACTTTCCGGCTCCCCTGAGTTGTTGGGGTCACAAAGACCCACGACGGAGGGCAGACAGGGGCCTGGTGGCTCCCGCGCTCCACCTGGGAATTCAGAGATCCAAAGCCCGAGACACACGCAGCACGCCCAGAAACCGGGGCATGTCCTAATAGTTTTAAGACAGCGAAGTTCTAGATAACTCCAATTAGATTAGGATGTGAAATTACTTACGTGGTAGCCCGGCTAGCTCAGTCGGTAGAGCATGAGACTCTTAATCTCAGGGTCGTGGGTTCGAGCCCCACGTTGGGCGTGCTCTTTTGCCTCGTTGGCTAGAGGGGAATAGACCCATATAAACTAAACCTCTTTGAAGAAGAATCTGTTGCTGTTCCACGAAGGCCGGCTCGAGGAACCTGACCCCTAATCTCACCAGAGGAAGTTTCTTTCGATTGATTAGTGGTTTATTATCTATATCTTGTAATTTAAGAAGTTCATATTGACCCAAAAGTTCCAATTACAGCATATTGAGCAGCAGGGACTTTTGCATAGTCAGTTCCTGATGAGAACACTCTCAGGAGGTATCCATAAGGAAGTGGGAGAAGCAGGATAGGGCTGTTGCACCAGTTATTACACTCCTACCACTATGCTTCAAACCCTTCCTTCTAGACCTTACTGAGACTGCTTTGCCAACTGAATCGTGTAGGTTTTGCGAAGAAGATGAGCTAGAGATTATGAAAGGCTGCAGGAGGAAGAAGGAACTATTTCCTGCTTCCTGTTCCTCTGCCTCCCTCTCACTTTTTAAAAAATTCATGCAGCAACAATTCATTCCAGAAATCACAGCTGAATCCAGTTTGAAGTTTTCCCAACACTCACAGAATCAGCCACATTACGGCTCATTAGAAACACCAGCACAAACTTCTAACTTTTAATAATCTCACCTCTTCCTTTATTAAAAGAAGTTTAGAAAGGGCCTTAGGGAGCTTGAAAGCAGATCTCTGAAAAAGAGGTGGAACTCAGCTTTCATTGGTGCCTCTAAGCTCAAAAGAAGGACCCAGGAATCCATTCTCCTTAGGCCAGGAATGACGGTGGGAGATACTGCATTGAGATGAGATCTCTGATTTCAGAGGAGATGATGGTGCCCCAGATGTTTCAGTAAAGGGGAAAAGTAATGCCAGAGCTGGAGGAACAGAGGAGTCCCATTCATGGTTTTTGAAGGCAAAGAGAGCTATGTTTTTATATGTCTGTATGACAAAGCTCCAGTGGTCATCCCTTCTACAGGTATGTGGTCTACTTAGGAGGCTTCTGATCTTACTGTACACCAAGTCCTGTAGTTTGGGAGACTTACTTTGAGGATGAAGACCTGGATTGCATGGATTTCAAAAAAGAGAAAACTTTATAATGGACTATTTCAAACAGGCACTAAAGCAGAGAAAATAGTTTATTGTGCCCTCATGTTCCCCAGCTTCAGCCATTATCAACTGATGATAAGCTTGTTTTATCAGCCCATTATATTTTCCCAGCGTTATTGCAGTGTAATTGACATAAAAATTTTACGTATGGAAGGTGTACAAAGTGATGATTTGATATACGTATACATTGTGAAATAGTTACCACAGTCAAATTAATGAACACATCCATCAGCTCATAGTTACTTTGTGTGTGTGTGTGTGTGTGTGTGTGTGTGTGTGTGTGTGTGTGTGGTGAGAATGCTTAAGATCTACTCACATAGCAAATTTCAACTATACAATACAGTATCATTAACTATAGTCATCACCTATAACTACTCTACTAACCCATTATTGTAAAGCAAACCAGTTGTCATCATTTAATCTCTAAATAATCAGGTGTGTTTATAAAAGATAAGGACTTTTTAAAATATAGGTAACCACAAAACAATTAACACACCTAGAAAAATGAACAATTATTCCTTTATCGTCAAGTAGAATGGATGGTTATTAAAATGGAGTAAAAGGAACCAGAACTCTTTTCTGAGTTAAAAATGTGCACCCCTTGTAAGAAAACAGGGTTTCCGCTGACTTCGGCTGGGGCCTGTGTCTGGCTAACCTAACGAAGGCTTATTTTGCTTTCTCAAGTTTCCCCCTCTTGGAAGGGGTCTAAAATTCCAGTTGTTGTACCCCGGGTGGGACTCGAACCCACAATCCCTGGCTTAGGAGGCCAATGCCTTATCCATTAGGCCACCGGGGCAGACAATGAAAGGAGATTCCTATTCCCAGGCCAATCTTTCAATCACCTCCCCGTGGTTCCCGCAGGTTATGTACAGCCTCTGGGTTCCATCCCGGCCTTTTTACCGCTCCTCCACACGGGTATTCCTCTGTACTACCTCTCGGATCTCGCCTGTTCCTGAGCATCCCCCGACCAGGAAAGATAGTGCTTGCGCGAACGGAACTCAAAGACCTAGAACCGTAGGTGTTAACTCGGTTCAGGATGCGATCCTCGTTGTGAAGGAGATCGGGGAATCAAAACCCGGGCGAGCCCTTTCTCCATCTTATTAGGAGAATCCCGGTCCGGGAATAACTAGCAGCATGAAGGCGTTTGCTAAACATGTTGGATCGGAGGTGAATGGGGCCCCAGCCGAACACTTGGGAATAGTGCGGGTCCTTGCCTCCATCCGCCTCCCAGCGTTGCCCCTCAGACCCAAAGTGTTACCTCAGACCTGGGCCCAGGTCTCCGTGGTTTTTAGCTGAGGCCAATGGCTTTAGGTTTTTGTCTTTAAGATCCTCTATATGGCTCTGTATCTGCCCTGCTAGTTCAAGCGGAGAACTTGAGACTAATATCAGAGAACTCAGCGTTTTCTTTCCTATTATAAGATGGCTCTTCTTGCCCATCTTTACCATGAAGTTTTTCTTCTTTATGATCCTTCAATAAACCATTGAAATGTCACCATAACGATAAAGGAGAAAGTGACACTCCTCATGACCCCAGGTGATCTGCGCCCACCGTCCAGGGTGCGCACTCCAGCTGCCATTTCCCCAGCCTTCACCCCAGTGGAGGGATGTCCCATCACCTTGTTTATTCGCTTAGCTGGAATCCTTTTGAGAGAATTCCATTCCGCAGGCAGAGATTTTTTTTTTTCTGGGTAAAATGATAACTCAATCTTGGGCATACTCTTCATATTTAAATTTTAATATATACATTCACTGTATATATTTAATATATACAGTTATTTAAGGGTACATTCTCAGTGCAAATTCTTGAAATAACCTATTAGATTTGTAAAAACATTTTAATTATGGCAAATAACCATTATCACTATTTCTAAACTTTTTTATCACAATAATCTATATTTTTTAAATGCACCCCGGGCAACTACCCTGCTCTCCACCACTGCCTCAAAAAAGTCCAACACCTCATCTATTACAGTTTTCTTTGTCTGAACTATATTTCACGTAACTAGTTCCCGGTGGGCTCCCAGTGAACTCTGGGAACGCGGGGCCAGTGAATTTAGGGTCCGCAGTCCTCCTGAGCCCAGCCAGCATCAGTACAGCCGGTAGGGCCCTCGTAGTCGCAACTGATGCCATCCTGTCCCTGGGTGCCGAGCTCCGCGGTTGTAGTGGCAGGGCTACTGCAAGTGGCCAGAGGGTGTGTAAATAGTACGGGGTCTTAGAGCTGCGTAGAGAGCAGTCCTGAGAGGGAGAAAATAACTAGCGAAGGGAGGAAAACCGAACTCTGCACCGACCACGAAGGGACTTGAACCCTCAATCTTCTGATCCGGAATCAGACGCCTTATCCATTAGGCCACGCGGCCTTGCAACAAAAAGGGAACCAGTTTTCCTCATAAAGCTTCTTCAGGATCCCATGAAATATGCACTGATGCGCATGTTCAGACTAAAAAGGAACTCCGCCTCTTCGAATTCTGTGTGGGCGGGTCTCTGAGCTGAGCTGTTGCGCTGGACTGAACATAGACTGCTGCAGGAGGACCGCCCTCTGGGCCCTGCGATTACGAGTTCGAGCCCAGTGAGGTCATCCAGGCCCCTCCCTCTCTGAGAGGCTCCTTCAGATCTCTTCTCCCACGTGCTCCGGATCTGCGTTGAATCTGGAGCTGCCCACTGCTCCCTCAGCCCCTGTGCGTCCACCATCCAGCACTGCTAAACCTGCAACGCTTTGCTGCAGATCTGTGGCCCCACACTAGATTCTGACAGCCGTCAAGGCAGAGGCTACGTCTCTTGCATTTCCATGGCCCAGCACCGGTACAGGTGGGGGTCGTATGCTGAAAGAGCGATGTGGATCCCAGGCTGCTCCTTCTCAGAACATCTAGCCCAGCCTAGCCCATATTAGGTCCCTTAATCTTGGATGCTGTTCCCTCATCCCTTGTAGGCCCACCTCTGGTCCTCAGGGACACAAAGGTACCCTTAAGAAGTTCCAGGCACTTCGCATACTATATCTCACTTATTGTCGCACCTCCCTGAGAGCAGACACTATTCACATTGTGCAACGATCATCAATGGAAGTTTATTGCATGCCAACTGAGCCCAGCGCCCTGCTGTGATGCCGTTTATAAGTGAAGTAAGTGAGAAGCGGATGGAGTCAATGGCAGCTCTGCGGTGTGGCTGCCCATTGTCAGCACTGAGTGGCTGGGGAAAAAGTCAGGCCTGCAGGCAGAGCCGGTGCCTCAGCGAGCTTTGGATCTCCAGGCAGGCCTTACGGCGCTCATCGCAGTCAGGACCCAACACATCCAGCTCACACACCTGACGATTGACCTGTGAGAATCATACTCAGTCTGTGCCGAGGACTCCCAGGTCTCCTGGGGTCCAGCCTGGCACCCAGTATATTATAAGGCCTAAAATTTCAAGTGCTGCCTTGGCATCTTTGGGACTCACGGGTCCCCAGAAAACTAACCATAAGCCCCTCTGCTCTCGTTAGAATGCCCTCCACCCAGCAGGAAAGGCTCCCCACCTAACTAGTTCCCCCACCAGCCAGACCAGCTGCAACCACCCTGTTCTCAAACTGAGGGACTTAAATTCCCTGCCAGCCTACAAAACTATTCAGACAAGTCAACCACCTCCTCCTGCAACACCCTGTTACTACAAAGCCTACAGCCCACTGCCCCTGCTGCTTTACCCTGTTGCCAAGTGCACCTCCTAAGTGGCCCTACCTGGTGTGCCATGTCCTCTCCCCAGGCTGTGAGTACACATGACTAAACAGCTGGGGGTGTCATGTGTTCAGCCACCTTATACTAGTGAGGGTAAGGGATCCCTCCCTCACCAACAGGGTGCACAGGAGGTGATCAGAACACCAGGGCAGGGGGGAAGGAGGAATCTCTCCCCCTGTTGCCAATCCACATCTCGCAACACACCTCAGTCAGCAGCTCCAGGAGGTCTCCCTGGGGGGCAGTTCTGAGGACCTCCACCAGCGTCTGGATAAAGTCTGAGCCCTTCTCATCCCGATAAGCTACACAGCCTAGGCCAGGGAACCAAGGCAAGAGCATCAGACTCTGGCTGACCAGCTGCCTTCCAATCCATAAGGGCCTAGTGGAAGTGAGGGGCAAGTAGATAGGAACTCGGGGGGTCAGGCAAGGGGATGAGGCAGGTATTGGAAACATCTTGCTTCTGAAACAAGTCATTGTCTTATATTTGCGGAGTGAATATAGAATGGATTCAACAGTGGTCAAACATTCACTGTGAACTGACTAGGTGCCAGGCACTAGGCAGAGCCCTAAGGCAGACAGAACTGCTCTGCTTTCATGGAACTTACAACTTAGAGGGAATGATACAGGTCCAATGCTTGGCAAAGTCAACCACCATGCATGCTCACCAGCATTACTATTAATATAAATAATAAACATGGAAGGAAGATGGCCTAACTGCAACCAGACTGGTGCCCCTGTGACCCAAATGCCAAACCCTGGCTGCTCCTAGAGCCACTCCAGATCTCCAGCCAGGGGGCTGGGCCCTGTGTAACAGGGTTTCTTTATGACCTGTCCTCTTACCTTCAGCAGCTGCATAGACAGTCAGGATGTCTGCCTGGTTAGAGCTCCCTGGAGTGAGGTCCCTGGAGGAGCTGCCTGAAAGAGGGATCAACTCTATTTACCCAACATCCGAGCACTCCACCAGCCCCAGGGGGCTCCCCAAGTCTGGCTCAAGGGCAGCACAGGGCAGTGGAAAGAGTGCAGGGCAGGAAAGACAGATCAGAGTTTAAATCTTAGCCCTGCTACTTACCAGCTGTGAGACCTCAGAAAAGCTATTTCACCTTCCTGACTCCAGAGTTGTTTTGAGGCTCAAGTAAGGGAGAAGCCCTTGATTTTTCAAAGGCTCTTATAGTTTAAGACAGTTTCCCTTCCCATCTTCTTGGAAAAGAAAGGATAGAGGTGGCAGCAGGACCCGAGCTTAGAACTCTGGAAATGCACTCCAGACAGCTACCCCGCTCCCCTCCCCCCCCCCACACACACACGAAGCCTGCCCAAGCTGAGGCTCCAGAAGGAAAGTAGAGACACCTTGGGCATTCACATGGATCTGAAGGACATCGGCGTGAGAGGGAGTGGCTGGTGGTGCCTGCAGCCAACGCCAGTACCAGGGGAGACCTGTGGGTCTCATGCCGGCATCCCTGTGTCCTGGTGAGGGAGGGGACAGGCAGGTTCTTTTACTTATCAGACACCTAAGGGTGCCTCCAGGGCAGGCTTGCCAGGCTGGAAACATTCAGAGTGCCAAATGACAAGTGCTGAAGATAAAGTGCTCAAGTTCATAGACTTGATCTCTAGGGGATGCTGGAAGAGAGGGTGGGGAAAGGGCTAGTGCTCAGGCCTCCTGGAGGAGGTGAACAGCAAGTTCTGGGAGGCTGGGTGAGGAAATCGAGGGTAAGTGAATCTAGGCTAGAGGCCAGGATCTGGCTTGGCTTCCAGAGAAGGCCCCACACCCCACTCACCCCCACGACAAGCCTGAAGTAGGAAGATCTTGGGGCAGCCCCGCAGGGCTCTGCAGCGGCTCAGCTCTTGCACCAGTGCTTCTGGCTGTACTTCTTGCCCATCAGCCCCCAGCAGCTGCCCTTGAGGCCCCCCATGAGCCATCAGAGCCACAAGGGCACAGCTCACAGGGCCCCTGTGGGTGTCCAGCTGCTCCCGGAACTGAGCCAGCTCTTCCTGGAAAGCCTGGAGTAGGGATGAGATTGAGGCCTGAGCCAGGGCCACTGCCTCACCAGTGCCTGGAAGTCCTACAGGCAGGCTTCTGCAGCTTCCACCCACCCTACTTCCCAGCTCCTGCCAGCATTAGTCTCAAGGAGGAAGTCCTTCAAATCCTCCTGCAGCAAGGCCTGACATGGCCTCATTGGAGGTGACATGTGGCTCTAGCCTCCTGAAGCTAGTTCCCCAGCACCAAAAAATTAAGAGGCATGAGGGGAGGGCAGTGAGCTGACTGGTGTCAGAGAAGAAACAGGAAATCCTTTCAGGAAAAGCCTAAGGGTTCAGCTGGGGTCTTGAGCAGGATAGCAGAGAAATGGCCAGCATGAAAGGCCACAGGAATCCTGGAGACCAACCTTCCAGAGTGAGGGAAGTGGGTTCCCAATGCATGCAGAAGGGAGGACGGAGGCTGGACTCGAGGTTGCACTTCCTGCCCACCTTAGGTGAGAGGCCTAGGACAGAGTCCCCAGGATCCTATGGAGGGGGATGCCTTCCTTTAGAGCAGGGGTTCCCAACCCATGGGTGGGGACTGTGGCCTGTTAGGAACCAGGCCTCTCAGTAAGAAGTGGGTGGCAGCCAAACAAAGAAGCAAAGAAGCAAAGAAGCTTCATCTGTATTTGCAGCCGCTCCCCAGCACTAGCATCACCATCGCAGCTTCACCTCAGATCATCGGGCATTAGATTCTCATAGGAGCACTGGTCCCTGGTGCAAAAAGGTTGGGAACTGCTGCTTTAGAGCACCACCAGAAGTTCAGGGCTTTTCCTCACCTGGGCTGTAGGGTTTGTCCTCAGGGTGGTCTTGAAGCCCAGGGCCTGGCACAGGCCCCCCAGTGCCTTCACGTCATGCTGTGCCCCAGACCGGCCCTGGATCACCGCTAGGAGGAGAGCGGCCTTGGCCCCAGATAGGTCGTACTGAGTGCTAGGGCTGGGTTCTGGCTATAGACAAGTTAAGGTGCATTAATAGTGGTCTAAGGACCTCCCAGCTCCTCACCTCCCCTACTCTGGGTCTCCCTAAGCCTCTGTCTCACTTGCTGCTGCTACATGATTGGACATCTCTTTCTGTCCTACTCACCTCAGCTCCCCAGGGCTCCACATCCCCCAGGCACAATGCTCCCCTCAAGGAACTCCGAAGGAGTGGGCAGTAGGTGGCCCCTGCATACTCTTCAGCCATCCTGAAGAAGACCTGGGGAGGGGAGGGCCACAGGACCCTAAGGGGGCTGTTCCATGGGGACATGGTGGGGCACTGGCTCTGAAGAATGGCTTGGCCAGACTCATAGCTACTACTCTCTTTGGGGTCCCCTGCTAGATCAAGGGAGGAGGAAACAGATGAAAGATGGGGAGGGTCCAAGGGCGAATCTATTTCAGGTTATAGGCTTCCTTGGACATGGATGACACAGTGATCACATCATTAATCACTGTCTTTCAGCGGAAGGCATCAGGCTAGGGAAAATTGTGGAGCAGAGCCAGGGGCCACTGCTCACCTGCAGGATCACCCAGGGCCACCCAACTGTCCAGTGAGGCCTTTGGATATCGGGACCAGACCTGAATCATTCCCAACCCTGGCATCCAGGGAACCACAGTCTGATGGAACAGTCATCACCTGAGTGAGTGTGAACAGGGATGGGTAGAAGTATAAATGTTGATTCTGGGAGCACAAGGAAGGACATCATTAATAGCCTCGAAGAAACTCTGTGAGGCTAGCTGGTATGACAGGGAGGGCAAAGCAAGCAGAGGGGAGTAGGTGGGACAAAGGCATGGAGTTGTGAAGATGTTGGAGTGCCTGGGGGATCCGGAGTGGATGTGAGGAAGGGCATGGGGTGGGGGGTGGTAGGCAAGGCCCTGAGGCTGACACTACCCATGTAAACAATGAATTGAAGAATGGTATTATAGAATAAATGGACAGGAAGCATGTGAATGAATCTAATTGTACAAAGGGCTCAGGGAAGGCAACCAGCACAGGCCCCTCCCTGGGACACCTCATTAGGGGCCCCCACCTCCGTTAGCAGCTGCAGCAGGGACCAGTGAGGACAGCGGCCACAGAGCTCACTCAGGCCAGTGAGAAAGGCTCCAGGATTGGGGGCAACTGGGTGGAGAATCAGAGTGTTGAAGGGAGGTTCTCAGCCCCATGCCCACCCCACCCTGCTTTGCCCTGTCCCACACTGGGATCCCTCACTCACCCCCAGGAATGCTTGAGAGCAGTAGGAAGACTTTAGGGCAGCCCCACAGGGCCTCACAGTGGCTCAGCTCCCAGACCAGTGGCCGGAGCTGCTGGAGCTGCCCGCTGGGGGCCACCAAGGCCACTAGGGCACAGCCCACAGGGCCCCTGTGGGCATCCAGCTGCTCCCGGAACCTAGTCAGCTCCCCATGGAAGTCCTAGAGTAAGAGTAAAGAGCAGGCCTGGGTCCAGGGAGACACCAGGTAGGGCTGAGGGTAGAGGCAGGAGGTAGCTGGGGCTCACCTGGACAGAGGCCTTCCTTCTCTGGCAGCTCTGAAAGCCCAGGGTCTGGAACACACCCTCCAGGACAGCCACTGTAGAGTCCGATACCTCAGGGCTGCTGAGAGTCAGAGCCACCCTTGGACCCTGCAGGTTGTACTTCCCCTGGGAAGGCAAGGTCAGAGTTGGGCCGGGTAAGGTGCAGCTGGAAGCCAGTAGACTGGGCAAGGCAGTGCCTCCTACTACCTTTCTTCGCAGGCTCTCTCGAGCATCAGCCATCTGCGCAGCCACCTGCAGTGTCCCAGACACCAGGAAGGCCATGGAAGCCAGTTGCTTGCTTCCTCTGAGCACAGAGTTCACCTCCTGGTCCTAATGTCAATACCCTGGGTCCCGACCCTTGCCCTCTCGCTGTGTCCCAAACCTATCAGCTCTGTTTATGAGCTAAGTCGGACTCTGTCCCCTTCCCTGGAGCCCTGCTCTCCCAGTCTCTGCTCAACTTTCTGGGTGCAGCAGGCTATTTCTTGGCGGGCACTTACAAGCCTCTGAGCCAGGAGCCTGTGCCCAATCCTATTCTTAGCTCCTGGGCCACCTCTTATCTGTTCTCGTTACACCCAAGTGTCTCCCTTCTTAGCCTGCCACCAGCACTAAAAAGGTCTGTGCACTGCTCCTGCTACCCAACACTACACTCTCATTCAAGGTGCTCACACATGTGCACACAGCAGCCTCAAGCAGGATGGCACAGGGAGTAAAGGGTATTGCTACAGACACAGAATCCCCCAACTGACATCAGCTGTCCACAATGAGATCCTAGTTGCTTTATGGGGGGTGTGTCATAGCAATCTTGGGAGATGAAGTATTAAATGGCTGAGGAAAGGCCCAGGGGGCAGAGAAGCTGGCACACATACCAGGGGACAACACATCTTACCTCAGCCAGCCCCACCACCCCTCAGGCAAGCCATTACCAGATAAACTGCAAAAGGCTCAGGGGGGTGGAAGGAGCTCTCACCATGCATCCAGGAGCTTAATGCAGGCCCCAGGCTGGGGCCTGGGCAGGAGAGGGGTCAGATGTCAAGGGCTACATGGGGAGTGGGGACAGGGTTCATTTTGATTCAGTAGCCCTCTCTCCCTAAGAGATTTGAGAACAGGGACCAACATGAGCACACCACTGCCCTAAGTAGTCACCCCATCTTTAAGCCTGTTTCCTCATTTCACCAATGGGGAGAAAAGGAGTGGCCTGGCGAAGACTCTAAATCCTGCTCAGCAGCCCCATTCTGCTGGGGTTGGGGGGATGCTACCAGCTGTCCCATCTTGAGCTGCCCCAGACCAGGCTGACATAGGAGGATCAGAGTTTTGAGGCTCACGGGTACTCCTTGGAGCCCCACTCACCTGATGACCACCCAACACCATATGCCACTAGGACTACCAGATCAAGAGGCCAGGAAGTGTGAATCTCAGGTCCCTCCACCCAGCAACTACTTAAAGAAAAAAATAGCCTGAAAGAATTTTCCACATTTATTCAAACCCTTCTGCTGCCCTTTTGAGGCACAATGGGCAGAGCTCCTTTGGAGAGCCTGTGGTGTGTCCCTGTGAATGCCAATCTGCAGATGATGCAGACAATCCCATGCAATGCAGTGCCTAAGGAGTCAGTAATGAAGCGCTGACAGTACTGGTGTTAAGTACCATAAAACCCATGCCTCTGCAGGAGAGAAGGATGGGAGCCAGCCCATGCTTGGTTTGTATAGTTGGCCTCTGTCCTAGAGCCACCACTACCCTCAGCAAGGGGTGGCTCTGAAGAACTCATGCAGGGGTATGTTAGCAGGGAGTGGCAACAGGCAACTTCTTTTGGTGTCACCAGGTCAGGCGACAGTGGTCATGGCCTGGAAATGGGAAGGGGTGGTTGCCAGAAAGCCCTTCTGGCCGCATCCAGATCCTCACAGGTGTGGGCTGACTGTGCCTCTCAGAGCCTGGCAGCCCCTGGTGATCAAGGTCTGTCCTCCACCCCTGAAGGCAGGCACAGGTTGGCAGGGCAGAGAGCCTGGCTCATGGGCCCAGCTAAGAAGGTAGGGAACAAAAAGCCATGGGGCAAGCAAGACTGAGAAGCGGGGGCTCCTTGGATGGGGGACCCCAGGCCCTTGTGGAGTTCTCACACTTCCTTATTACCCCAGCCTTTCCCCCATGCACAGGTCATGGGCTAGGAATGTGCTGGGGCTCCAGGAAGTCAGAGGGCAAGAGAAATCCTCAGACTAGGAAGAATGGTAATGAGGTCACAGGGAATTTCCATTCCTTCCGAGTGTTGGCCAGGTCCTGGGGCACAGAAAGGCAGGGCAAGCAGCAAGGTGATGGCTACAGATGGTGGCAGTGAAAGAAGGTGGCCATACTGCTGCTTCATCCTAGGGGAGAGCCCTCCAATCCTCACCGCACCCCTCATCCCATGGGCTGGGCCATCTTGGCATGCAGGCTCTGGTGGGCAATGAGGTGGGCGCGTTGCTTGAAGCTCTTATCACACTCTCCGCAGCCAAAGGGCCGCTCGCCAGTGTGCACACGCCGGTGGTCCAGCAGGTAAGAGCGCAGCGAGAAGCTCTTGCCACAGTCGCTGCAACAGAAGGGCTTCTCGCCCGTGTGGATACGCTGGTGATCCGCTAGATAGGCGCTGCGGCTGAAGCTCTTCCCACACTCTGAGCAGGAGAAAGGCTTCTGGCCCGTATGCACACCCTGGTGACGCACTAGGTCTGAGGAGCTGCGGAAACTCTTCTCGCACTCCTGACACTTGTGCGGCTTCTCACCTGTGTGCGTGCGCTGGTGTCGCGCCAAGTCTGAGCCCCAGCGGAAGCGCTTGCCGCACTGGCCGCAGCTGTGCGGCTTCTCAGCTGCCAGATCACGAAACTGCCGCCTGCGCGTTGGTGGCCGCCCCCGCCGCACCCCTGCTGCCCGCCCCATGGGTGCCCCCAGCCGGGCCTCACTCTCCCAGGCCTTGGCCTCCTCAGGGTTCCAAGCCACAGTCACATCAACGCCAGCCTGGCCTGGGAGCGCTGTCACCGCCTCCTCCAGCTGGGATTGCTCGCTTTGGCTCTTGAGCCCCAAACCTGCAAGCAGAGAGGAAGCAGCCTCTTCAGTCCTATTTGGTTCTGGAGCCAGTGCTGTGGTGAGGCAGAAACTGGGCTCAGAGGCAAGTGCTTGGCTGTTAGGTTCAGAAAGTCCTGGGCTGGACAGACCCGAGCCTGTTTTTTCATCCTTTTGGATAATAAAAGACTGGAGGATAAATAGTTCAAAGGCAGAGGCAAAGAGTCCCGCTGATCCTGCTGCAGAAGCACTTATTATACACCTACCCAATCTATGCCTCCCTTCCACACAGGGATCCAACATCCCACTTTCTGAACCCTGGCTATTCAAACTCCAAAACTGAGTAGATTCAGCTAAAGTTCATAAATGATCCAAACTCTCACTATTCATTATCAGAAACTGAGGAACTACATGGGTTTAGCCAAAGTGGTTCCTCTCACTCATTACACAAACTCTTGTCAAAACTCGAAAATGAACACGGTTGGATCTGGAGAAATTCTAGCCGCCCCCCACCCCACCCCACCCCCGCATCAGGTCATGTGAATTAAATGGGATGATCCCCAAATTGTGCTCAGAAAGGCCCTGGCTTGGAGAGAGACCATGGGAGTGTGACTTCTAATGTACAGGGCCCAAGCCCTGGCACACAGTAAATGTCAGTATCTCTTCACAGGGTAGGCTGGAGGCCTCACAACCACTGTCTGGACCGAGTCCCAGCTCTGTCCCTTTGGTGTCCATTGACCTCTGTGAGTCTTAGGTGCCTCATCTGTAAAATGGGGACAGCACTTCTATGCACTGGGTTGTGAGAATCACATGAGAAAATGCACATAGGAGCGCTCAGCACAGCGCTGGTATGTTGCAAGCACCCATCATACATTAATATATGCTCACAGAGAAAAATGAACATTAGCACACAAAAAGAAATCAGTGGGGCTCAAGAGAGCCAAGGAAAACCCATTCTGAAGCTAGCTGAGGAGAAGGTGGGAAGGAAGACTGCGGATTCCAGCAGGACATGCAGGGAAGTATGGCCTGCCTAAGCCCTCTCTGCTGTTGGAACCTGCAAAGAGACTGCCAAGGACCCCAAGGATTCTGGCTCCACCCACTGCTTACCCAGGGCAACATTCCGGGAATTCTCCCGCTTTATGTCCCAGAAGAGATCCCGCTGAGCAGGGTCCAGGGACCTCCATTCTTCCTGGGAAAAATAGAAGGGAATGTCTCCAAATGTCACAGGTCCCTGGAATGAGGTGAGAAACCCTGCTCAGGGCTGCCTTGCTCAGGACTTCCTAGGCAGCCCTGGGCGGGGACAGGAAGTGGGTTTGGTTGGGGAATAGGATGGGCCCAGGCAGGAGCAGAATGGAAGAGGCCTCATGGAGAAGGCAAGGCCCATTTTAGGGACTCATCAACACCGGGGGCCTCAGAGGGGACAAGAGGACTGGTAACTCACATGGACCCCAGAAGCAAAGCAGGTATTCGTCATCTGTTTGGTACTCCCCTCTTTAAGAAGAGTACGAGGGTGGGCTGAAAGAAAAGAATGAAGCCTCAGAGAGGCCAGCCCAAGCCAGGAGTGAAATGCCACACATTCTCCTGTGTATGCATGCCTAAGCTTCATAGAGCAAATATTCTTCCTGCTACCCTTAGTACAATGCCCTGGAAGGAGCCAGGCCCCTGCCCAGCCATTCTTCAGCCTATAACCTTACTCACCACCATGGCTGTGATGCTCCCAGGGTACAGGTGGCCAGCTTCGTGCCCCTGCCTTCGGAGGAGGCCTCTTGGCCTGGGATCCCTGGACTGTGGCCTCGGGTTCCACCTCCTCTGAGGGCACATCCTGTGCAGGAACCACAACATGCTCATCAGCATCGCGACCAGACCGGGGAGACAGAGTTTAATCCCTGGGAAGGAGACACAGGACAAGTCCCTCAGGAGGCTTGGGTTTGGGGAAGGAAATTAATATGGGGCCCTAGGAAAATTCAGAAAATATTACACCAAGCAGTGCCATGTGCCCAGGGATACTCCTAGATCAAGCACAAGGCAAGAACCAAACCCCAAAGGATAGAATCACAGTGCCACTTAGAGAGGGTGAGGGGGGAGACCTTTTAGTGAAGGACAGAAACCCATACCCCAGCAACTTATTAGCACCTCTCCAGATGCTTCCAGTGTCAAGGACCCAACACCCCGCAAGACAGCAGAGTTCACACAGACAGCTCTACCTTCTCATGCCCCCTCTGGTGCTCTCACTACGCACATCACTGTATCCCCAGGGCCTGGCCTAGAGCAGAACATGAATATATGTTTGCAGAACCTGTGTGGAGCTAAAACCTGCCTTCCTAGAACATGGCCACTTTGGTCCTATTGCTGCTGTACAAAGCTACCAAAAAGAAACGAGATTCATTTGGACAGTGTCTTTCAGAAAGGTAACACTTGTTATGACATGCTCCTGTGAATGCTCCCTCTGGCTCTGCATCCCCACCGCCCCTGAAAGACTTGTTTTTATGAAGATGCCACCTCTTTTCAGCTCTGGTGCCAAACAGGTGTCTCTGTGGGAGGGGCTCCTCACCTTTGGCCATGCTTTCACTGGCTGCTTCTGCAGATCCTCCACCAAGGCAACAGCTTCCTCACCATTTCGTGGGCACTGCTCTCGCACCCAGTCCTGGAAACCCCCAGGCAGCACGCTCAGGAATTGCTCCAGCACCAGTAGCTCCAAGATCTGCTCCTTGGTGCGCAGCTCAGGGCGTAGCCAGCGACAGCAGAGCTCCCAGAGCTGGCTGAAGGCCTCGTGGGGTCCACCTGTATCACTGTAGCAGAACTGCCGAAAGCGCTGGCGGCAGGCCTCGGAATCCCTGCTATCCTCTTGCTGGGCAGAGTCCTGATCCCAGGAGGAATCTTCCACTTTCACGATTAGAAGCCCTTCTCCCTCCCCAGGGGCCTCATCCTGAGGCTCTGGGGGGGCTGCCATTCCCCTGGCCTAAGGCTCAGGGATGGTCAGCCTCAACCTGGGCCTGGTGTCTGTCCTTCAGTCTCCCTGTGGAGGCCAGGCCAACATCTGAACACACTCCTGGGAAAAGAGCAAAACAGCGGGAAGCAGTGTGGGGCGGAGGCAGTACATAAGCAAACACCAGCCTGAAGAGCTATCCAGGGACTTCAGCTCCCATCCTTTCCTGTTCCTGAAGGCTTTTTTAGGTTCCCCTGTAATGCCTTGCTCATGTAACATTCTCCTACCAATGCAGGTCTAGAGCCCATAATCCTCAGCTCTGAAATCTCAAACTCCCAGGTTTTCACCACCTGGCCTAATGATAACAGTAAATCTGTAATCTTCATTTATCCCACTTAATGTAAATGTTCAAATGTTACACAGCATAAATATCAATGTATTTGATCAGTTTGTAAAAATTCATCAAGCAGTTCTTACCATGCATATTTCTGTATTATATATTCTTCAGTAAAAATATTAACGTTTGAGTGTTGCCCTTTTCTGTTGTCATGTTACTGTATATCTTTCTCAAATTTGAAAAATTCTAAATTCTAAAATATGTGGCCCCAGGGTGTCAGCAAAGGGATCAGACACCATCCAAAGCCATTTATAAATACCTTACACTGCTACTCTTCACCAAAGTCCTGAAAAAATGTGTATTTTGGAATTTTGTGGTTTGTTTCGATAAGAAACATAAAGTCTCTTGCAATCATAATAAGTTTTAATTAAAAAGTGCGATCTACATACAGAAGAGAAACTGACTTCCACAATGTAGTGCTCCCTCCCATTAAGTTTGACATATAACCTCTGAGACGTTTCCTTGTGCTTTTACTAAAAATTTATCTATAGAAACGAGAAAGTGTTTTACATGTTTTCACAAAAATGAAGTCTTACTGCACAAACTATTTTGTAATTTGCTTTTCCACCTAACAATACTTTTAGGAGATTTCGCGGTATGTGCTCCAGTTTCGTAACCAATATCCGAGTGAGACATTCAGATTGGTTCCAGTCCTTCTCTACTATACACTAAGTACTTTATTCTTGTACTCATCACAACCCTGAAAGGTACGCACTCGTCTAATCCTCTAGTGACAGAAAAGGAGACTCCACTCGGAGAGGGCCAGGGACTCACCACGGTCACGGGACTGGACGCAGAAGGCGGGAACGCGGACCCGGCAGGAGGCCACTGCTCCGTTCCCCAGCAGCTTCCCCTGCGCGGAGTTGAGAAGCCGCGGGGTAGGCAGCAAGAGCAGGCGCCCCAGGCTCTGCCCAGCACGTCCTAGAAGTCCGCGCCCCCTTCGGCCTCTGCCTCAGGGAGACGGCTCCGCCCTCCCAGCGTCCCGCGCCCGACTTCAGAGCACCGGGGCCCTAGTCGCAGGTCCCGCCCCCGCCCGCTACACACCGCCCACAACCACAAGGCGTTCCCAGTTCCGCCGTCAGGTCTTGGAGCCGGAAGTTCGCGCGGAGTTCGCCGGGAAACGGCGCGGCGCATGCGCTGCGGAAAGCGCTCGGAACTATCCCCGCAGAAGGCCGTTCGCCAATGGACCCTGGCTCCGCTCTGATCGATGGGGAATGAACGAGGAGAATGGGATGCTCTTGGGACGGACTCGTCTTTCCGTCTCCGGCT
Source organism: Macroglossus sobrinus (assembly GCA_004027375.1). Lineage (NCBI taxonomy): Eukaryota > Metazoa > Chordata > Mammalia > Chiroptera > Pteropodidae > Macroglossus > Macroglossus sobrinus. The sequence continues at coordinate 341,131 of PVKZ01000493.1, read as the reverse complement.
CTTTCCACTGCAGAATAGGTTGAGGACCCAGGGTATCACGGCCCAGGAGCTGGAGCTCAACAACTGGAGACCGGTTTCTAGCCTTTAGGATCCCGCCCTCGACCGCCTTAAGCTGCTCCAACCTGGGCGTGAAGCTTCCTGGGAAATGCAGTCCAGTGACAGAGGCGGAGCTTCTTGCGGCGATTCCCCTTCCTTTAGCGTTGGCTGGGGTCGCTCATCAGTACGCAGCAGACGGAACGCTAATCGCGGGGTAGTTCTACACTCTCCCACCAGCAATTTCGTCTAAGGGGCGGCAGGGGTCCCGGGGGCCTGGGAGAATCTAGAGCGGGTGGGCCATGTGCGGGAAGCTCTGGGTTCTCCTTTCCACCTATTTGGATCTGTTTCCACCATCTCTACTTAATTCCAGACCTGGAGATCTGAGGCTTCAGATCTTTTTCTGAAATAGAGCTTGTTTTGATTATACAAGTATTGCACGCTTAGTGTCAGGAAATATGGAAAATTATAAAGGTATCGATATCCACAAGGCTAGCTCCCTCTGCTCAAATGTCACTCCCTCAAAGTGGCTTTCCCTGTGTAAACAGCGTGCGTGCACAAACACACCTACATCTACTATGGCTTTGCCCTTATTTTTCTTCCAAAATTTTATCAGTACCTGACATTTGTGTAATATCTGTCTCTTACTACTCGACTAAAAAGCTCCATGAAGTCAGACTGGAAGTTTTCACTGCCCTATTCCCAACCGTTAGAATTTTTCTGGCACAATGGTCTAATAAAGCCTTTCAGAAGTAAGCACGATTAATATTTTAGCCTGTTTTAACAGTTCTATATCTGTGAATATTTGTAATATAAACCTGGAATTATGTAAGTAATGTTTTGTTAACTCAAAAGTCTATCGGGACCTGAACAGACACTTCTCCAAGAAGACATACAAATGGCAGGCAGATATATGAAAAGATGCTCAACTTCTCTAGCTACTAAGAAAATGCAAATCAAAACCACAATGAGATACCACCTAGTACCTGTCAGAATGCTATTACCAACAAGACAAGTAGTAAGTGTTGGAGAGGTTGTGGGTAAAAACAAATTCTCATACGTTGCTGCTGGGAATGTAAATTGGTATAGCCACTATAGAAAACAGTATGGAGGTTCCTAAAAATATTAAGAATAGTATTACCATGTGACCCAGCAATCCCTCTTCTGGGTTTCAAAATATGAAAATGCTTATCCATAAAAATATATGTACCCCTGTATTCATTGCAGCATTTTTCACAGTGGCCAAAACAAGGAAACGACCAAATGTCCTTCGATAGATGATTGGATAAAGATGTGGTACACATACACAATTGAGTATTACTCAGCCATAAGATAAAATACTTCCATTTGTAACAACATGGATGGGTCTTGAGAATATCATGCTAAACAAAATGTCAAACAGAAAAAGTTGAGAACTATATGACTTTACTCATGTGGAATATAAAACTGAAAGCAATGTATGAATAAGACAAAAACTCATAGACACAGACAATTTAGTGGTTACCAGAAGGAAAGAGGGGAGGTAGAAAAGATAGAAGAGGTCAAATATATGGTGACAGATGTAGGTTTGGGTGTGAACACAATGCAATACATAGATAATGTATTATAGAATTGTACATTTGAAACCTATGTAATTTTATCAACTGTCACCCCAGTAAGTTTAGTTTAAAGTCTATCAGGCATATTTTTCCATATCAGCACCTATAAACAAAATTCATGTTTTGCGCTGCATAGTATTACATAGCATGGAAGTTCTATTTTTGAAGTCACTTACTGTTGAACATTTAGATTGTTTCCATTTTTATGTATTTCTACATATACCTTCTTGCATTTGTTTGAGCAATCTGCTGGAGGGTATGAGCCAATACTGTTCTCTGAAGACTCACTGAAGTGGATGCTACTGGCCCCAGTGGAAAACCACACCAGGGGAAGAAGGAACTTGAAAGTCCCTTTTTTCAAGTGTGGCCTTATAGTACTCTTTTGACGCCCTCTATTGGCAAAGACAAACATCAAATTGACTAGCAAAGAAGAAATGTCTACAGGGTCCAGCTTCGATATCACAAGTGGGACAAAAATAAAAGTGTAGTGGGGGCTGAGACAAATTAATAATTGGCACACCTATCATATACTGGGGATTGCTGGTAGACGATAAATTATTTGTATATTATAAGTATATTAAAATTAACAATCTAATTGCACTTTCATTTCCTTCTGATGGTGTTTTAGTTTATTTTTCTAGCTAGAAAATAATCTACAAATAATAAAGGTAAACATTTTCTTTCCAAAAAATTTATATTCATTTCCAGAATTAATTCTCATCATTTTCTTAGTCTTATTGTCCAGAACTTCCTAAACAATGTTAGGACAGCAGGCATTACTGTCTTGGTTAATGAAAATATCTTTAATGATTTACGATTAAGTGTCTACTGTCTCTAATAGGTATATCCATGTTCATATTAAGAAGCATCTATTCTCATTTACAACAGAAAGACTGTTAGTTGTTTGCCAGTATCAGTTTTCCCCTTCGATAGTAAGAATTTTTCAATTGGCACATGGCCATTCAAAATAAAAGATATATTTCCCAGCCTCTCCTGCAGCTAAGTATGGCCATGTAATTAAATTGAAGCCAATGAGATGTAAGCAGATGTGATATATGCATCTAACTAGAAAGAGATGGTTCATGGCTTCCTATTCTCTTTCACCAACTATTAGCAGGACATAGGCGTATGGACCATGCAGATGAGAGTCACACCCATGGTGTCAAAGCAATCACATGCAAAGTGCCTGGATTCCTGACAACTGTAGAGACACCAAACTAGCCCTGGACTTATACCCAGGCAGGTGATATGACAGAGAAATAGATGCCATGATTAAGTCACTGTTTTGGATCTCTACTACAACCAGAATGTATACGGTATCTAGCACTACGGCCTACTAAGAGTACATTCATTCAAAATAAAAATAAAAATAAATACTTTTATAATTTCTCCTGTGGGATATTGAATATTCAGAATTTCTATGTCTTGATTAAATGCTGATAGTTTTTGTTTTTCTAGGAAATCATCCCTTTCATCTATAATTTCAAATTTATTAACAAAAGTATACATAGTATTCTCATTTAATTAAAAAAAAAATAAAGTGGCATGTATGGTTAAATCCTACTCATTTGGGGATCCTGAGCAGGTACTTTTAAAGCTAGTGGAGCAGCAGGCTGGGATTCTGGATCTCTGTTGCCATAGGCTGCCTACCTCTGGCCTACCTCTAGACATCATCATGAGAAATACACTTCCATCTTGTTTGAGACCCTGTTATTTTGAGTCTCTGTTATTTGGGGTTGAAATGAATCCTACCTCATAGGGTTGTTATAAGGATTAAATAAATGAGAGGATACACAAAGACCACTTAACCCAGTATCAACTCTTAAGACACAATAAGAGCTCAGTGAAGAGTGGTTAGTTCCAGGGAATTACAGTCATGAGGAATCTGTCATATGGGCATGCCCATAGGAACATAGGGTACATAAGAGATTGCAGGAGTTAGGCACTCCAGGCATCTTTTCTACTTTGCCCTGAATATTTCAGCAGAAATTGTGTTGGTCAGTGGCCTGTGCGATTGTATTAATCTTCATGGCTAGCCTGGAGCTTTGTTAGTTGAGAAAAAAAATGGTGGGCCCTAAGAGGTGACTTAGACGCAGGCCATGGAGTGCTGCATCTGCAATCCATGCCTGTCTGACCAGACCTCACAGGTTGGACCATGAGCATGAACATAAGCATGAATGAACAAGGTTGGATCATCCTCATAACCTCTCATTCTCCACCCTCCATGGAACATCAGGGAGAAATCTCAGAACACAGACCCTTACAAGTGTCACTTCTTTAGCCATCTTTCCTTCCCACCAGGGTTGTCATTACAGCTCCTGGGATACCAATTTCTTCCTCATGACAAGGCCTTTATTCATTTTGTTTTCCTAGTTTGGACGGTTCTGCCCCCAAATCCTTATAAAATGGCCTGTCATTCTTCAAGTTTCAGCTTAAACGTTCCCTCCTTGCAGGAGCGTTCTCTAACAATCAGTTCTTAATATCCTTCAATGCTTGACCCCAGTTCTTTCTTTCTGGCATTTGTCACTACTTTAAATTATGTGTCGTTTATCTGCTTGCAGTCTCACTAGAGGGCAAGTATCGTGTCTGGCTTTTTCAAGACTTATTCCTCAACAGTTAGCAAAGAACCTGAAATGCATTCATTTCGATTTGAAAAATGAATGAATACAGCAAAGCCTCTATTTAACTCTTCCCTTCCCTGTACCACCGACCAACGCACCACTCAAGGCCACGCTCTACCCCCCCACCCTACCCCTCCACCCCGTACTGGCCACCTCAGTTTACCCGGCTCCTCTAGAAGAGGACCACGGTTTCCCTCCAAGCCGTTGCTGCACTCGCGCCCAGCTCCCCCTAGCAGGCACCGTCAAGCCCTGCTCCAGGCTCAGAAGTTGCTAGAGTGTCCGCGGGAGATGTCTGGGCTAGGGCTGGGACGCCCCCATCGCCGCGCACTGCCCGGCCACCGTAAGGGATCGTATTACCCGGATCCCGGTGTCCGTATCTACACGCCCGTGCTTGGTGCGCAAAGCCGGATGTGGCCCTAGCCCTCCGTCCGCATCCTTTCTAGGTCAGCAGGAGGCTTCACATCTCGGTGGTAGGTCCAGGGCCGACTCTGAAGCGGGTCAGGGGCTGGTGTCGAAGCCAGGAATCGAGCCCGGGTGGTAGGTTCCTCCCGCAGTAGACGCGGGAGTAAGGAAAAAACCCAAAATTTCAAAGCTGGAGCATAGGACAGTTGCCCCAGCAATAGTGCGTCTTGGGGGCGTAGAAGAGCCCACTCTGAGAACTACAGCCATAGTTGGCCAGTTTTGCTGGAGCCCGCCCCTCTCCGCCGGAACACTAGATTGGCTAAGGCAGCAGAGGGGCGGGGCCTTCCGGAACCAATCCTTCAGGCTGTGAGGTGACCTCGTGTGGCTGGTCCCCAGAGAAGACCCTGGCAGGTTTCCAGACCTTAGCGCTTGGCTTGGTCACTCGAACTCACGAGGAACTGTCGGGATAGCGCTGTGCTCAGGCCTGCGTCCCCACACGGGGAGGGCAGCGCGGCCAGCTTGGCCCACAGCGCTTTCAGCCAGCACCTGGGCCAAGTCTTTGGCCACAGGGGAAAGGTGTATGAAGTTTAGAAGGAATAGTCCCTGCTCCACCCTCACCCTCATTCGAATGTGCAGGTCTACCATAAGCAACCTGGTCAGGTTCTCCAGTGCCCTGAAGCTGGGATGTCAGGTGTGAGAAGCCAGGAGAAAGCAGGCCACACTTCTGAGCCTCAACCCCTACCTAGAGACACCAACACTTTGGTATCTGCCTGCTACCTCTCAGTGATGTTCCATCACTCATCAAATAATGAACACCCTTTTCACCCTGACATTCCAGGCCCTTCCACAATGCCCCAGTCAAGTTCTACTCTTAAAATGCTTTTGCCATGTCTGTCCCAAAATGGTGGCCTCTGGATGGAAATCTAGGAAGCAGAGACCTATGGGGTTCTTGGAACCACATTCCTCTTCACTGTGCTATGAAAAGGGGAAACAGTTTCTCCTGGATACCGTGCTATCTGATCTCAGAGGCCAGAGTGAAGTTTTTAAATGACTCCTTGGCTCACTCCAGACTGCCGAGTCGCTCAAGCCCCAAAGTGCTGGCCATGCAGCCCAAGGAAGCAAATGAATAGCCTCTGTTCAAATGAGTACTCTTTTAAGCTTGGACCAAGTGATGACAACTTCCAGTGTTGTTTTAACAAGTCTTCTTCCGTCTCCTTTGTTAGAAAACAAGCTCCTGAGAACAGCAAGCCTGCTTTACGTGCATGAGCTCCCCCAGCCCCTCACACTGAGCCAAGCAAAGAAATCTCATTTCTAGCTGTGATCAGAGCCAGGAAAACAAGCTGAGAGAGGAAACTGCTTTCTTTCTTGCCTCTTTGTGAAAGAACCATCTAATTCAACCAGTCCTGTCAGCAGACTAACCCTAGATCCCACTGAGACCACCCAGATACCACCAAGTCCTGCCTAGGCTCCCACTAGTAGGTATTTCAGCTGAGTCCAGAATCCAGAATGTCAAATTTACTCTTACTCTTTTTAGACAGCCCTGCCTCATAATATCATGCACTAGACAGTCAATAGCTATTGGGGTGCATGGAAATGGAGATATTTTTAACATGGTAAAATCCCTGGTCCCGAACCCCAGCTTCTAGCTCTCTGGTTGTATAACTTTAGGCAAGTTATTGAACTTCTCAGCTTCAGCTTCCCCATCTATAGAACTGAGATAAAACCCACTGCTCAGCATTGGGAAGAGTAGAGATAACATATGTAGGGTGCTTAGCCCCACACCTGGAAGGGCAGCTGGCAGTTATTATACTATCATCAGTCTGCTATCTTGTTCAAGCCACTTTGTACTTTAGGAGCTGGGAGCCAACCAGGGCTGCAGCCATACTGCGGGCCCCATGATCCACAGAGCCAGGTGGGATCTCAATGGCCTCCCTGATGCAAATGTCCTCAAGGTCAGAAATGCGTATTATCTCGGGAGCTGAGCTGAAAATCGTGGATAATAAGCATGCTGAGTCCACCCCTCTCACGAAAAAAAGTAGAGAATAAGAAATAGAAAGTACAGAGGCAAAAAAACAAAAGGCCAGGAGTAAAGCAGCCAGGCAGGGGTGGATAGGGCAAATCACAAAGGACATATACAAAGAGGCCCTATAGCAGAAGGAGATGGCAGCAGCCTTAGAAAGGACCGGGAGGGACAGTGGTCCTGGTAAGTGAGAAATTCTCAATGGATTACAGTTGGACCCCAGTGGGAGCAGATGGAAAACGGCCAGTTACAAAACTCAGCCCCAGTGCCCGAGAAGACAGGGCAGGCAAGAGACAAAGAGCATGAGTCCCCAAGCTGGCCCTGCCCAGCTCCCAGCTCCTAAAGAACAGAGGGAAGGTCCGGGGCTCAATGGGCAATGGCCCTGGGATGAGAATGATGGCAGCAGCAGACCACCCACCAGAGGGCCCACAGTTCCAGAAGAAGCTGGTTGGCTTCAGGTCCTGAAACCTCTCTTGAGCTAAGAAGCCTTTGTCTGGAAACTTATGGTCCCAACCATCTGGATTGGGCCCTAAGGCAGATCAAGGCTGGGAAAGAGGGAGCCCAAGCCTTGAGAGTGATGACTCAGGGGTATCTGAGTGAGGACACATGGTTGACTTAAGAGCCTCCCAGTCTGGGGTCAGCCACCAGGGCCCCCCAAGACAGAGAAATATAGGCCGTGGCTTGAATTCCAAGGCCTTTAATTTGCAGCTAGCATGCCTGTTCCTTGCCTTAGTTCCTCCCGTTGCCATGCCCCATCCCCATGCCAGCACCTCCCAAACTCCCTTCCCTTGCCCTTGTTCCTCCTTGGGGGCCTGGACCCACCTTCCTGGCCTCCTAGGTGGGAGCAGGTGGGGGTGCTGCCAGAGCTCCTGCTGCCCCCAGCATCAACATGGCCAGCGCCTTAGGCCCTGTGGTGTGGATCTTCTCATGCCGGTGTAGGTTGGAGCGCCGGCTGAAGCTCTTGCCACAGAGTGGGCAGGAATAGGGCCGGACGCCACGGTGGGTGCGCTGATGGGCCGTGAGGTGTGAGCTGTGGCTGAAGCTCTTGCCACAGTCGAGGCAGTGGTAGGGCTTCTCGCCAGTGTGTGTGCGGTTGTGCGCGATGAGGTTGGAGCGCTGGCTGAAGCACTTGCCACACTCGGGGCACGGGTAGGGTTTGACCCCTGTGTGGGTGCGCTGGTGGGTGACCAGGGCTGAGCTCTGAGTGAAGCACTTGCTGCAGATGGGACACTTGTGGGGTTTGGCACCTGTGTGCGTGCCCTGGTGGGTGACCAGGTCTGAGCGACGGGTAAAGCGCTTGGCACAGCGGTCACACACGTAGGGCTTCTCACCTGTGTGAATGCGCTGGTGCTGGATCAGCGTCGAGTGGTGGCTGAAGCTCTTCCAGCAGGAGGGGCAGGTGTAGGGCTTCTCGCCCGTGTGGATGATCTGGTGCTGGATGAGGTGTGAGCTGCGACCAAAGCGCTTGCCGCAGTCTGTGCAGGTGTAAGGCTTCTCGCCTGTGTGCGTGCGCCGGTGTGTCACCAGGTGGGAGTGCCAACTGAAGCCCTTGCCACACTGCTCACACTTGTAGGTCTTCTTACTGGCGTCACCATCGCCATCAGGGGCCAGGCCCTCCTCACTGCTCTCGGGGGCCCCGGTTTCCTCCTCACTGCGTTTCTCTGGGAGACCGGTGTTGGGTGGGGCTGGTTCTGGCTGTCTCTGCTCCAGGGGACTGGGCTGCCCATCATCTTTGGCTGGCCCAGGGCTCTGGCCTCTAGCTGCTTGCTGCCCACACTGCAGGCTGTCCCCATGGGCTCTCTCTGCCCTGGTCCTGAAGGACTTCACATCCCCATGGGGTGCCAGGCATGGCATAGGCTCCTCCTTTCCCACCTCCACCGCTCCTGGAGAAAGGGTTTCCAGCCAGAGAGGCTTTTGTGAGGGATCCAGGGGAATTCCAGAGATGGAGACAAGGGCAAGGACCTCAGGGGAGCCCTTCCCCAGGAAGGGCTATGTGTCTGCACCCCATGGGAAACAGAGCCTGCACTGACAAGGGGCACCCGGGAGTGACAGTGATGACCCCACTGCCCACCCATCACCTCTGTACGCACCTCTCTTATCCTCATCTGTCTGCTGGCACAAGCTTGATGCCTTACCCTTGCCCTGCACTTGGGAGGCCCAAAAAGTTCTGCTGAAGGGAAATCCTACCCAAAAAGAGGTTCTGCACTCAGTCATGGACCTTCTGGACCGCCCAGCAGGAGACACACCCCCCAAAAAACTAACAGAGCAAAAGGGGAGCAGGTGCAGCTCTGGAAACAGCAGATAAAACCAGGTGAGCACAAAAATTGCTTGGGGTCAGGTATCCACCCTCTCTAGGAAGCACGTTCCACAGTCACCACCAGACACACTTTTGGGGATGAGTTGAGGCTCTGTCTTGTTTCCCTGAATGAGCATCAGAAGTAAAGGCTGGGCCAGGTCAGCTGCTTGAAACCCCCATCCTCGCATAGCCCAGCAGTGGGCCCGGCAACTCTGGAAACCAAACAATCCCTCACTACTGCACTATACCTTCCTAAGGCCATCGGCAAAAAGGGTTCCTGTGGGAGGGCTAGAGGTAAAGAGATACCAAGCGGGAAGGCCTGGGAGATGAGGGCCAGGGACACTGAATGCCCAGAAGTCAGGGACCAAAGGTCCATTTGCCAAGTCTCCAGGTGAAGGCCCAGGAATTCTCGTCAAGTCAGTAAGGTAGCAGAGAGCCTTGGCCTCCATGACCTGATTCAGGCTCTATCAGAAAAAGGGAATGTTTTGGACCAACCAGATGGTTTACAGCATCTATTGAGGCCTGCCACAGGCCTGCAAATGGGTACTAGGGTCCCTCTGGATCTAGAACTTGTCTCAGACCTGCTGGTCTGAGCCCTGGGAGTGTTAACAACAGGTGGTGAGCAAACCTGAGATAATCAAAAGAAGTGAGCAAGATGGCTGTGATCCTGGGGTCCTCCAAGACAGTGAGGGTCTTGGCCCACTACTAAGGTCAAAAGGTGGCATTACCAAGGCCCCAGCTTCATCTGGACTAGTGGATGTGCAACAGAAGTGTGTTGACAAACTGAATGAATGGATGACAGTGAATGAACACTTGCTTTTCCATGAGAGCTCATAAAAATCTGCTGAGAAAACTAGAGTCTGAAAGTGAGGAGTCAAGGCCCCAGGACTTAACTACTTACTGTGAGAAAAATCGAGGGAGCCAAGGGTTCTCTGAGAAGAGGATACGCCTGTTGGGGCATATGTGAAAGCTCAGAGTCCATGGGTCTGGAGAGTCAGCTGGCACTATGTTTCCCCCACCATGGCCATGCAGCCCTGACCCCAGGGCCAAGCTTTCTGTTCACACTTCTAAAGTTGGACTTCAAGGAAAAAGAGGATGAACTACAGGAATTAGATGAACTACGGAAGAACCAAAGAGAAGCAGAAACTCTAAGTTGGCACTGTCTAGTACAGCAGCCAACTAGCCATGTGTGGCTATTTCAGTTCAAATTTGATTTGATTAAAATGAAATAAAACAAAATACTCAGTTGCTGTAACCACATTTCTAGTGCTCAACAGCCACATTTGGCTTGCGGCTACCATCTCAGCCAAGATACGGAGCACGTCTATCACTAGGAAGGTTCTACAGAACAGCACAGTCTAGATCAGGGGTCCCCAACCCCTGGGCCATGTGGACTGGTTCCAGTCCATGGCCTCTTAGGAACTGGGCTGCACAGCAGGAGGTGAGTGGCCAGTGAGCAAACAAAGCTTTATCTGTATTTGTGGCTGCTCCCCAGCGCTAGCATCACCACCTCAGCTCCACCTCGGATCATTAGGCATTAGATTCTCATAGGTTCAAAAGGTTGGGGACCACTGGTCTAGATGAAATGAGGGGTTTTAATCCCTGGGAAACAGGGAGGTGACATTGGGATGAGCTCCACCTCTGACATCCAGGGCCTCAGGAAGCTGCCGCCCCAGTGTAAGCGCCAGCCCTTACCCAAGGCCAGCCTATTCCGCTTCTGTAGGACATCATGGTAGAAGCTCTGCTGAGTGTGGTCCAGCCGTCCCCATTCCTCCCGGGAGAGGTACAAAGCTACATCCTCAAAGGTCACTGGCATCTGAAACAATACAAAACACTCATTCTGTAGGACATAACAGGACACATAGAAGGGCCTGATGGCGCCAAGATGAAGCTGAGACCCCAGACTCCCAACCTGCTGCCCTGAATGAAGCCTTCCTTCGAGTCTGATGGCGAAGCATGAGCTGCCCATGGATGGATTTTTCTGGGGCAAGAACAAGGCACTTGTGTACAGCAGAAGACAAGAGACAAAAGCAAGAGAGGCCTTCTTTTCTGATGCCACAGCCAAAGCTCAGGATCTCCAGTATGTTCCTCTCCAGCCCCCACTCTCAGGTCCAGTGCTCAGATCTGAAGGACAATTCAGTCAGAGACACTGTCCCTCCGTATCTATTTCTCCTACAGCCTTGGACAGGGACACTCACCTGGGACCAGGCGGTGAGAAGTGCCGCAGCCATCTGCCGGTCTCTGGTCCTCCCTTCATGGGAAAGCACAGGGAACTGGGGGGCAGGGAGGGCTGAGAAAGGAGAGAGGTCCTCAGGGTGGCTACCTCGTCTTGCTGGGCCCTGCTGCTACCCCCTAAATGGGCTCATGCCTGGTACATCCATGGCTGCCTTAAACCCCACCCCTCACCCCACCCCAGAAGAGGGGTAATAGGTTCTGAGGCTATGAGGGGCGGCCTCCAAGAGGTGGGTGGGCAGACATCCAGGCATCTCCCCTAACCATGGCAGGGACCTCTCCCCTCCTGGACTGTGAGCTTCCACCCCACAGCTGCCACTCAGGAAAGTGCTTCTCTCCACATTCTTCTCCTCACCTCTGCCAGGCAGGAAAAAAGCTTTATCTGTCGATCCCTGGCTTAGGGGTGTCCAGCCCCAAGCTCCTTGATCCTTGTCCTGCTGTGATGCCACCTCAGGGTGCAGTTCTTGAGGCTCTGTCTTGATGTGGGGTGACTCCTGAGTGGCTCCCACAGGAACTACCTCCTTTGACTGGGAAAGCATTTCTTGACAAGGATGCCCATGACCTGGAACCTAGGAATGGCAGCCCCCATCAGCACTGGCACGGAGAGTGGGAGACAGCCAAGTTCCATGCCCTTCATGCCCAGGAGGTCCCTGCAGGAGAAGACACCTAAGATCGCTGAACACACAACCAAATATAAGACATAGCTTCAAGGACTGGCCTTGCTTCTTTGTCCAGTCCCCGGGGATCTGTGCATCTCATGCTCACCCCCAAAAGGAAAAGCAGGCAGGCTATTCAAGGCCCTGCCATGTGCAGCCTGGACAGGTGTGTAAAGGGCATCTCTTCTCAATTATGGATTGTTATTTTTAATATATGAGGAAACCAAGTGTAATGAGTTGAATTGTGTCCCCCCACAATTCATGTCTGCTGGGAAACTGGAATGTGACATTATTGAGAAAAAAGGTCTTTGCAGATGTAATTAGTTAAGGATCTTGAGATGAACTCACCCTGGATTTTGGTTGGACCCTAAATCCAATGACTAGTGTCCCTATTAAAGGCACAGACACATGGCAAAAAAGATCATGCAAAGACAGAAGCAGAGATTAGTGATGCTGTCACAACTAAGGGACACCTGGAGCCCCCCAAAGCTGGAAGAGGCAGGAAGGATCCTCCCCCAGATCTTTCAGAGGCCTATCGACATCTTGATTTCGGGTTTATGGCTTCTAGAACTGTGAGAGAATAAATTCCAGTTATTTTAAGCCACCCAGTTTGTGGCCTTTGTTACAGCAGCCCCAGGACACTCAAACACAGGCTCAGAAATCAGACAACAGCTCAAGATCATGGAGCTTGCGAGTGGCTCAGTAAGGATTTGAAATCAAGTATATTGAACTCTAAAGTCACCATGTCTTGAAGGTGACAGGGAAGCATCATGTGGCCTTGGGCTATTTCTGGCCTGACTCAATATGGTTGGAGTAGCTGGAGTTTTTTGGTTTGGAGAAAAAAAAGCCCAAAGGTGCCACTAAGCATGCTGAGGCCTAATGTCCACCTTGGTTAAACAGAGGCGAAATTCTCTCCTGCTCACCCTCTCAGTACTGGACCCCATAGTGGGACTTCAGGGTCCTCCCAGCTTGTCTCCTCTTTGTCACACTAGCCTTACCCCAGCCCTCTGGGGAGGGTGAGGAGCAGGTTTCAGTCAGTCGACCAGGGCTCAAATCCAGAGCCAATCCTCACTAGCTGTTAAACCCTGAGCAGGTACCACCTCTCCACAAAGCCTCAGGGAAGTCACTTCCCTTGCATTGTGAGGCCCCTGATGAAACCTGATTGTCATCCACAGCATAGGAACTGGCCAGCCTTCTGCTGGGAACTCATGCCTATCCCTACCCCACTCTCTCCCACCTCTATCTGCGTTAGGGCCTCTAAGGAAAAGACTCAAGGCCACGAGTCAGAGCACCTGGGAACCACAAGGGTGAGGCAGCCTCGGAAACTCAGCTGCTCTGCCTCCCACCCAGATAACAAGTGAGAAAGTGCTGCCCGCTCTGAAAAGTTCTGGATGAACAAAGAACGGTGCCTGTAATCATTATTATTACTCTACTGTGTGGGCTAACAGAACCCAACATCAGCAGAGAATGCTGTGAATGTATGAGGCCTGTCTGTTACAAAGGCATTATGGAAGGGAAACCGAACAGTGGTAACAATTACCTGTGCTTCTATAGTGGAAAAATTATAATACTTGATTTGTATTTGTACTCAGAACCACTGAAATTACTAGGTGAGGGGACACAGTCTCTCTGACCTAGGTTCTAGCTGCTGTGGGTGTTCTTGTTTTATATGTTAAAATAATGATCTCCTGTGGACTGACAAACTGCTTACAGAGGACTCTTGTGCCCATTATTTCCTCTGAGCCAACCACCTGTGTGAGATGGATGGGAACAATAAGCACATGATCCACATTTTATCGGTCACACACTTGGTTGCCAGAGGACTTGCTCAAGGTCACACACCTGACTATGGCTGACTCATATTCCTCTAATTTCAAGCCTGGTGACTCTGGTTAATTACACACACACAGGCAATACGTACAGAAGACTTAGGTGCTCAGACCCAGAAAGAGGAGATGGGGTCCCACGCTGAGGGCAGTAGAGGGTAGACTGAGGCTTCTCTGTGTGCTCTGGGTGCTATTCAGAGAGCCAGCCTCACCAGTAGGAACCACAACAGCTTCCCTGCTGCCTCATGTGGCCTTTAGTCTGGTGACTACGGAATTTACCAGGCCAAGCAATGCAATTCCACAGAATTGCACAGAAGTCGATTCTCAGGTAGAAGGCATTTTGCATCACACTACCTTTTCTTCAATACCCACCTTCACCCCCATCCACCAGCCCTCCTGCCCCAGTGAGTCCAACTCTTTTCCATTGATCCAGATGCCCTGCCCTGAAGATCCCATCATGCTTTGGTTCTTTCCAGGGCATGGCTCCCCGACCTGGAGCCCTGTCCGTACCTTTTGGGCTCTCTCTTTGTCCTGGATAGCAGGGTTACCTTCACCGTCTGCAGACATTTTCTATCTCAGAGCTAAAAGCACAGTTTCCTCTTATTGGCCAAGCCCCCTCCAGCTCTGGCCAGGAACCTGGAAGAGCAGAAGGAAATCACTGAGTGTTTCCTGGACACCTCTGAAATGCCCTGAAAAACCCAAACAGGACCAGACCCACCTCTGTTCCCAATCAGAAATAAAGCCTCCCTGATGCCACCAAACAGCCTCCCTTCTCTATGTTTTTCAGTCCCTCACTTTGACAGAATGCTATTTTGTATTGTCCCCTTTGTTACTGAAACAAGAGCCCTTAATCTCAGAGCAACTAGCTCAGGGAAAGCCAGGGCTGACTAGGAATCTGTATCTCCTGTCATCAGGAGCCAAAAGGTCTGTAGAGATCCTACAAAACAGGAGCTGGGTGAGGCCCTGCCTGTCACAGCTAGCTCAGCTGTGTGTCCTACCATCTCCCTGGCCCAGGACACACCATATATGCCCTGTGCTCGGCTTGACTCGGCCACTGGGGATCCAGAAATTGAGCCGCCAGCTCTCGGCAATCCTCCCTGTGGTTGCAACTACCCGCCTGGGCCCAGGATTTCATCCTGCTCACATTCCCAAACGATGTCCTTCCCCTTCCCCAACCAGAGTCCAGGCCCTTCTCTCCAAGATGTCCACCTCCGACCCCATTCCCTCTTGCCAGCAGCCACCCAGAAGAGTCTCAGAGTCCAGGGGACCTCTGGAGCCCCCCTCTTACTGAGGTGGAGGTGGAGGGGGCACCTTGAGAAGCAGGGCTTCCTCCCCTGAGAAAATTGTCTCTGCAGCCAGCAACGGGAGCCGGGTGGAGACTGGGATTAGGGACAACAGGAAGTCCCTCCCAAATCCTGTTCCCCATGCAGCTGCAGTCCTACAGGGTTCCTGGCTTCGAGGGTTCCGGGTCTGGGGTCCCGAGGCGAGCTGCACCTGCTCTTGGCAGAGAGGTGACTTCCAGATCTGTATTGCCAGCTCATGATCACTTTACCAGGCTCATACATACTTGTGATACTAGCTAAGCAGGGGCTCCAAAGTGGGAAAATATATTTTGTGGGAGGATTTTGATATTTGATGTTTCAAAGAGAGCATTGCAACTGTCCTCAAAGGAGAAAGGACAATGCTGGGTGGAGGGACATGATGGTCCTTTTCAGCACCCTTCAGTGTTTCTGAAGGTCTATGGTGTCTCTGTGGAGATGTCCCTGGATTTCATTTAAGGCCCCCAGGCTGGTCAGCAGGTCGTTTGGGTTCCTCCTAAGAGTAAGACAAAGTTCTCTCTTTATAAGAGCAAACTTAGGAAACAAAAAGGCCTGGGGCCCCTCACCCCTGATGCTTTACACCTCAAAAAGATGTGAGATCAATCTGATTTTTCTAGATTCCCCACCCCTACTCCCAGCTCCTTCTCAAGACTGGGGATAGAGAGAATAAAGGGGTCTGACCCAGCTGTCTATGGGGTCCCAAACCTTCAGACATCCCTGACTTCATAGTCCACCTCTCAATCAGGAAAGGGGTAGGGGCCAGCCCTAAGTCAGACTCCAAAAAGATTCCTCCAGGAAATGTTGCCATGCCCACTGCCTTTGACCCATCAGAGTCCCATGGGATGCATCCACTTAACCCAGTAAGACAGGCATGAGTAGCCCCCATATCAGCTCATGGGCATAATATGAAGGCTCATAAGGGTTTAATTTTTTTAAAAAACCTAATTTTCAACATCTAAAACTTAGAAGAATTCTCATAAAATTGATTTTCTTGAAAAATCAGAATATCTGGCAACCCTGGACTTGTATTCCCCACATTTGGTCCCCACTTGGCCCCTGCAGCATTCTGAGTTTGTAACTCCCCTTTGGAGATAAAATGCTTTAGGAGTCTTATAATTCTGATCCATTCTACTGTCACTCTGCTGAAAGAAAAATTACCCCTGGGGTTTATCTCTGTCAGTATTTCCAGATGTTTTAATACTCAGGGTAAAAAGAGATGTAGAAAAGTAGCAAAAATTAATATTGTTTTCAAGCCAGAGAGAGCTACAAACAGAAAAAGCCACAGGGATCCCTGGAAAGATGAACTGCTTAATCCGTGAGCACATCTTTATTGAGGAGCACAGCCAGTGTCCAGAGTAGGAAACTCACTCCTGAGGCAGACCATTTCAGCTCACAGCAATACCAGGAGTGCACCGAGTACAAAAAGTGTGTGTCCTGCTTCCTCGGCAAAGTTTCTCTACTAGACAAAAGAGACACTTGAGTGATACTGGGGAAGCCCAGAGGTTCAGATCCCATCAGGGGATCGCCTACACTACACCAAATAAAGTTTCAACATTTATTCGACTGTTTAAAAATATTTATTGATCACCTAATATATGACAGACATTAGCCCCTTCCTGAGAATAAGAGGAAATCTTTCCAGGGCTGGCTCTAGGACTAAGCAGGTCTAGGAGGAAGGGCTCTCAGATTTGTTGTGTAGGAATTTCAGTCCCTGAAAGAGTTCAGAAAGGCACCTGGGCAGGGTGAGTCACTAAGTAAAGCAGAAATCAAAACCTAAATCCATCTGGCAGCCAGGCAGTACCACAAATGACCAGTGCCTTGGGAGTAAGACCAAAGTGGAGCAGTGCTTCAGGGCCTCAAGAAACCATATTTTGTTTAAAAGGGACAGATGGGGGCCCAGTATTGCAAAAGCTTGAAGATTTTTCAAGAGAAGCCAAAAATAATCAGATTTCTATGTGAAATATTCTGACTTTTAAATGCTGACGAGTAAAATTAAAAACAAAAACAAAACAAAGAAAAACAAACCCTCCATACGACTCCAACACAAAACTCCGCTGTCCAGGTCACAAGTCACCAGTTCAGGGATGTACTCACCTCAGGAGCCTGTCATAGGGATAGCTATCATGGATGAAGGCGCTTATCGGAGCTTCAGGCACGGAAAACACAAATGCCAACTCTGGTATCAGGCAGCTTCACTGCGCTTGAGTAAGAAGACACCACCTTTAGGAAATAAATCACGGTCTACCCTCAGAGACTGGCCTGGGAGCTAACTCAGGTCTTATAGATGACCTTACAAAAAACACCCGGAATAACAAAAACTAGAAAAAAGAATCATCTGAAGTAACAAAAACAACAACAACCAGGTACTAATTAAGGTGATTAAGCCAGGCTGGAGACAGGACAATTCAGAGATCTAGCCTTAGAAAGGAAAGATCATAGGAAAAAATAAAGGAATGTCGGAGAGGCCAAGAAAAACAGCAATAATTGAGTAAACAGCAAAGCGGATGTTAAAGAGAAGAAAAGAAAACCAGTGTGTTAAATAGGGGTCCCAGGAATAAACGTTTTTTAAAGTAGAAAAAACTAAGAACCCCCAGGGCCACTGAAGATCAAGTCGTGGGAGTTCACGCGGCCCGCGGCCCATTCACCCCCGGATTCGAGGTGACGCCGCAGCGGCTGGGTCTCCTAAGGCAAGGCGGCCGCAGGGGAAGCGTTCGGAGCCGCAGGAGCGGTAGGAGCCCCAGGAGTCCCGCGCGCACCAGTCGGCACCGCCCAGCTCCGCAGACCACCGAACACAAACGCCGGGATCACGTCGTCCAGGCAACGACGCTGCTCCAACGCCGCACCGCCCGAGATGTCGGTGACTGGTTTAAGACGCTATGACTCCGCCCCTCCACGGCACCGCCCATCCGCCCTACCTGCGCGCTCCCGTCCGCGCCCCCGAGGGGCAGCCCTGCGGAATGGGGAGGGTCACCCTAGTGCCGCCCAGCCGTGACCGGTGTGTCGGCATTTCCCGTCCGGCTGCCCCATTCCAACTTCCGGTTTTCCCGGCTCTCTCGCAATTGTCAGCCTGTGGGCCCCAGGCGCGGAGTCATCGGAGGCGGTGGGAACCGCAAGGCATATTCCGGAGTCCTCGAGTCGGTGTCCGCCGTGGGGAAGCTAAAGCTATCTGAGCGCGGCCCCCTGCCCAAGGGCGCCAGCGCCGGGCCTCCATGCTGGAGACTTGGAGCACAAATTCCAGCCCAGCGCTGGGTCCAGCCTCCTGGGACAAAGGTCTCCCCCTACACTCGCCTGTTTTGAATTGTTTTGTTTCAAAAATGGGACTACACCGTATGTTGCTGATCTGCCCCCTCTGTGTGCGTGACACATATCTTAAGAGATTGTTCAATATAAAAAAAATAGAGAAAAGAAAACATGCATCGTGTCAAAGACCACAACAGCCAGACATTAGTTAAAGCGATGGAAAGATATTTTATTCAGTAAATACAGACAGTAGGGGAAAGAGCTGAGCGCCGCCATCCCCTTAGACTGGGTCTTTTAAAGAAAGAATGAGAGACGGGGAGAACGGGGTTTAGTCAGAGAAGTAAAAAATTCCAAAAAGCTGGTCAGTGTAGATGTGATTAGGCTAGGTGTGTCTGATAGCCTTGAGGTGTGGAAATCAGGAGTCTATTACCCAGTGGGGCAGGGAGACAGACGCTGTATTCTTCTTTAGTACTTTTCAAAGGAATGGCTCTCAGGTTCATGACAGGTGCTTCTGGGTTTTAAGAGACACATATTCACAGTTATAAAGTTAACAAATGCTCTAAGAAAGGGAGGTCAGGAACCAATCATATGTTGGCCAGAGCAAACAGTAAATTTTCCTGGCAGCAGCGTTGAGCTTTTTACAGGCAGGCATTTTAATGGGGGCTGGGGTCATCCGAGCCTTATGCTGCTAGAAGCAGTGCCACAGTTTGGTCGTCTTAGTACAGGTTTGGATAGAGTGGTTGTGTGCTGAGTTCTGCAGTTCTCAGGTGGCGCCTTGCTGTTTTGTTTTTGTTTTTGCTTTTTTGTTGTTGTTGTTTGTTTGGCACGTTTCTTTGTATAGCTATATCAGTTTTTTCAACCAAGTCCGTACTCACCACCCAATCCTCGATGCCTTTTTTTTGCAGCAACTGGAACTACCCAGCAGCTATAATCATAGAGCCTTTGTTCCTTCCTAGTGAGTGAGCAAAACTAACATCTGATCCTGCAAACAGGGCAGGCAGAGAGGCTGCCAACCCAATCCTGGCTCCTGGATCCCAGCCAAGATACTGGCCTGGCAGCCTGCCCATCACAGTCACCTTTTCCTGCCCCTGGGCAAGCTCCAGGACAGGAAGCTCCTCCCTATGTAGCAACACCAAGCACTTCCTTCCTTGCTTGTCAAGGCTAGCTAGCATATTCATCCTCAGCCAGGTAAGCCACCAAGCTTACTAGGGTAGACTGGATATGTTCGCCGAACACCCATATTCCACCTTGCTGGACACTATCTGGGAGCTAAAAACAACTTAAAGCACAGGCAGAGAAGGGACACTATTAAAAATTAGCTTAATAGTCACTTGGCTAGCCCTTTGGGGTGGAAATTAGAGTAAATTGTTACTCTCCCTTTAAAGGTTGATGCATTTATTGGAAATTAGGACACTGTCATTATCTCAAAATACTCCTCATTGCTGCTCACCACTTCCTACTCTCTGATACTTTGTGTCCCCCAATCTTGGGTGGAGTTTCAGGCTATATTCATTCATATAAGCCAAAGACTGAAGCAGGTGGGGATGGGGACACTCAGGAGGCATTCTGACTGGCTCAGCATCAGAAGGCCCCTATCAAAGGCCCCCTCATGGGAGCAGATGGCAATGGCACCCAGGCAACAATGCTTGATGTCCTTTTATGCGGATTTTTTTAGCCCTTCATCCTACTGCAATCTCTGTCCCCTACTTACTCCTCTACATGTGATGTGATCTTTCACAAGAATCTTTTATGTTCCTTTTACTCCACTGGATGTGAAAAAATGTAGATATTCCATTTGCTTTTATCTCATCCTTTAAAAAATCTATCCATGTGGATGCTTTATAATGTGAAAAAAAATCAGCTAATGATAGAAATCAGGGTTCTTTGAAGAAATGGCTGATCCTAGGACTGGGGCAAGAAATGCACTAGATGAGTTTGCAGATGGTGGGAGGGAAAATGTTTTAAGTTTTTTAAACAAGTGTGTGGCAGAACCTTCTAAAGCTGAACATCCACATACCCTGTGACATAGCGATTCACTCCTGGGTACAAATCCAGCAATAGCTTACATATGTGGTCACCAGAGACACACAAGAACTACTTGATGTAGCCTCAAACTGAAAACTACCCCCTATCTAGACAATAGAATTAATAAATAACACAATGGGAAATACTATTCAAAGAACAAGCAACACATGGATGAGTCCCCTGTTGTGGAGTAAGACCATAAGTGTTCCAATAATGTGACTTCACTTACAGGAAGTTCAAAAACAAACCAAACGGACTTCGGACTGAAGTCAGGATAGTGATGGAGGAAAGGATACGACCAGAAGGGGGCACCAGTGTAGCATCTGGAGTATTGTTAAATTGATTCTATAGGGATGATGGTTAAAGGGCTGTTTTCACTAGCCAGAAATCCATCATGCTCTTCATTTTTTATTTGTGTGCATTTCTATATGTTACATTTAAACGTTTGCTTTAAAAAAGCGAATGAAGAGAAACCAGTTTGCCTATTGCTGTGGCCCAGGCAAGAGATGATGGTGATGTGGACTTGGGTGATGGCAAATAGAAGTAGAAAAACAGGCAGATTTGAAAATTATTTAGAATATCAGACCTATGGAACTTAGAGATTAATGATATGTGAGAATGAGTGGGTCAAAAAGTGGGTCAAGGATATATCCCAATTTCTTGAGTGATTGAATGGATTATACTACATTTGCCTAAATAGAGAATACCAGAAAAGACAGGTTTGATGTGGAATATTAATTCAATCTACATTTAGTGAGGATTTACTATGTGCTGGGCACTGGGAATACAGCAGTATATGGCAACAAAGCCACTCTCGTGCAGCTTGCATTTAAATGGCTGGATTAGTGGTTTTGAACATGAAGACTTTGAGGCATTTATGAGACAACCAAATATCAATGTCAAGTGGACGAAAAAGTTGAGAAGCAAAATATTAACACAAGGCTATTGGCACTGAGACTTGTTACTGAGGCCACAGTGGCTATGAAACCACCAAGGGCGGTATATTAGTTATCTCATGCTGCATAACAAATGATCCTAAAACATTGCAGCTTAAAACAAATATTTGTCACCTCAAGATTTCTGCACCAAACAGGGCTTAGCAGGGTGCCTCTAGTTCAAAGTCAAGAGTTATATAGTCATGTTGTCAGCTGGAGTTGTGGTCTCATTTTAAGACTTGACTTGGGGGAGGAGAATCCACATTGGCTGGCCTTGGTCCCTCACCACATGGGCCATTCCACAGACTTGGCTCCCCAGGGCGAAGCAAGCAAGAGAGTGAGAAGATACATATGAGAGCCCCCAAGAGAAACCACAATCTGTTTACAACCTAATCTCAGAAGTGATGATACCCCATCACTAAACAGATTGGATTCTGTTTATTAGAAGCAATCACTAAATCCAGCCTACACTTAAGGGGAGTGGATTCCACAAAGGTGTGAATAACAAGAGACAGGAATCACTAGAAGCCAGGATGAAATAGAATAAGAAGAGGCCCCTTAGGCCAGAACCCTTGCAGGATGCCAATAAAGTTAATGATCAGGTGAAGAAAGATAAGTTGGTGAAGAAGACAGAAAGGAGACACTGGAGAAGAAGAGAAAGAAAAACAAGAAATAGAAGAGTGTGGGTCCCAGAAGCCAATAGAGTCCTAAGGAAAATAGAAGTTCAAATCCACTGAGAGGTCAAGATGGGAACCAGTGAACCAAAGAGACATGGTTTGTAGATTATCCCCAATGGGGGAGACAAACAAAAGTCAAGTAAACAAAAAAAGCAGTAAATGAATTACAGATCGATAAGTGCCTTGAAGGAAACAATAGTGCACACAAAGAGAGAATGCTTTTTAAAGGATGGACAGAAGCAGTTGTCCCAAGGGAACTGAAATTTAAGAATGAGGAGGAAACTGGGGTTGAGGTGAAAACATCCATTCCAGGTCAGGCCAGTAAGGTGGGATTAGACTGGCTTGTTCAGGAATTGAAAGGTGGTGACTGGAATATGGCAAGGAAAGGAAAAGAGGGCATTAGATGAGATCCATGATAGGAAGGGGCCTCCAGAGTGAGCCATTCGGGTTTAGTTCTAAGTGTGATGGGAAGACACAGAAGAGCTTAGAGCATCAGAGTATAAGGACTCGATTAAATAACTTGCTGAAGTCACACAGATAGCAGCAAATAGCAAAGCTGAGACTGCAATTCAGGCCTTCAGAGCTTCAGATCTCCTGCCAATAAGACAGACAAGAAGATAAAAGGCTTGGGGACAGTGAAGAAAGACTGTGACAGGCCAACGCTCACCTCACGTTCTCATCAAAATCCCTGGTGCTTCTGTACCAGGGCTGGCCCTCAAAAAGGGGACCTCAGTGAAGGTCCTCAGTGAGGGGTCTGCCTGTGCCATAAACACCCTCTAATTGCTCCTTCAAGATTGTGACAGCCAGAGGAAAATGGTGGGGTTACAGTGGCAGGAAAAGATGTTATTAATGCAGTTTAGAGAGACACTTAAGCCAGTGGATTAACTAGAGGTTATTCAAGCAATCATAATGCTTTTAATAATTCTTCCCAGAGCTGGAAAAAGATTTCTCCCTTTGCCCTGAATTATTCTAAATAGAGAAATCCTATGGAAATTGAAAATAGAGGGAAATTAATTTTTCTTTTACAATCTCTAAAGAGATGAAAGATGAGGACCCCATCAGTCAGCACTGTCAAATGCTTTTGCTTACCTGGCTGATACTAGACTTAATTTTTTTTTTCACATTTAATAAATAAATGGTAAATTGGGTGTTTTGTTATTTTTTGAGACCACCAATTACTTCCAAATAAAAATCTAAGGTAATAAATAGAATAGTTTAAGTCTGAGTTTTCAAGATAATTTTAGGAGATACTGAAATATACTCCATATAGGTAGATTAATGTTAAAAATCCTTTGGGGACGTGTTTCTCACTTACCAACTGTTACTAAATAAGTAACAATTCAGCGATTTCACAAGAATTTTTGTCTGGATAATACTCTGGGAGAGGGGAGTGTATTTTCAAACATCAGGAAGAATTTGAAGAAATTCAATGTTCGTTAAAGCCCCCCCCCCTTTTTTCCCTGCAAAGTATCTAGTTAATGATATGTCAAAAGGACTCTCTGCTTCAGGGACCTGGTACTATCCAGACTGTGAGCCTCATGGGGGCAGCACTCGTCCATTCCACTCAGCTCACATCCACTCAGCACATTTCCAGAATGAATGAATGAATGAATGAATGAATGAATGGTGCATGCACGCGGTGAGCTAGGAGCAGGGATATTAGGCAAAGCCCATATGCAGGCTGAGGTTTAGGAACAAAGCAGGCCAAAAGCTACTGTTGGTCTTGTCTCACTCCAGGCACCTGCCTTTCCGCCTGGACGTTATTCTGGTAGTTGGGTACTCCTGTTTCGAAGGTCCTGGAAATTCATGTTAACAGAGAACCCGCAATCTTCCTGCTGCGCTAACCCTGTACTGTTACGCTCCAGGCCAAACGCCCGGAGACAACCAGGTAAGATCCTTACCCAGACAGGCAATTCTCCTCGTCCAGCCTCCCCCACTCTGAAGGGTCAGGTATGAGATCGCGTCCTCGAAGGCCACACCCAAGGGAGCGCATGTCAGTCCTGGAGCAAATGTAGCGGCAGTGGTAGCAGCGCCTGGGGCGGGTGCGAAGGCCCAGGTCTGGGCGCCCTGGAGTCGCCCCCGCCCAGCCCCGCCCAGCCCCGCCCATGGGCGGGCCGCAGCAGCCCGGGGCAGAAAACCTCCGGGGAGGAGTCCGCGTGGTGGAGCGCGGGTTGGGGAGCACGCGGCAAACCTTGGAAGACGGTGGGACCTACCTGTTGCTCCTCAGTCGTTTCGTCCGTCCTGACATGTGCCAGGCGCTAGGCTAGGCGCGGAGGACGCGGAGCAGACAGGAGAAACACCACTGTCTGCAGGGAGCTTGTGGTCCAGTGAAACGCACAATAGACAAAGGAACAAGATAAGCCCCGGTGCTAAGCGTAGGAAGACAGCGACCCTTCAGAGGAGCCAGAAGGAGCTCAGGGTCTGGCTCTGAGGGGCGAGGCCTGGGATGAGGGGCGGCTAGCCGTGCAGGTGGCCTCGGGTCTCCAAAACAGGTCGTGCAGTGGGGGTGTCCACGGGCCCTGAATGCCCAGGGCGCACTACAGAATCCAGAAGAAAGCGCCCTCAGGGCTGCCACCAAGAGCACAACGGAAAAAGGCCTCTTAGAGAAAAGGGAAAGGCTTGACTTTCGAGTCAGAGTCAGTGGTGAGGTCACTTCCCCTCCCGGGAGACCCTGCTTTGTTATTGATAAAGCTGAGAACAAAAGCCTCCTGGCAGGATTCTTGAAAGGATTTTAGGTGGCAATGTTGATGGCGCCCTCTCTAACCCCATTACATGGTCCTATTCTGTTTCCTTCTTAGTGCCCACCACTGTACCCTGGTTTGCAAGCCCCTGGGATCAGGGCTTCTTTCCACTTACCTGTGTCTTCAGCGTGTACAATTGGAGCTGGCACAAG
The DNA here is from genome assembly GCA_004027375.1 of Macroglossus sobrinus. Taxonomy (NCBI): domain Eukaryota; kingdom Metazoa; phylum Chordata; class Mammalia; order Chiroptera; family Pteropodidae; genus Macroglossus; species Macroglossus sobrinus. The sequence goes on along the minus strand of PVKZ01000493.1, from coordinate 316,358 downwards.
GCAGCCTTTGGCAAGGATTTGTTGCATGAATGAATGCCTAGCAAAGAGTCTGGCACAGCAGGCATTTTTAAATGGCAGCTCGTGGCCCCCTCCCAACTCACCCCCCCAAAAAAAAATACAGGCCGACAGACCCCCTAGGGGCACTGGGCCAGTCTTGGTTAAAAGAGAAATAGATTGTACATGGAGGAGTAATTAGACTCAAGCAGTAGGGGGTTGGAATTTGGATTAGCTGCTTTGTCTTTATTTCTTTGGCCCCGCCCTACATTCTCCCCACCCCAATCCCAAACTGGGAGGTTAAGGGTTAACTCTAGGAAGCCCCCACATCACCTGGATGGGACTGGGGCAGGGAACTTCCTGTTCCATTTTCCCGGAGTCCTCCGGGCTGGCTGAACCTGACTCTGGTCCTGCGGCTCTCAGAGAACCCCAGCACCTCCGCCTCTGGAGTGGGGACCCGGAGTGGTGAGTTCCAGGGAGGCCTAAGGTGCAGGCTGCCAGAACAGACATAAGGAGTCACAGCAGCTTGAAGAGAGAGTTGGAGGGAGGGGACATTCCAGGCCTGGATGGTCAGGCGAGGGATTCAGTGGCTGGAAGAAAGTCCGGGGAGGGTGTGGGTGGTCTGTGCTGGAGAGGAGCCCAGTGCCAGCAGCATGGCCAACATCAGGGGGCTTGCTGTACCCACCGGGGTACAGGCTCCATGTACCCCCAGGTGGACTGACTGGCCTCAACTCAGCCCAGCATTGGGAGGAGAGCCTGGCCGACAAAGACAAGTAAGCCTGTTCTGCCAACTGTGTCCAAAGAGAAAGGGAAAGGTCCTGGCCAGAGACCCCAGCTCTGGGCTCTCCTGTTGTCTGAGCAGGTTTCCTAGCAGCACCTTTACCCTGGGCTGGTCTAGCCTATGCCTCCCCCATCTCTCTGGGCTCCAAATTAGGTTGGTCAAATATTAGAGTCTGGTTGTAGAGTCTCCCCACCCCCTACCTCAGCCCACCCCCCACAGATATGCATATTAACAGCTTTTGTCCCGGGGACCTGGGGGTGGGGTAGGGAGGAAGAGATTCTAAGGCCAGCTTCCCTGGAATTCTACCTCTTTCAAACCTTTCGGTGAGATCTCACTTGGAGGTTCCGGTGCCCCTTCTGTCTAGGCCTGATGACTGGAATTCAGAACTCCCTTGTTTTTTTTCTGATTCACCCTCTGATTGCCAGCTAAGACGAGGCAAATTGCACAGGGCTGGAGGAAAACTTTCTTTTCTGTTTCTGAGCTTTGGCAAGGTGATCAATATCAGCATTCTCAATTTAAAGTAGATATCTTTGGTGTGACCTTCAACAAGTTACCCATCCTCTATGAGGGTGTTCTTTGCACTTGGCAAATGGAGAAATTACAATTTATCCTGTGGGCTGGAGTGGAATTAAGCAACCCAGATGAGCACACAGTACCTGCCAGCTGTTAATACAAGGTTTCTGGTTGCACGTGATTGGTTCTCTAATTATTTTGCTCTTGCTACCAAAACATGATGAAACATAAACCCATTTTCTTGAACATGTAGCAGACCTTTTCTGAAACACGTTTACATGCATTTCTCAAAAATTACAACTGCCAAGTAGCCATTCTCATTGTTATTTCTACTAACAAACATCTAAATCACTGTAAGTACTGGGTGAACAGTTGTTGAGGGAGACCCAGTTCCCACTCACAGGCCTAGGGGTGAAATACGCTCAACAGAGAGTGATACTGGAAGGGGAGAGAGACAGGTGCCTGGTGTGTTGTGGAGTCAGAAGTAAGGTGACAATGGGTGGAAGAAGTCAGTGGTAAAAGGAAAAGCCCCACATATGGTGAGGGCCACAGTGCAGGAAAGAATGAAGTTGGACAGGCTTGGGGGAGACAGGAGATGCTATATGGGGTGGGGAGAAGCTAGGGAGGTGCTGAAGGGAGGAGGAGGAAAGAAAGGAAGATTATGGAAGGAAGTTAGACTCAAGAGTAGCAGGAAAGTGGGGGAGGGGAAGGAGGTAGGAAGATGCTGGAGGGAGGCTGGAGAGATGGCGGGCTGGCCTAATCTGGTGGTCAGGTGGTCAGGATGTAGGCCTGAGTCTGTTTTAGCATCTTGACCCTCCTCTGAGGCAGGATGTACTAGGATCAAACTTAAAAAACAAAATAAAACAGGTTTTCTCTTTGACCACTTCACACCCCACTCACTTCACCTGAAAAGGAGGTTCAGAGAATACTCAGCCCCACAGCCTCATATCAGGAGGGTTCAGCAAACTGTCCTAAGCTCTAGATTAGGCCGGTTTCTCCCTGGCTCCATTGTCAAGGCTGGGTTACCTTCTTGGGCAAATGTCTGTACCTCTGAGCATTGGTGTCCTCACTTATAAAATGGGACCAAATGTTAGTTAATGCTCACTTGTGTTATTACCCAATAATAATGAGAACAATAATAGCTCTTATGCACACCCACCATCTACTCCACTTAGGTGTTGGGAAGTGATACAGGATGCTTTCTTCCTATTCCCCGGTCTGGGGTGCCCATGGGGTGGGGGTGAAGGAACAGGTTTGGGAGAAGCTCGTTTGTAGCCTTGAGGCTGGAGAGCAGGGGGGCAGAGAGATGTTGCAATTTTGGTTTCCATGTTCATAAAATAATTCCTGCCTGAAATAAAATATAAAATTGCCCCCAAAGCCCTGGAACAAAAGTATAGGTCAGTTCAGAAAAAGTTGTGCTGAAGGACTGAACTGAGTAGCCTGTGAGTGAGGCTCCTACTTTGGTAGCTGGGCTACCCCCTAGAAAGGGAGGAGTAGCCCCACGCAACCATTTGGGGTAAGGGGCTGAGTGGGCTTAGAAGGGGAGGTGGGGGAAGTTGTCAGTCACATGGATCCAGTGTCCCCTGGTGGCCAGATAGAAACACTTGCTAGCTAGACTCAGGGATGGAATACCTCCCAGAGGAGTAGATAAAGAGGAAGAATCCAGAATTTAAAAAAAGAATAAATTTAGCAAAGAAAAGGAAATGATTGTCTCTCCTGTCCATCAAGCTCCCATGGACACACCCACTAAAAGCCTCTGAAATAGGTAAGGCAGATTTAGCCTGCCTTGGAGACATATCTGTCACAAACCTCTGCAAGCTATAGTCTCAACCTCTCACCTGGAGACCTGTCCATCCATCCCAGCTCCTCAGCTCGCACTGGCCTCAGGATGAAACCCAGGGAAGTAAGCAGACTGGAACACCAAATGGGAGCTCAGCCCTGCACTGGTCAGCTGAGTGGCTTTGGCCTTGACTGCTGAGAGCCTCCCCCAGAGCCATAAAGTGAAGGTCAGGATATCTAGTCAAAGATCAAATGCATGAGCTTTCCTCTTAACCTTTTATCTTTAAATTTTTTGAACTTCTAGAGCAGTTGAAAGAGCAGTGCAGTAAACGTCCATGTGCCCATCTCCCAGATTCCACAGTCGCTGTAATTTTGCCACATGGGCCCTGTCGGACCCTAAATATCGCTGGACCTTCATGTCCCTTCACTTCCAAATCCTTCAATATTTAAAATAGAGACATTTCCTACATACCACAAAACCAAAATTTTACCTCAGGAATTCATCTCCATTATCATTTAGTGTTCCATCTATATTCAAATTTCCCCAACTGACCCAAGAATAATTTAGAACTTTTTTTAAAGCCCAGGTTTTAATCAAGTCCCTTCATTTGGTTGTAAGGAGTGTTAGTTTCCTCTGGAGCAATGTGCCCCCTACAGGCACTTATTTTAAATAACAAACTAAAGAACCTGGGCCAGCTGTTTTGGGGAATGTCCTGTCTTTAGGATTTGTTTGATAATTTCCTTGAGGGATCATTTGACTTGTTCTTATTCCCTAAAATGCCCTTTAAACTGGAAGTTGGGTCTGAAGGCTGAATTGAATTGTGATGGAACATTTTCGGTAAGGACTCGTCTTTGATGGTGCCATGTACTTCCCATGGCAAAACATTAAGAGGCAGGGAAAGCCAGGTTGTTCGCTCTTGGGGGTGCCAACCTTGATTGCTGGGGTAAAGTGAGGAGAAGTTCTAACTGCTGCAGGAGTGAACAATAATACAGAACTGTCCATTTTCTCTGGCTTTGGGGCACTGGTCCAGCTGAGCTAGTACCCATGACCAGTGCAAGAAATTATTCCTCTGGATACTATATTTTTTGGCATCTCTTAACATCACAGGTGGGAGCAGAGAAGGAGAGAGACTCGAGAGTGGAAGCTGCTGTGTTGAGGTGTCTCTCAAGGTGAAGGATGCTTGTAGAAACTGTCCCAGCTGCACAGGAACCAGAGCAACTTGGAGCAGTCAAACTGGAAGAAGATGAGGTTTCTGGCCCAGATGATCCCAGGCGGCCAGAGATCAGGCTCCGGCCGGAGGTGGCTCACCAGCTCTTCAGATGCTTTCAGTATCAGGAGGACATGGGGCCTAGGGCATCACTGAGCCGGCTTCGGGAGCTCTGCAGCTATTGGCTGCGGCCGGCTCTGCATACCAAGAAGCAGATCCTGGAACTACTGGTGCTGGAGCAGTTTCTGAGTGTGCTGCCCCCATACCTCCTGGCCCGGCTACAGGGCCAGCAGCTCAGGGATGGCGAGGAGGTGGTGCTGCTGCTGGAGGGTGTCCAGAGGGAGTCCATTGATGTGGGGCCACTGGTAAGAGGGTGGCAGCCAGGTGGGCTGAACAGCAGGTGGGAAAGACAAGGCCTTTATTGCTCCATTAAGAAATCAGTGAACACTTCACTTTCCCCCTCCCAACAATTCTTTCTTAACCTCCTAATTCCTTCCCTGGCTAACTCTCACCTTTCCTCTGTCCCATTTCCCTTGGAACATAGATTACCCTGTCTGTTACCTAACATGGATGTGTTTTGAACAGGATTTTAGTTTTAATGCTGGCAAGAATTATCCCCGTGCAGACATCACCTTGGAGGAACAGGGGGGCCCTTCCCAGGTCTCTAGCCATAGCCCCAAAAAAGAAGTGCCCCCAGATGGGCCTCCAGCCCTGGAGCCATCAAAGGAACTCCTGCCATCTCAGCCAGAGCCCTCCGACCCTACTGAGCAGGGGGCTTGGAGAAGTCTCCCAGGTTCAAAGCAGCCACTGAGCCCAGATCCCAAGAAGACATTCCAGGCCCTGCAAGAAAGTGGTGAGGATCTGCTGCCCAAGGAAGGTGGGAGGCCAGGTAGGGAGAGAAGTGGGCAGTTTCCCTGGTTGACAGGAATGGGGAAGCCAAGATGTCTTTCAGGGGGCCCTGGGGTACATGTCCTCATAGCCTCATGATGGATAAGACTGGCTTCTCACAGCTCTTTCTTTCTCCCTCAATGCTGTCAGCTCCCCAGGGCCCAAAGCTGTGGCCGGAGGAGAATTCCCATGATCAAGAACTGGCAGCTGTGCTGGTAAGTTGGACTGTTCTTCTCATACCAGGTTATTTTGCCCAAAACGTTCTCTGCCTCTGCAGTTTTAGCAAATCCATGTCTTCCTGAATTTAAGCCTTGAAAGCTCTTAATTCCCCTCAAATCCCAGAGCCCTGTCCTGACTCACCAAGAGTCTCTGCCCCTCCTTTTGTTACAGGAGTCCCTTACCTTTGAAGATGGCCCAGCAAAGAAGGCAAGGCCTGAGCATCCTTTGGGTAAGAGGCCCTTTCTGGACTTAAGGTCACTTTCTTTTCATGTAGGGAGTGGTTCCTGAAGCTCTAGACCCTACCTGACACTTTGGCCTCTTTAGCTAAAAATGTGGTACTTTGATGATGAGATATTTATACAAAGATTTCATGTGTCTGGTCTAATCATCAATCTCTTTAACTCTGAGCTTTTAAACTACATGGTCATGGGAGTGCTTGCTGATGGGTAATAGATTTCCATTTGCGGAAATGACCAAGATCTAGCACTGGTTATAATGGTGACAGTCGCACAACATTGCATATGTATCTAATGGACCTCAATTGCACACTATAAAAGTTACATAGATAAATTGTAACTTTATTGGCTTTTTACCCCACCCACTCACCAGCTTTGCAAGTTCCTAGATTTCTTTCTGCTTCCAGGCAATGAGGTTCCAGCAATTCCTAGGATCCTCTCAGAATCAAACTGGCTGTCTTATTTTCTACTTTCACAGGTTTTGGAAGCAGAAGCCCAAACGAGGAGGGTAAAGAAGATCCCAAAGGGGCTGCCTGTCCTGCTGCCATCTCGGCAGCGTCTCAGGCAGGTAGTCCCAGGGCGGTAGAAGATCCCCAAGTACAATCACTTGGGCAGAGCTCTGGGGTGAACAGCTCCCTTAAAAAAAGGTCCCCCACAGGCAAGAGTGAGGTTCTAGATGTCAAAGTGGCTGAGAAACCCTCCACTCCCGAGACAGAGATGAAATTCATCTGCACAGAGTGCGGGGTGTGCTTCCCAAAGCTGGCCCGCCTGGAGGGGCACCAGCTGCGTTCTCACCCAGGCTCGCGGTCCTTCCCATGCCTAAGCTGCGGGAAGATCTTCGGCCGCAATTCCATCCTTAAGCTGCACATGCGCACGCACACAGACGAGAGGCCACATGCCTGCCACCTCTGCAGCCACCGCTTTCGTCAGAGCTCACATCTGAACAAGCACCTGCAGACGCACTCCGAGCCTGCCTTCCTGTGCGCTGAGTGTGGTCAGGGCTTCCAGAGGAGGGCCAGTCTGCTGCAGCACCTGCTGGCGCATGCTCGGGACCAGAAGGCCGCCTGCACGCAGGAGACCAAGACCAAAGCTCAGGAGCTGGCCATGGTGCTGTGCTCCCACTGTGGCCAAACCTTCCAGCGGCGCTCCAGCCTCAAGCGCCACCTGCGAATTCACGTCAAAGACAAGGGCCGCCAGCGCTCCGAGCACAGGCCTTACGTGTGCAGCGACTGTGGCAAGGCTTTCCGGCGCAGCGAGCACCTGGGGGCCCACCTGCGTGTGCACACGGGCGAGCGGCCCTTCTCCTGCCAGGTCTGCGGCCGCAAATTCAGCCAGAGCTCCCAACTTGTCTGCCACCAGCGGGTGCACACGGGAGAGAAGCCGTATAGCTGCCCACAGTGCGGGAAGTGCTTTGTGCGCCGGGCTGGCCTTGCCCGCCACCTCCTGACCCATGGCGGCCCGAGGCCTCACCGCTGCACTCAGTGCGGCAAGAGCTTCAGCCAGATGCAGGATCTGGCCCGCCACCGGCACAGCCACACGGGTGAGAAGCCCTGCCGCTGCAGCGAGTGCGGCGAGGGTTTCAGCCAGAGTGCTCACCTGGCGCGCCACCAGCGCATCCACACTGGGGAGAAGCCTCACGCCTGTGACACCTGTGGCCATCGCTTCCGCAACAGCTCCAACCTGGCCCGCCACCGCCGCAGCCACACGGGTGAGCGGCCCTACGGCTGTCAGACATGCGGTCGGAGCTTCCGGCGCAACGCCCATCTGCAGCGACACCTGGCCACCCACGCAGGGGCAGGAGACCAAGCAGCGTCTGGGCAGGCCGAGCCACCCCAGGAGTGCCTACAGTGCGGCAAGAGTTTCAGCCGCAGCTGCAACCTGCTGCGTCACATGCTGGTGCACACTGGGGCCAGGCCCTACTCGTGTGTGCAATGTGGCCGCAGCTTCAGCCGCAATTCCCACCTGCTGCGCCACCTGAGAACCCATGCCCGAGAGACCTTGTACTAGCTTCTCCCAGGTTCCACCAGGCCTACCTGCCTGCCTCTTCCTGGACAGGTCCAGGTCCCTATCCCGCAGCCCCACCCCTGACCCACCCTACCTCCCTTTGGAGTTCCCCCAACCCTGCATGTTTATTCTCCAGAGGCATCGCTTCTTGGCCTCAGAAATGTATTTCAAAATTCCCTAAGTAAAACAGCCTTCTTAAAAGTGGTCCCTCTTTTGCATTTTTTAAAGCTCACCCAAATGCCATTTGTAACCCTCTCTACTGTGTCACACTGTGATGTCTTTCTCCTTCCTCAATACCTTCAATAACAGGCTGTATGGAAGCAGATCTGGGGAGTTTCTCCCACCCCAGAAAGGCCCAGAGTGGCAGGAGAGGTGTGTGGCCATCTATCACAGTCAACTGTGGGTAAGGCCAAGGAATCTCACCCTGGACTGTCTTCTTTGGAATCCACCCTAATTTGTGCTGTCCAATACAGTATCCTTTAGCCATGTGTGGCTGTTTAAATTAATTAAAATTGAATAAAATTTTAAATCCCAGAGTCACGATGATTATGGGACCTGTCATTTTGAAATGTTGGTAACTAATTCAAACAGACAATGTTAGCAGATAAAATGAACCCCGTCTGCAGCCAAGTTGGGTTGTTAGTTGGGGTCCCCTAACCACCCCATAATTCTCTAAACCCAAAGCTGGATTGTTGGTGTGCCCACCTTTTCCTACACATGAGGCATTCTTGGCCTGCTTCATTCTCATGTGGACAAACTTTTCTTTTTCTTTTTTCTTTTTTTTTTTTTTTTGATGGAAGCCAAAACTTGTACTTAACAAGAGTTAAAGTTCACACATTAACCAGCTACTAGAGCTTAATATCTGATTTATTTGGTGTTGCAATACTAGTGGTCTTCTCGTAATCAGAAATAAAACTGAAAACAGAAGAGAAAAATATTTGATCAAAAGAGATAGACAAATGTCTGCTTGTAACCAGAAGTGCCAAAGGAAAAAAATTAAAGGCATAATGCAGAAGGAATTTAGGAAGAAAAGAGGTATTAAATTAACTTTCTTGAGATAATGCTAGGGGAAAAACTGAAGTCATTTCTGATTGATAATGGGGATTGAAAGAAGTGAAGAATCTCAACATCCAAAACACTGAAATGGCTTTTTGTTTCCCTTAGATTCTGACTCAAGGCTAAGAACTAACAGGGTAAGGAATGTGACCCATGTGAAAACTTATCTTCAAAATGAAAGCTCTGGATTAAATAGCAGATGCAACACCCTCCTGCTAGCCTGCCTCTCTAGCACCTGGGCAAGCAACTGATAGGGGATTTCCTTGCTGATACCAGATTGAGCCTGGTGACCCTTCTCTACACTGCCAGGAAGCCATTACTCATTAACCCCTTTATTACTCAAATTGGAACCAATTTGCTCTTCTCAGTTTTGATGTTAAATAGCATGCCCTCCAGGATTAGAGTTATATATTCATATAACTAATAGGAGTATTCCATGAATATAATTTTGAAATGTTTCATTTGGAAAATTTTTACCTTTTTTGAAAAATATAAATGCTAATAGTATTCATAAAAATCACTTAAAATTTCAATACAGTCAAAGGCAAATTCTCAATTAAATCTTATGGTCAGCATTATGAGTTCAAAGTTAAAACCTACAGAAATTCTAAGGCACACTTTGTGAGCTAGTCTATTATTTGTAATACGAATTATGAAATGATGTATTTCCACATAATTAGGCCCATGGAAACTTTAAAATAGTGGGACATTACCAACATATACAACTGATTAAGATCCCCAAATATATTTGATAATACATATTACACAAGCTAATGTATTACTTTTAAAATGTAATCATGACTATGGCCATGCCACCCTGAACAAGCCCGAGATCGCATTCTGATCTCAGAAGCTAAGCAGGGTTGAGCCTGGTTAGTTCTTGGATGGGAGACCACCTAGAAAGACCAGGTCCTGTAGGAGTAAAAAATAAAAAATAAGGGATTGTCCTTGCAGTCTGTGAGGTCAACCAAGGATTGCCTCGCCTAAAGAAAATAATAAGTAAATAAAATGTAATCGTAAACCAAAACAAACTACAAACCCTTTGAGTAACCTCTAGTGAACTGCTCAAACATTTGAATAACTAAGAACATGACATTAGTGACCAGAACTTTTTACAAAGTCATTTTCCTGTTTTTTGTAGAGGTGAATCATTACATTTCTAAAAATCTTTATATTTTTTAAATTAGAACTTTGCCCACTTCCTCGGTGCTTGATCTTGAAAATATACTGGAAATGGTGGTACTGTTTCTTCTTGGAGCAAGAAATTTTGTTAACAGGAAGAAGGAACTAAAAAACATCTTGAAGAATTCTTTGTTAATTTTTTTTGTTGCTGTTTTTATAACAGATGAGAATATGAGATTCATGAGAGGAACAGATCTTAAATCATGTGACTTCTGCTAAAAACCTGAGAAAAACAGCCCATTGCAGTTCCAGGGAACACCCAAAGGTGTCTGTGGCTTTAGTCTGTGGCTTTTCACCCACTAAGATACTGTTTCCTTGGCCCCTCCACCCACCTGACATATAACTGCTCTTTAACAGATTTTTGTGCAAAGAAAGAGAACTGATCCTCCACGGCTCAAGGGACTGAGGGAGATAGATGGGCAAGTTCTGAGCCTGGAGAAGGTCAGCACTTCGGGGGTTGGGAGGAATACTGGGGTACAGAGAGTCATGATATGTCACAGAACAAATTTGACTCATGGAAGAAACAAATTTGACCTCAGGGAAGAAAATTTCAAGGAAGAAGGATGGTTCAACTAAGAGACCAAGAGGAGAACCCACAGCATTTAAAGCTTATTATTTCTTGAGCACCTACTATGTGCCAGAGAATGTGCTGGTCTTTTGAGAGGGATAAGACCAGCAATAGAAGGGGGAGGCAGCCTCAAGAGAGCAGGGAAGGGGATCCCAGACAGAGAGAACAGCATGGGCAAATGTGATGAGAGGAATTTAGCAGTCAACTGGAGAATGTTGTCCAGGAGAGGAGACCTGCAAGGACCTGATGCCACAGACAGGGCTTTACAGGCCAGGTCAGGCTTTATTGACTGTGGGAAGATGGGAGGTTTGTAGGCAGAAAGTTATTTTAAACATTGAATCATTTAGGCCTTGGTTGCTGGGTGGAAATAGTTTGAAAGAGGCAAGATTAGGGAAGTGAGCTAGGAGGGCATTACAGTTGTTCAGGCTCCCTGTGACAGTGATTTCAAGTGACCACAATGCTCCTGGTGGCTTCAGCACAGGGGGAGGGTTTTCTCTAAGACGGGTCAAGTGAGAGGACATGAGAGGTCAGTGAAGGTTTGACATAGGGTTACTTGAGAAATGCAGGGGTAGCGTCTGAAAGAACTTGAATGATGACTGGGAGGTAAGGTAAGGATATGGCCAAGGGTAGGTGAAGGCTGGTCAGGACATGCAGTGGGCATCCCCCTTCCCTTAGAGCTGGGGAAATTGAAATAGAGATGGGCTTCCCAGTGTAAAGGCATGTCAGAGGGATCTCCTGGAAGTGAAGGAGGGGTAGGATACAGGCCTAATTAGGGCTCTGCTAAAAGGAACTCTCGGATTGGGCTGGCTTTTTCCTGAAGAAGGAAGGGGCCAGGGCCAAGAGGAAGAAAGACTTTTACCCCTAATCCCCTCTCCTGAGAGGTAGGGCAGTGTCCCTCAAGATTATCAAGGCCACCAAGAATTTACTGTCAGGGTTTAGCCTCCTCCTGAGATACTGACAGTTGGCCCCTACAGGGCAGTCTTTGTAGGAATTAAGAGTTCATTCCTACTATCCAAAAGGGTTTGAAGAAGCTGGCAGATAAGGGTGCAGGATACTGACCCACAGAAATGTCCCTATTCTTCAGGCCTTCCTGCCTTCCAACCCCCTCCCCCACACCTTTCTGCTGGTGTGTTTCCTCTTCACCAGGCCCATTTTCTACCCTTCTTTCTTGCTCTATCATTCAGTCCTCACCCTCATTTTCATCTCAGCAGCTTCTGTCTGCCAATCTCCCCTGAATTCAAAGCTGGTCTACATGCGTGGGCCCAAGGCAGGAAGTCAAGGCTGGGGTGTCGGGGGAGTGGTCAGGGGATTTGGCCTCAGAAATAATCAGCAGTACTGGCCCCCTTATGCCTTGCTCCTGGCTCCACCAATCTCTGCTTTGAAGGCCCAGGTGAGGCCACAGACCCAAAGATCAGACTGCAGCCCCCTCTCTACTCTGTCTTCCTTCCTGGCCCACATAGGGATATGCTATACTCTTTTTTCCCCAATATTGCCCCAGTACACAGGCCTCTGATCTTGAGAGAAAATTGAAAGATTTCAGAAGTCCCAACCCAATTTGAGTGATGAATGCCCAAGAGGGGTATCAGGAGAAGAAAAAGAAGTCAAACTCAGGCCCAAGCTCCCTGATGCCCAGGAGTGGGCAAATATTGAGTATTAACTATGCATTGGGAACTGTTAAGCTGTGTACAGGCTGAAATCTTCAAACCCTCATCACAAGTCCATGGCCAGTGCTCCATTTACAGATTAGAGAATTCAGGTGTCTTATCTTTACTCACCAGAGCTAGATCCTGGCCTGGGTCCTCTGATGCACTGGGCCCTCTGCATCCCATCCCGAAAGACAGTCAATTTGGTTAAATTAACTTTTATTAAAATGCCACAGCGAGAGTAACAGGTCAGACCTGGAAAAGGTAACCAGCACAGGCAGGGTAGAGAGGCTGCACACAGGAATGAGGCTAGGGAAGCTGTCAAGGATGGGTCAAGGGTGAACAGGAGGGCAAAGGTCACTTCAAAAGATTATTGAGAAGCAGGGAATCAAAGGGCTGCTAGGTGTGGCTGCGATCCTCCTGGACTGTGTGGAGCTCTCTTAGCCCTGTAAGGGACTCAGGAAGACTTGTCCCACAGAAGAGAAGAAACTCTTAACCGCATTCCAGACAACCATCACTGCATGGCACAAGCGAGCTGTCTTCTCCTTCACCCAGGTCAGCACATTCTGCCATATCTTCTGCAGGCGCTGCAACAGCCTTTGGAAGAACCTCAATGCCCTGTCACAGAAGCTCTCCTCAGGCTGTTGGTCTCCTGGACTCTCACTTTCCAGGGTGGGCCTCCGGACTCGGCAACGTAGTTCTTGACACTCTTCGTAAAGTAAGGGAGTAGATTCCTGTGGGGTTAGGGGTGTTCGGTGTCATGCTGCAGGGTGAGATGGAGGATGCAGACCCAGGTCCCAACCCTGGCAGAGGCCTCCTAGCATTTGTGAGAGTCTGGGAGATAGAAGCCTATACATGGAAACTGCCTGCTTTCCTGCCAAAAGCTCCACAGACACAAGGACTTCTCCCAGAGGTTCAGTCCCACAATTTCCCTCAGTGAATAAACCACAATGGTTGTACCTGCTTGTTGGCTGACTGGCCTCTGAGGCCAGCACCAAGCCCAGGCAGTTCATGGAATTGAGGGCAGAGCTCTGGATGCTGTGTTGGGCTGCCACCTCCTGAGCTCTCCAGTGTCATCCTTCCATCTACACCTAGCCTACCCACCCCCGCTCAGGAGGGCTGTATGTACCACGGCAGCACCAAAATCAAGAGAGAGCAGGGATGAATGGAAAAGCATGAAGGCCTGTGATTGGCACCTTAAACTCACCTGGTTGTTGTCGTCCTGACAGAGAGCATCCACAGTGTCAAGCATGTTCTCTTCAACTCTGTCCTGGAGAGAACAGGGTAGAAGGTTGCAGACCTGTTCTAGCCTGCTGCTGTCTGCAGCCCCCACTCTGTCCTCCAGGGTCCAAGTGAGGCACAAGGGAGTTAATAACCTGGCCTAGCCCAACTCCTTGGGATTAAGCTTTGGGGGAAGGGCAAGGCCAAAACTCACCTCCAGCTCCTCTAGTGCTAACTCACCCTGTTGAGAAAGAAATCATTTGGTTTATTTATTTATTTGTTTGTTTGTTTGTTTATTTTTAGGCAAGTCAGCCCTTGGTTGACCTCACAGAATGCAAGGATCTTGTCAGTTTACAATCCCTTATTTTTATTTTTTATGCCTATAGCACCTGGTCGTCCTAGATGGTCTCCCATCCAAGTGCTAACCAGGAACGACGCTGCTTAGCTTTTGAGATCAGACAGGATTGGGTTTGTTCAGAGTGGCATGGCCGTAGACAGAAATCACTTGGTGTAAATTCCTCCTGCCTCCCTTAACCTCTGTCCTTAGCTTACCACTCCCACAACTGAGTCTAGCTAGGTACCTGGGGACCAGGTATCTGGCATCCCTGCTCTGTCAACAGTATGTCCTGTAATTTAGACACCTCTCTCAGCTTTCTTGACCTCTGCATCTCCTACCTGTGCAGTCACCTGCTACACAGGTGTAAATTTTGTCCATTAAAAGGAATAAGATAACCTGAGGTGGCACCTTCATCATAATCATCATTATTATCATCATCATTAAACCATCTCATCACACCCAAATTGTGAAGAGCACAGCAGTGGGGACACTGACCTACCTGGTCTTCACTTGCATTTTCCAAATGATCACAGAACTTGTCTACATTATAGTGCTGTGAAGAGAGAGAGAATTGGAAGAAAGAGGCCAGATTATTCTCCCTCCTGGATCACCACAAGGACCAGAACATTCTCAGCCTCCCACAGTAGAACCCAGGCCTCCACTCAAACCCCAGCCCCTCACTCATACATGTGGAAGACCTTCTTACCAAATCGATCCTTAGCTTCTTAAGTTTTTCTTGATCTATCTGTGGAGGTAACAGTGATATTCATGTCTTATATGACCCTCCAACCCCCGTACCTGTTAGATACATACACACATGTGTATGCACACACACACACACAACACAACAATCAAACATACAAGTATAAACGTTGTTCTGGAGTATGCTGGGCAATTTGGTTCCGAGGTACCTGACTCTCTATGGTCTTTGGCGAGAGTTGGCTGATGAAAGAATTGTCAGTGACCACCCATCTCTAAGAAAACAATAGAGATACAGGGGTGCTTACATCTAGCTGCTTTTCCTGCCTGCTGACCTGGCAGGCCCACAGCACCCTAGGCCCATTCTCATATCCAGACATTTGGCTAACTGGAGAGGTAGGACGTATCCCACTTCTCATGAGTCTCCACCTTATGGCCCCATCTTGGCCACTGAGCCCTGGATAATTCCACGCCATCATCCCACTGTCCCATCGTCACAAGTCCCAGAGAGCCCTGGAAGATCCGGTCAACCTTACAATTGGGGTTGGGAGAGTGTAGGGTGGGAAGGTTGGAGGGGAGGAATAAACAATGAGGTCGATGCCAGTACTGGGTTTTTGGTCCAGGCACCTGAGAGGAATTTTAAATTTCCAGAAAAACACTGCCCACTCCCCACCCCAGGTCTTTAAGGTATAAAGGATCTACTAGGATCGGTGTTTCTTCTGACTTCAGGACCCTCCATTTTCCAGCTCCCCCCACAAACACATCGGGTTCGATTCCTAAAGTCACACCTTGTCCCATAACACTCATTGTCCCTGACACACACATGACATACATTTTTTCTCACACATACACAGAGCTGTCCCCACAATTTACCTCCTAGACAGGAATTCTGCCCCACAACAAGGACCTGCTACATGAAGTGAAGGGCTCAGCACAAAATGAAACTGTGGAACCTTTTGTCAATAATTATTTAGAATTTCAGGACAGTGACAGAAGAACATTTGACCAACCAGGCTCAGGTCCCCCATGAGACTGGAGCCCTATTGACCAAACCAGTCACATTCCCATGACCCCTTGCTTCCTCAGGGGCCTCCCTATGGCCCAGGGAGGATGAGGTGGAGACAGGTGCATGGGAAGGGATCAGCAGGGTGGTGGCTGCGTTGGTGGGAGAGGGAGACATGCAGTGGGAAATAAGACTCCAGGGCCCACTGTCCCCCCATAACTTGCTCTCACTTACCTTGGAGTAGCACATGGTTGCTCAGGGTTTGGGCGGCTGTAGCCTGGTGGGGAAGAACAAGTGTGAGGAGAAGTGTTTCAGAAAGGTAGCCTCTCCCTCCACCCCCACAAAGTCCCTTTGGCAGCAGCTCCCTCCAGGGCCTCCACTGAGCCAGTTACCTTCTCTCAGGTCCTCCCAGCACAGAGACAAGCTGAGGCTTCTGCACCAGAGGGAGGTCCTGCTGATTTAAGAGCAGGGAAGTTGGAGGAGGGAACGGTGTATGGGGGGGCGGGGCGGTGAGCTGCCTGTCCTAGAGCAGGATAAAGGGCTGACTGACTGTGCGTGTATTTGAGGGATAGATGTGAAACAAAAACACAGAGGGGCAGACAGAGGAAGGAAAGACAAGGAAAGGGAGGTCTGAGAGGCCTGGGAAGGGAGGGTGCATCCTTTATACTCTGGGTCCCTAGCTGTACTCCACTCTTTGAACTGGGATGTGAATCTCTGAGCTCAGGAATGAGCCTCTTCCCCATTCCCTATCAGCCTGAGAAGGAGGAGGGGCAGAGGGAAAGTCCAGACTTGAGAAAGCAGGTTGGATCATTTCCCAACTTCTAATAATAATTATCAGTTGGAAGCTAGAGTATACTCCATATCCAAAGTCCAGAGAAGATTCTGAAGCAGCTCCAGGCTCACGACAGGGCAGGAACTGCAGACACCTTAAGTGGCTTTGTTTCAAGTCACCTGGCTCACCTCCCAGCTCTTCCTAATACCCCACTCTGGGCCAAAGCCTCACACAGCTCAGCACAGCCATTGTATTGCCCTCTGTATTAGTATCCCATGGCTGCCAGGTCAAAGCACCACAGAATGGGTAGCTAAACAACACAAATTTATTCCCTCACAGTTCTGGAGGCTAGAAGTCAAAATCAAGCTGTTGGCAGACTTGGTTCCTTCTGAAGGCCATGAGGAAAGGATTTGTTCCAGGCCTCAAGCCTAGGCTTGCAGACGGCCATCTTCATGGTCACGTGGTAGTCTCCATGTATATGTGTCTCTCTCCTAACTTCCCACTTCTGTAAGGACACAGGTCACGTTGGAATAGACTTCATTTAACTCGCTTTTCTCTGTGAAGATCCTATCTCCTTTTAAGGTCACATTCTGAGATACTAGGGTTAGGACTTCAGCATATGAATTTGGTGGGAATCACAATTTAACACCTATCATCCTCAAAGACACTCTGGCTCCTGAGGGGCCACCCATGTGAGCTCCACAGGGACAGACCTACAAATCACACTTTCCTGGTGAAAGGCTCACTTGGCTTAACTAGACTTCAGCTGGCATCTCCTTGCCCCTTAAGAGCCCATTCAATTGTCTAAAATTCTCCATGCACACCCAGAAAGTTCACACCCTTCCCTGAGCTGTCTTCAAATTCCAGGGTGGGAGAGATAGAAGTTTGCTGCTCCTGCTTTAGGTACAATATTATTTCTGGGTTTCATCTCTAGGAGCCTGGCTCCCTGATCCACGTGACACTCAGCCCTTCCATGACTATCTCACAAAGGCCACCAACTGAAGACGTTTTGTGTTTCATTGTGGATTACACCATTTTTTTAATAGCTTTGGTGAGATATAATTCACATTCAATACAATTCACCCAGTAAAGTGTGCAAGTCAATGCCCAGAACTGTTCAACTATCACAATTAATTTCAGAACATTTCACCACCTCAAAAAGAATTTCTGCACCCTTTAGCCATCATCCCGAAATTCCCGCATTCCCACTCCCCACCAGGTTTAGGCAACCACTAATCTACTTTTTGTCTCTATGGATTTTTCTATTCCAGACATATCATATAAGTGAAATTATATAATATGTCACCTTTCTGTGTCTGGTTTCTTTCACTTAGCATAATTTTTTCAGGATTCATCCAGGCCGCATGTGTCAGAGTTAATTCCTTTTTATGGCTGAATAATATTCCGCTGTATAAATAGACTGAATTGTATCTTTTCATCTACTGATGAACATTGGGTTGTCTCCACCTCTTGGCAAGTATGAATAATGCTATGTACATCCATATACAAGTTTCTGTGTGGACATATGTTTTTTCTCTTGAGTATATACATAGGAGCAGAATTGCCAAGTTATATGGCAACTATGTTTTTAAGTTTTTGAGGTACCACCAGATTTCTTCAAAATTCCTGCACCATTTTACACACTCAGCAGCAGTGTATGAAAGTTCCAATTTCTCCACATCCTCAAAAACACTTACTATCCTCTTTTTGATTGTAGGTATTCTAGTGGGTGTGAAAAGGAATCCCATAATGGTTTTGATTTGCATTTCCCTAGTGATTATTGATGTTGCTTATTGGCCATTTACGTATCTTCCTTGAAGAAATGAATACTCTGATTCTTTGCCCATTTTAAAATTGGGTTATTTATCTTTTCATTAAGTTGCACTACGGTTACAAGTTCCTTATCAAATATATTATTTGCAAATACTTTTCCTCATTCCATGGGTTGTTTTTACTTTTTGATAGCATCCTTTCAAGAACAAAAGTTTTAAATTTTGATTATGAAACTGTACCACTTAAAAACAATTTAAATCAATTTGACATGATATTTTTGTGTAGTAGATTTAATAAATTCTTAAAGGCTGGAGAAGTTTCCATGTAGCACTGAAAGCAGCCTCAACCAACTTTGGACATCCCTCAACCAACTTTTGGGTTCCTCTCTCTGCTTCCTCCTCTCACTCATTCTCCTTCCATTCCCCACCTGCCACCCATCAACTCTGTTTTCAGGTCTGTCAAGTTCCTGCTACCAAAGGTCCATCTCTGCTCAGAAGAAATGAAGAACTTTCTCAGTCATTTTTATTGTTTTTGTGGGTGGGGCTGATAAGCTTTTAAAATACAAGCTCCCCACCCCCATATTTCAAAAGGATCCTAACAGTGTACCAGAGAGTTTTCTGGTGGCTTAGACTTCTCAGGTCATGGACTAGTTGAATATACCTGGCTGTTGCCATCATAATGTTCTGCTTATTCTGGCCAATGGCTGGCATGGTCCCAGCTCGCTGGGACTGTAGACCACAGTCTCAGCTCCAGGCAGCACTGTGGGGCCACGAGGCTGGATGGCAACTGAAGAAGTGGCTGCTAACTGACTCCACCCATGAGATTGACCTCTTTCAACCAAGGCCATCAGCTTGTCTTAAAGAGAACATGAAGAGAAAATGACAGAGACACAGAAAAACCAGGAGACAGAGATGGGAGCTGCTGGCCCAGCCCCCTTACCCATTAGGACACCCGATCCCCAGTTTGTTTAAATGAAGGCTCTTGGCCCCACCATGAGTGAAGATTCAGGGTAAGAGCAAGGAATATACATTTTTAAGTTCTCTAGATGATTCTGATATGAAACATTCCAAAAGCAGTTCCAGAGGCAGTTTTATATCCTGATTCCTTGAAGAGAGGAGTGTGGGGGGGGAGGAGTGTGGAGTGAATAAGGTGGCCCAGCTCCACCCACCTATTACCCAGGAGAGCTGAGGAGACGGTGGCCAGGATTAAGAGAGTACTCAGTCCACTGTCTTTCCACCAGCATTGCGCTGACCCAAGGAGTTCTTGAGGGAATTACAGACACTCCAGTGTGTAGGCAGCGATTGGTTTTTAGGGGTAGGAGGTACTATCTGTATCTCATTCAAATCCTCTCTGAGCCTGTTCCCTCATCCCCTGGTCACCCCCTTCCCCAGTTCTGGGTCCAGGGTGGTGACCAGCAAGGAGGTCCACAGGCCGCATTGTGGAGGGTCGCCCTCCTCGCCACTGTTGTCACCCAGGAAGTGTAGTACTGGTGCTCACGGGTGGTCTCAGAGCTGGGTCCCAGATCCCCATCCATGTGGAGTTGACTGGGATGTGTTAGAAGCAGAACAGGATGAAAAACTTCTGGAAAACTCAGAGCAGAGGGGATGTGAGAGTGTGGAGATGGGGCTGGGCTTCAATCTCTCAATCAGGTTTGTCTTCTAAAAACCCAAACAGATTGAGCCCATGTTGCCTCAGGGCATCAGCAGGCTGCTCTCCGAGAAAAGCCAGCTATTCCGGGAAAGGAAAGTAAAAGCCAGCTATTCCTGGAAAGGAAAGTCCCACGGGGACAACACATGACTACAGCGGTTTCTGGAGACAGGGTCGGGGTGGGCAAGGCCAAGGGCCAACCTTTGTCCAGCTGCCCCTGGGGATTAAGTCCACCCTCATCCCGCCCTGAGCCAGCTCCTGAGAACAGAGGATGGCGCTCTGCAGAGATCACAACCCTCAACAGGCCCGCGGTGGGAGACCCTGACCCCTCCAAGTAGGGCCTGAACCCCCTCAGCGGGAGGTGACGCCCGTCACCAGCAGGGGCAGAAGGAGCAGCAGGAGAGGCACTGACAGCAGCCCTGCAGCCCGGTTGATCTCGCACTGACAGTTGCAGGTTCCGGGCTTGAGGGTCGCTTTGGGGGGCCTGGGGTTGCCAGGGCCAGCGCTGGGGGCCGGGCAGTCCAGCCACTCGGGGCCCATGGGTTGTGGGGAGTCCGGATCGGCCTTGACGCTGCCCTTGGGAAAGCGCCAATAGTGGGCGCCCTTGAAGAAGTAGGTGTCACCTGCGGGGCGGGCGGAGACGCTGCAGAGCTGGTCCAGGCTGCCCCAAGACCCGCTCCTCCCGAAGGTTCCTGGAAATCCCCCAGGATGGCCTCTAGCCCAACCGCCCGGGGCCAGTAGCTTGCAGTCCCGGGCCCCAGACCCTTCGCGAGTGCTCTGCTACCTGTGTTGCTGACAGTAACATCGTCGGGAGAGTGAGGCGCCCCCTCCCAGAGACTCAGGTCGCGCGGGTAGCCGGGGTCCGGGCGTGCAGCGGCGTCGTCGTATCGCCAATAGTGCTGGCCCCTGACCAGGTAGGTCTTGCCGTTCAGCGGCCACGAAAACACAGCGTCCACTTCTTCCCCCGGTGGCAGCCCCAGCTCCGCCAGCGGCCGCGCAGCGCCCTCCAGCTGCCGGTCCTGAAACACCCAAAACTGGGGCCCTGCAGGGAGGAGGCTTGGTGAGCAGCTGCTCCCCATGCCCCACCTTCCCGCCCCGAGCCGCGGGCCCCACTCACCGCTGAAGAGGAGGATTCGGCCATCGGGGTACCGGGAGTAGGCGGCCTGGATGACCTTCACCTCGGAGGGCAGCCCCTCCCAGAAGCGGTGGAGTCGAGCAGGCCGGGGAGACACCAGCTGTCCCGAGGGCTGGAGGCGCCAGAACCAGGGGCCTGTGGGGAGAAGTGGTGGGCATGAGGCATGAGATGGCAAAACGTCCTTGTCCCCCAGAGTGTGTGGCTACACGCAGTGCTGGGGCCCCCCTCCCACGGCTGAGTGTGGAGGTCCATGTGGGGATCAAGGGTGCAGTGACTCTAAGGTGACCAGCTGGACCAGGGCTTTCCTTGTACCACCACCCCAACGCCCACCCTCCCACCCATCCCACCTCTGCACTGAAAGTCTCTATCTGGGGAAAACCTCACAGACACAGTAGGTCACTCTAAATGGATAAGAAGCCAGCTCTATGGGGTCAGGAGAGATCCCAAGTGACCCACCTTTGAAGAAGAAGGTTTCCCCACGGATGTTGGCAATGGCATCAAAATTGCCATCACATCGATCAGGGACAGGGAAGGAGGGGCTGAGGAGGAAAGAAGAAATGAGGAGAAAGGAATAAGGGCTCCTCCTCTCTTTACCTTGATGACAGTCCTATGGGGTGAGGACTCTTACTATGCCCATCTCACAGAGGAGGACACTAAGATTAGGGAGCTCACCCAAGGTCACACAACTAGAGAAGGACTCACCTGTCTGGGGGCAGGGCAGGAGGTGCGGGAGGAGGAGCCAGGGGTTTCCTTGTGGGCTCATCATATGGGGTTCGGGGTGCTTTCCCTGTAGAGAGAGTCAGAGAAATGTGGGCTTCTTCCCTGCTGCAGAGGCCACAGAGAGAGCCCCCCACCATTCCCTGTACCGTAGAGCTGCTGAAGGCCTTCACGGTCATCCTGGGACAAGCGGTACTTGGTGGGGTCGCCCACTGGGCCCTGGTAAAAAGGCCTCATGATGGAGTCAGGTGCTGAGGAGTGGCCCAGGCCCAGGGCATGGCCAAACTCATGAACAGCCACAGCAAACAAGTCAGTCCCTTCACCATCTGGAAAGGAAAGTGAGTTGGAGCTGTGGCCGCAGGAACCAGGAAAGAGGGCAGCCAGGAAGGCCCTGGGAGAAGGGCTTGCTGACAGACAGGAACACCTCCAGAGGTGGCCACAGCCTCCTCTGCCCAGAACCCTTCCTGACCCATTTCGTTTTTCCTGTATGTGTACATTTACTCCGTAAATATTTTTATTTGGCACTGCTAGACATGGGGACAATAGGCTAAAAATGATCCATAGTATAGGTTAGGGAAAAGGCAGAAGACAGCCTGGACAGAAGAAGGGATGAACTTACACTGATATAGCCTCTCCCTCCGGGAAGGGAAGATTGCACACAGAAATATCTGGGGGAAACAAGATCTTGGGAGTACATGCAGTTCTCTCAGGGAAGCCCCAGTCCTTGGAGTTTCCCCTCTCCTGGCTCCAGTCTGTGGTCAGCGGTCCTTACCCCTCCCCACCCTTCTCACTCCCACCCTTGAAGAGTGTTGCTTAGTCTCCTTGGACTCTGCTTCCAAGACTCTCACCCCACTCCCACCCCCATGGTCCTTCCATCCTCCCCCTCCTTCCACGCCCATACCTCTAGTGCCTGCATCTTCTCAATCCTTTATCCCCCTCCCTCATTTTCCCATCCCACAGCCTCCACCCCTCCCCACCTTCTGGCCTCTCCTCCCCACCACTACAGCCTTCATCCATCTCCTTGGAACTTGAAGCTCCAGCAGGCACTCTCTGACCACAGCCTGCTGGCCTGGGTGCCCAGCCTCGCTCTTGGCCTTGCTGAACAGAGGCCTCTTCCTTAGGGACCCAGCCCAGGCGCCAGAAGGGAGCCTCTTCACACTCCCGATTGCTGGCAGAATCCCAGCTCCTCATTCATCCACCAGCAGCCTGCTGGCTCCTGCTTCAGCAGGTGAGAGGCTAGAAGAGACTGAAACAGCAAGAGGGGTGAGCAGCCCCCAGGGAGGCACAGATTTCCCCAGATGTTGATCTATTTCATGGAAATCTCTAACTAGGGTCAGCAGTGTTGAAAGTGGGTTTATTGGAAGTGACCTGGTGAACTGAAAAGCAACTTTCTCTCAGCCACTAAAGGCCACTAGTTGAGAGTCTAAAAAGAAAATAACATAAGTCATAAGAGTAGCAAACACTCATCCTCATTTACTTTTCACAAAACTTCTACTTTCAACCCCATTTTACAGGCCTAGAAACTGAGACACAGAGAGGTCAAGTTAAATCACAGAGCTGCTCTGGGTTATTTTTCTGAGAAATTAGAGGAAGTTTGGTGTCTTAATCAGATAGATCTCTCTCATTTCTCACCCTCCCCTTCCCTGCTTTGCCTCTCCTTTGGCCACACCTCTTCCTTGCACCCTTCTCACGCTATGCAGCTGGGGGAAATTACACAACTGTGCAGATCCAGCCCCACAGAACTAGTCTGTGGGGGTCCTCAGCAACTTCTCTCATCCTTGCCGTGGGTCCCATCAGGCAGCTCTTTTTCTCTCTACTCTCAGCCTCAGTTCCAGGCCCACACCCCTCAAGCCACCACCCAGCCCCAGGCCCCAACTCTTAGATGTCAAATGATGACAAATGTGTTTCCTATTTCATCAAGACAGGACATTCTATGTAATCTGTAACTTCCTGTGCACTCAGGACAGGTAGCTTCATCTTCCCAATGTTCATCTCCTGCCTCCTGCTCTGCCCTGTTTGAGGACCTTGCCTTGCTCTCCTCCTCCAGGATAAGAACAATGCCCCACCCATCTATCCATCCACCTCTGCATCCATTCATGCTTCCGTCCACCCATCTGTCTGTCTGTCTGTCTGTCTGTCCGTCCATCCATCTATCAATCCATCCATCCTTTCATTTATCCATCTTCACCCCTTTCTTTCTATTGGTTCATCCAACATCCTTGAGTGCTCAAGACTCCCTTATCCTAAGATACCTCCTGGACCCGTTCACCCCACATCCACATTCCTCTCTCTCCCCAGGAAGTTCTTTTATCAGTGATCTCAATTCAGTCTTTATTTCCTCAGCTCCTCTCACTTCTAACCCCACTCTGGTCTGGATTCTTTCCCTACTCACTATGCCTACAAGCATTAAAGTCACTTCATTCCCAGAAGACCAAATCTAAGCCCATGTAACTTACTGGAGTGGTTTGCTGCTGACCACTTCCTCCTTCACTTTTGTTCTTGATCATCTTTTGTACTGTTCTTTCTCTATTACTTTGGTTCCTGTTCCTCTGACAACCTCCCTTTTACTATGGGGCTCTCCACAGCTCTGTACTTGACCTTCACATTCCACACTCTCCTCCTGCAACCTTACCAACCCCCAGTACCGCTGACTTTTAAATCTGCCACCAGGCCTGGCTCTGATAGCATCTGGCGATGAACAGAGTGCTACTCCATGCCAGGCCCTGTGAGAAGAGCTGGAGATGAATTATTCATTTAATCTGCACATCCACACTACCAGCAGGTACTATTACTATCCCCATTTCTCAGACGAAAACACTGAGGACAGTGAAGTCAAGTAATTTATACACGTAGCAAGCTGAGGAATCCAACCTTGAGTTCCACTTCAAGCCCACATTCTTCAATGCTGCATTGCACAACCTCACCATTGCAGATGCTATCTGTACCTCATTCAAATCCTCTCTGAGCCTGTTCCCTCATCCCCTGGTCAACCCCTTCCCCAGAAAATGGCTCTCCCTCCTGGCCTGCCTTTCCCTAGCAGTTTATATCTAATGGCTGATTGATCAAGGACTAAAAGAGCTGAGCACCTTGCCTCCAGGCAGGACCAACCCTGTGGCACTATTTGTGCTCCAGAGCTCTTCGTGGGGTCAGGCTTCTTTGGAGCTGAGACCACATCCTTGCTCAGCTTCTTTCCCTAGTCTTCTCCTGCTTCCCTTTCCCCTGAGAATGTGTCCCTGAGAAACTGCTTGCATAAGACTTTCCATCTCAAACTCCCTTTCTAGAGAACCTGACTTAAGTCAGAGGAGTCCCAGTTCTAGAGCAAGATACTGAACCATCAATGCACCAGCTATGCTGACCTCACATGGCATTGCAGACATATGCCCCCACTTGAACTCACCCCTGCCTTTCCCCAGTCTACTCCTCCTCCTCCCACAGTTACCACCTGCATTAACAGATTATGTCTTCCAGGGGCTGGCACCCCACTCTCCTACACTCTGCCCCCAGGATCCAGTCAGACCCCATCCTGACTAAACTTCCCTCAGAGCTACCCACTGCCCTCTGTTTCCCTCCTCCCATCACCCACCACCATCTCTTACATGGACCCTGTAGCAACTTCCTGCCTCCTTGACCCAATCCTGCCCTGCACCGAAGCCAATGGTACTTCTAGAATGCAAAACCTCCCACATCTCCTATTGCCTTCGGAATCCTACAATCCAGAGTCCTCTCCATGCTCTTCAAGCCCTTTGTGGTATGAAACCTACCATCAATCCTCTACGGTCTTCCTCCCAACACCATATTTTTGCCTTCCAGCCCCAAATGTCCCAGGCCATTTCTCACCCCAGTGCTCCCAAGCCCAACCACTCCTGAGTATCTTAGACTCAGCCTGTGCACTGTGTGTACAGTGTGTACATGTGTGTGTACAATGAACAGAGTCAAAGTCACTGCTTCTAGGAAGCTCCCCTCAACCAAAAGCCTCGGGTTGGCCTTTCCTCTGAGCACCGACATGCTCAAGGACTTCCCTGTTGTGATTCCCTGTAGCTGTGTCACTGTGTGTAGCAATTGCCAATTACTCTTCTGACTCAGCTGTGGGACAGAGTTGTGTTTTTGCCTCTTTAAGTCCTCAGCCCCAGCTCGGAGCTGGGCACCTGACAGGCCTCTGTGATGGGTTATTTTCTGTGTCAATTTGGCCAGATTATGGCGCCCAGTCGCTTGGACAAACGACAGCCTAGATATTGCTGTAGATGTTATTTTGTAGATGTGATTAAAATCTACAATCAGTTGACTATATGTAAAGCTGATTGCTTGTCCTACTGTGGGTGGGCCTCATCTAATTAGTTGAAGGTCTTAAGAGCAAAAACTGAGGTTTCCTGGAGAAGGAATTCTGTCTCAGGACTGCAACATAGAAATCTTGTCTGGGTTTCCAGGCAGCTGGCTTGCCTTAGAGAGTTCGAACTCAAGATTGAAACATCAACTCTCACCTGAACTTCCAGCCTGCAGGCCTGCCCTACAGATTTTTCCAGACCCTGCAATCCCATGAGCCAATTCTTTAAATCACTGCACGCGCACACGCACACACACACACACACACACACACACACACACACACACACATTTTATTGGTTCTGTTTCTCTGGAGAAGCTCAACTTATACAGCCTTCATTAATAAATGTAATTTAAACCTAATTCTTAAGGACAGACAGACCTGGGGAGAAGACCTCTCAGAATAGAGAACATTGTACCTTTTGACCCAAAAGTCCAGATCTCCTCATCGTCGAAGTGAGTGTCCCCAGAAATGGAATGCTCACCAGGGAAGAAGGCATGGGCTAAGGTGCCCCCCTGCCCGTCGAAGGGGTAACTGTCTTGGTGGTAGGCCCGGGCAAAGTCGATGAGGATGTCAGGCTCTATTGGGCCCTGAGAACCCACCTCCTGGAATTTCAGGCCTGACTCAATACCCCAGGTGGTCAAGGCATGGTGCATGAGGGTCCGCACAGTGTCCTGGCTCAGTGCTGAGCTCTGGGGAAAGGAGAGTATCCTGGGGAGAGAGAGGAATGGGGTGTAAGTGTGGCCAAGGATACAGAAACTGGGGCCCAGAAGGCAGGCCCAAAGATGGGTGGACAGCAGGACCTACCTCCATGTCAAGGTTCGCTTCTTCCACATACTACCACTCAGAGCATACCTGCGGCGCCGTCTAACCAGCCCTGCCACCCCTAGCACATCAGGCAGGGAGCAGCGAGGCTTATGCATGGTGGCCATTGTCACTGGGTCTGTTGAGAGGTTGGAGAAGGGGGAGTGGGATCAGCAGAAGGACAATCTAATCATGGTACCAGCTAACTTTCTACATGGGGAAACTGAGGTTCAGAAAGGTTAAGAACTTGCCCCATAGCTTGGATTAGTCTGATTCTGGAAGCCAGCTCATACTAAATTATGACACTGCCCTTCTGGTTGGTATCATTCTCTGTACTTGGCCCTGGGCAGACTAGCATCACCTCCAGGTGATGCTCAAAGTTTCAGGAAGGGACAATGGGGTCCCACTTTTCCGAGCCTTGGCAGTTGGACTCAAGAAAGGATCTCTAGGGGTGTGGTGAGAATTCCTCTCTTTGCTGGAACCCTTTGGGAGGTTGCCCACACCCTAGTTCTCAAGTCCCCAGCACGTCTAGATAAAGTCCAAAGTCCTCAAACCAGCTGGGTCTCTGGTCTCCTGTGGCAAACCAACCTCTCCTGCGTCAGAGCTGCCTGAAATCCCCTTATACAGCTTGGCTCAGTAGTCTCCTCATCTTCAAATAAAGGTCAAACCTCACCTCTGCTTGAGGTCACAAAGAGTAACTGAGCATGTGTAGATACCAGACAGTGCAGGCCAGTGGACAGGACAGGGAAAGATCCTGCCTTCCCTTACAGCTACGCAAGATCTCTCCAGTTCTCTCTTTCCATTTAACATAACAGATGAGGCTCTCAGCTCTACCTCTAAAATGTGCATCCTGGATTCAACCATTTCTTGTCACCCACACCACCACACACCCTAGTCAGGCTACCGTCATCCCTTGCTTGGATGCTGCAATGCCTCTTTCCTGGCCTCCATGCTCCCCATCCTACATTCTCCATCAGCAACTGTAGGAAGTATAAAACTGTGAGACAGTTGCTTCCTTCTGTCAAACTTTCCCATAGTTTCTTACCATGTTTGCAATCAAACCCAAACACCTTTCAAGCTCCCTCTCCTCAATCAGGCACTTGTTCAACCCTTCAGTCCCTTCTCCTTATAGGTACACAGTCTTTGCCTGCCACAGGGCCTTTGCACTGGCCAGGGACACTCTTCTCCCACATCTTCCCATGGCTGGCTCCTCCTCTTTTTGCCCTACATGTTCTTTGTGTCATAGGAGCTCCTCTCAACTCATATGACACCTTTCAAAGGAGGCTGACCTGACCAGACCAGACCCTTAATAGCATCCATTAGCATTTTATTTTCTTCAAAACACCATTATCTGAAATTATCTTGCATATTTCTGTTCTTGATCTCCAGAGTGTGTCTGTTTCTCTCTGGAATATCAGCCTCCTGAGAGCAGGGGCCTTATCTACTTTGCTCACAGCTATATTGGCAGACCCTAACTTGGCCTTGCATGTAAGAGATTCTGGATAAATATTCACTGAAAGAGAAATGCCTGATAACCACCTGAGTTGGGACCTGGGATGAGCATTTTCATAGCTTCAATGATTCAGGTGCATATTGAAGTTTAAGAACAGCTAGATAATGGTCAAACTGGATGCAGAGGCAGGGCTAGGGAGGGAGTGGGGGCCACCTACCCAGAAGACCGGTCTCAGGAAGCCCTGCAAACCTCTGCATGACCTTGATGGCATCCCGCAGCTTTGCAGGGCTCTGCAGCTGCGCCTGGGCTGGGTGGGGTGGTGGCAGGTAGCCATAGCGGGTTAGCCAGTCCTAGGACATAGAAGGGAATGGGTGAAACGGGAAGGGTCTGAGGGATGGGACTCTGCCTTCCCTCTACCATCTTCGAAGCCCCACCTCTCACCAGGCATCAGGAACTCAGGGCCCCCAGCCCCAAGGTGCCTGCTTGCTCCTTCCCATCCCACCCCCGGGCCCCAAGGTCCTAGCCTTCCAGACTTGGGTTTGCCAGTCTTCATCTGGCCGGAAGGGTCCTGATCCCCACCCCCTCACCCCATTCCTTTTCCAGATCTTCAGATCCCTACCCCAAACCTGACATATGCAAAAGTCTGGGTTCCCAGACCCCACCCCAATCACTCTTTGGACATTTGAATCAGGCTCCAGCCTGACCTACGAGTCCGGTACCTGCTACCCTCTCCCAGCACACCAGAAAATCCCAGAAGCGGGTGGACTCGGTACTCACCAAGCCCAGGCTCACGTCCTGCGCCGCGGGTTCCTGGGCGCGCGCCGGCGGCTGGAGCAGCGCGAGCAGCAGCGCCAGGAGCCGAAGCATGGCGCGCTCCTGCCTGGGCAGCAGCGGGGCTGGAGGGGGCCGAGACGGAGCCACCCTGGGGGCCTAGGAGAGAAGCCCAGAGACTCTGGGGTGGGGAGGATTCGGCGCAGAGTATGAAGGGAGGCAGGAGGACGGGGGGCTGCACCGGGACCCGGGGCCCTGGGCCGCACAGAGCAGGTGTACGGCGGCGTCTAGCGGAGGGCCCAGGGGCGCAGGTATCGCTGGGGTACCGGGACCGTTGAGAGTGCGGGAGGGGGCGGAGATCCGTACTCCCGGACAGGTCCTGTCCCGGTGCCGCACTGTGCGGGCAGCCCCTCCCTCCAGGCGGGCGGAGCGGGCGCACCCGGCTAAGCGGTGACGGTTTGGCTCGGGAAATGGCCCAATCTTCGGACATCCAGCGAGAAGGGGCGGGGCAGGTGATATCCCCGGTCGCCAGCCGAGACCCACGGTACTCTCCCGCGATGTCAGGGCGTGGCGGGGTGAGGAGCGGTGGTGATGAGCCCCGGCCACGCCCCTGGCTTCACCTCCCACCGCTGCCGCCGCAAGTTTCTCTTCCCAGATCCCAGCTCCGGCGGGAGTCCCCGGGACACGGCTAGCTTCTGCTTTCTCAGCCCAAGCAGCCCCTCCAGGGGAGGCGGGCGTATGGCAGGTGTAGTTCCGGGAGCAGAAGTCTAGGACATTTCTCCCCGGAGGAATCTGGGCTCGCCCCACGTGGATGTGTGCGCGGGCGCGGCGCCTGTGGTCCTAGTGTTCACTTCCCACACCATCTGGGCTGCGGAGGTCTCGGCCTCCGAACAGCGTGATCGTGGCATCTGTGAATCCCAGACCCAGGGGCTGCCCTGGACCGTGCCCCTTTTCCGCAGGTAGGAGACATTCATAATCCACTAACATCCGTACAGGAGCAGCTCGAGCGCCTGCAGCGTGCCAGGAACGCGGGAGAGCAGGTCCTGGAGACCGAAGACCCTCGGAGTCGCGCCTCCCCGCCGTGCACCACCTAGGGAGCCCAGGAGGCCTGGCAGCTGGAGAAGGATCCGGAGGAATGGGGTGAGGGGTGGGGTGCCTTCCTGGCGAGGGGCGGGCGAGTTGGAGTGGATGATACAGCCACTGTCTCTGGAGCAGTGCAGCCATGGAACCAAAGATGTGT
The DNA here is from genome assembly GCA_004027375.1 of Macroglossus sobrinus. Lineage (NCBI taxonomy): Eukaryota > Metazoa > Chordata > Mammalia > Chiroptera > Pteropodidae > Macroglossus > Macroglossus sobrinus. The sequence goes on along the minus strand of PVKZ01000493.1, from coordinate 286,394 downwards.
TTTAGACAAAATTAAAAGAAAGCAAGATTAGCGAGCTAGGGATGCAAACTAAAACACATCCTGCGTTAGGCCTCTGGGCTGCCATAACAAACTACTACAAACTGGGTAACTTAGACAACAGAAATTATTTTCTCACAGTTCTGGAGGCTAGAAGTCCAAAATCAAGGTGCAGGCAAGGTTGTTTTTCCTGTCATTTCAAGGTCTCTCTCCTTAGCTCGCAGGAGTCTGCTTTCTCCCCATGTCCTAGGCATGGTCTTTCCTCTGTGCTCATGCAGCTAGGGTGTTTCCGTGTGTGTCCACATCTCCTCTTCTTAAAAGGACACCAATCAGATGGGAGCAGGACACACCCCAACAGCTTCATTTTACATAATCACTTCTGTAAAGGCCTAGTCTCCAAATATTGTCACAGTCTGAGGTCCTGGGATCAGTCTGTGTAATAAAAACCCAGTCTTCCTCCTGATTGTGTCTTCTCTACTCTCTCACTACTACCACACCCACAACACTTCTGATACAAAGATGTGTGTTTTTGTGGGGTTTCTTCCCACTGCAGGGAATTCTCTGTGACACACGTTGGGTGTCCTACAATTCAATTCTGACACTAACCAAAGTTAGCACAGACCCTACAAGTTAAGATCTCAGTCCCAGGAGACTACCCTCACTTCAGACACCAGTTAAAAGACGGGGGTCCCAGGTTACCCACAACTTCTGCTGACTTGGCTACAAATCATAGGTTCCCATTACCACTCCCACCCCTGATTATTTGCTAGAACAGCTCACAGGACTCAGAGAGATACTAGCTTACATTTACCAGTTTATTATATAATGAAGGATACAGCTAAGCAGCCAGATGAAGAGATAATATCAGGTGAGGTCTGGAAGGGTCCCAAGAATAAGAGCTACTGTTTCCATGGAGTTGGTGCATGCCACCCTCACGGCATGTATATGTACTCAGCAACCTAGAAGCTCTCTGAACCGCATACTTTTGAGATTTTTACAGCAGCTCATCACATAGTTAGGATCAATTATTAACTCAGTCTTCAGCCCTTCTCCCCTTCTTGGAGCATGGGTGATGGAGCTGAAAGTTCCAAGCTTCTAATGATGGTCTTTTGGGTGACCAGTCCCTATCCAAGAGATATTAGGAGCCCCACTCAGAGTCACCTTATTAGAACAAAAGATAACTCTTCTATCACTCAGGAAATTACAAAGAATTTAAAGAGCACTGAGTCAGGAACTGGGGTCAGAGATCAAATAATAGAACAAAAGATGCTCTTAGTGTACTTATCACTTAGAGAATTACAAGGGTTTTAGGAATTCTGTGCCAGGAACTGGGAGCAGAGACCAATATATATTTTCTGTTATTTCACAGATAACCCCCTTGTTTTCTAGCCAGGAAACCCTTATAGCAAAACAGTATACAAGTCAGAAGATACCGGCACTTTACTAGGGTCTCATACAGTCATTAGTAATCATTTCAGTCCATCATCATCTCATATGAAAATGTCCCCCAGAATGAGGCCAGTCAGATTTGCAGGCTTCCATTCGATCTTGTCAGGTTCCAAAAGCAGGAGTGGTCTCAGCAAACACATAGCTTCACCCTTTCAGCTATCTAATATAATTGAACTAAGAGATGATATCATCTCTTCCTCTGAGCCTCTTTCGAAATGTTAATGTAATATTGAATTTCCCTCAGTACATAACCTATTTATTTACTACTTTTTCCTTAGCTGCTATTCCTCTTCTCCATTTATACTCAAACACTTACACCTTTGGAATGGATATTAGTATTCCTGGTGGCAGGAATACTAGTCTACCAAGTGCCCTCCCCAACCCCAAGTCCACTCCTGTTCACATAGGGCAAGGTTACACAGGTATAGACTTAATGGATCGTCTTTACCACCAGGCATACAGCTGTATTTATTGTTAACACCAACTTTGGCAGATGGGGTGAAAGCACATCCTGGTCCATCAGGCCTTTAGGAATTCAGACATAAGGTTTAAAATATACTTATAATCTCTTATTTAGGAAGCATTGTTGTTTCAGGCACTTGTATTTGCAGCCCTGGTTATATGACCACTGCATCAGGTAGGGGGAAAATATTGGGGTCATATGGTACGGGGAGAGAGAGAGAGAGAGAGGAAAGAAAGAAAAAAAGAAAGGAAGGAAGGAAGGAAGGAAGGAAGGAAGGAAGGAAGGAAGGAAGGAAGGAAAGAAGGAAGGAAGAAAGAAAGGAAAGAAGGAAGGAAGGAAGGATATTACACCAGCATCCTCTCCCCTTGGGAAGAATTGTAGTGTGTAACCAGCAAAATTTCCCACCCTCTCTTCCCCAGATCCACCAGGAAAACAGGGGAATCTGTCCCTGTCCAGTGGGGAAACTCCTTTAGCCCCACTTATGTTCATGTTGAGTATGAGCACACACTCATGAAGGTGTGTAAGCCAGTTCTTCAGGCCTTTATCTCCTTCCATTTTAGACAATCAATGTTTCAGTTGCCTATTCCAATTCTCTGCCAAACTAAAACTCCAAGGAGGACATCTCTGGCTATCGTTAGATATTATGAGCTATGAAATATGGTCCTTGGTCTGAAGAAATGACGACTGGCTATCCAAACTGGTGCAGTGTCTTTTGTTCTGATTTTTTAATAGCTTCTGAGCATTTGCATCTATGCCCTGGATAAGTAAAGCCCTGTCCAGAGTCAAAGTTTGTTTCCATCAGGACCCATTCATAGCTTCCCAGGGCCACCAACATCAGTCTGACCTGCCACCTATGATCAAGGCCTTCCCCCCAGGGAATCTGCCACATAGCCACATGCAGTCTTCATGTTCACTTATTTCATGGGCTCAGGTGGCCACCTCAAGTGAGCACACAGGGATATCTGCTTGTTTATTCCAATCACCTTCCAAACCTGGAAGGGGATTCTTTTGATGGGCATCAACATGTCTTACTTCAATGAGCCCCTCAAATTCCCACAGGGATTTCCACAGGGCTGTGCCCCATACAGGCCATTGGCCACTACCCAAGAATTGGTAGAAACCAAAATATAGGGAATTTTACCACTGTTCAATTCTTCTATTACTCCTGGGAAAACAGCATGCAATTTAGCCCACTAGGCTGATCTGCTTTTACCTTCTTCCGTCAGAGTGGTGGCCTTCCAAATAGGATGTTGTCTATTCACTGTGAAACTGCCATCCATGAACCAAATAGCTCTTTGTTGATCAGTCAAGGGCACTGTCTAGGTGACAATAAAATCCAGCAGCTCCTCATACTGTTCTGAAGTTGGCCCTAAGGGAAAAGAGGCTCCCTGTTTGTATCTCCTTGCGTTCCCAGGCAGCATGATCCTGTACAAACCATTTCTTTTTTATTATCAAAATCTTTGGGGCACTGCAATACCCATTAGAGCATTTCTCTGACATCACTAAAGACATTATGGGTATTTCAGGTTTCAAGATCATTTTATGTTGTCTAGTCATAGGGAATAAGTTCAATTTATGTCTGATAGCAAGGTAGTAAATGGCCCCTCAAATGGAAATTCTCTTGTCTAAAGTTCCAGTAGTCATCACTAGGAGGTGCTCATGGGGTATTGCCATCAGCCCCAGTCCACACTCCACATGAGCTAGCTATTGCTAGTGTCCCCACCCACACTCCAGTTTCTATTCCACATTGTGTGGGCTTAGGCAATTGCACAGGTTCCCATTTAGCACATCCAATTATTGTGGCTTGAAGGGCAGATTTACATGCCTGTTTTACAAGATTAGGTAGAGACGATACACTGTCCATTCTCATAATAGAATCAGGTAAAAGAGATACAACCACTCCATATAAAGCCTGCTAAAACGTACCAGTTCTTATAATAACTTTTACCTGAATCCCATCACCTCTTACATTCCTAACTAGCCCCTTTGAGGACCTCATCAAGTCTCTCAGTTTTACAATACCAAATAGGGGAAGTGTCCCCCCACATAGGACATAATATCCAATCCCCATAAAAACATTAGGTAAAGGAGACACAACTTATTTACATAAAGCCTGTTTAAATATTTCAACTTTCATTATCTTATCGACTCTTATTTTTATGTTCTCTCAATCTAATTGTAGCCTAGTCAGGGCTTCACCAATGGGTTTTGGCACCACAGTGTGTGAGGCTCCTGTATCAAGGAACCCTGGGAACTTTTCTTCACTCCCTGACCACTTTACCCATTCGTGTGCAAAAGGCCTTGGGTTGGAGAGGATTCTGGGAAGAATCTGTCTGACAGAACTATCATGAAATTCTGAAGGCTTACAATTTCCAGGAAATGGCATGAACAGTAAATTGTGGTAAATTTGATCTCTTACTATAGTAGCAGCTATCCAGCCTATATCCCCAGCCATGTGGCAGGCAGCTTGCATGTTTACTGGAGCAGCTAGCACACAGCTTGCAGAAATTTGTTAAAATATCAATACTATCCAAAGCAATCTACAGAGTCAATGCAAGCTCTATTAAAATCCCAATAATGTTTATTGCAGAATAGAAAAAAATTCTAAAATTCATATGAAATCTCAAGAGACTTCAAATACCCAAAACAATCTTGAAAAAGAGGAGCAAAACTGGAGGATTCCTACTTCCTGATTTCAAAACTTACTACGAAGTTATGGTAATCAAAACAGTGTGGTACTGCCATAAAGACAGACATATAGACCAATGGAATAGAATAGAGAGCCCAGAAATAAACCCTCACATATACAGTCAAATGATTTTTGATGAGTGCCAGTCCATTCAATGGAGAAATGATAGTCTTTTCAATAAGTGGTCCTGGAAAAACTGGATAAACACATGCAAAAGAAAGAAGTTGGATCCTTACCTAACACCATATACAAAAATGAATTCAAAATGGATCAAGGGCCTAAATGAAAAACCTAAAACAATTAAATGCTTTGAAGAAAACATAGGACAAAAGCTTTACAACATTGGATTTGTCAATGATTTCTTGAATATGACACTAAAGGCACTAATAACAAAAGAAAAAATAGACAAACAGGACTTCACAAAAAAATTTAAACTTTGTATATCAAAAGATACTATCCATTAAATAAAAAGGCACCCCACAGGGTGGGTGGAAATGCAATCATATCTCTGATAAGGAATTGAAACCCAGAATATGTAAACTCTTAAAATACAACAATAAGAAAACACACAATCCGATTCAAATATGGGCAAGGGGGTACTGGTCAAGATGGCATAAAAAGTAGAAGCCATGCATGCCTCCTCTCACAACCACACCAAAATTATAACAAAACTACAGAGCAACTGTCATGTGTATTCACCAGAGGTCTGGCTGAACAGAAGCCCTACAACTAGGGACAAAAATAAGAGGTCACTTTGAACCAGTAGGAGGGGCAGAGATGCAAAACATCCCAATCCCACAACCACATGTGGCGATTGAGAATCAGGAAGGTTATCTTGGCTGCAGAACCTCCTCCCAACCTGAGAAGCGAGGGGTCTTGCTCCCATACTGGACTCCCCAGCCCAAGGTTCTACCGCTGGGAAGAGAACAGCCCACAACCTCTGGTTGTGAAAACCAGCAGAGGTTGTGGTTGAGTGAGATGGAAGGCTGCCGGAGTTGCAGGTGTTCCTGTTAAAGGCCCACGCCTGGACTTAGTTGCTGATGGACTCACTCACTATTAGCTCCAGTGCTGGGGCGCCAGGGAGATGGGAAGACACTAAATTGTTGGGCTTCAGGGTGAGGGCTGAAGGGGTAGTTTTCTCTCAGACAGATGTGCTGGCAGAGTCCATTGTTTCTTTGTTGAGCCCCCCCACCCCAGCGTGTGAATGCAGGTGCCACCATATCCAAGTCACCATCAACCTGGATAACACAGGTCACTCTGCGTAGGAGGTTCCTTGAGAGTCCACCACTCCCAACTTGTGGGCCCACCCAAGCCAGTTCCAGTGGCTTACTCCATACAAATGGCCTGTCTTTGCTCATGCTGCTAACTTTCCTAAAATCTCTCAAAGGCTCACAATATTTAAAAAAGCAGCATCTGGCCTCAGCGTACCCTGTACCCCTTGCTGAGCACCCCCAAGCCCAGCACTAGAAGCAGTTGGCTTTGGTACCTAGCTTGGCCTCAGCACAACTGGCAGCCATATTTGGATTGCAGATGGCTCTGAAGGTGCACAGGCTGCAGATGAACTAGGCCGTTAGCTGAACCCTCCCCAGGGTTATTCCACTGGACCCCACGGGACACCTACTACATAAAGCCACTCTACTAAGACTGAGAGACTTAGGACCCATACCTAACACATAAAAACAGACATGGGGAGGCAGTAAAAATGGGGAGAAAAAGAAATATGTTCCACATTAAAGAACAGAACAAAGCTCCAGAAAAAGAACTCAACAAAATGAGACAAGCAATCTACTGGATTCAGATTTCAAAACACTGGTTATAAGGATGCTCAATAAACTTAGGGGAGAGTAGATTAAAGTGAGAACTTTTACAAAGGGACAGAAAACATAAAAAATGGAGATGAAAAACATAAAAGAGAACCAGTCAGAAATAAAAAATACAATATCTAAGACAAAGAGTACAGTAGAGGGAATCAACAAAGTGAATGAAACAAAGGATAGAATCAATTATTTAGAGGATAGGACAGCTGAGGACACCCAACCAGAACAACAAGAAAAAAATCCAAAAAATTGAAGATAGTTTAAAGAGCCTCTGGGACAACATCAAATGTAACAACATTCTCATCATAGGGGTATGAGAAGGAAAAGAGAAAGAGCAAGAAGCTGAAACCTGTTTGAAGAAATAATGATGGAAAACTTCCATAGCCTGGTAAAGAAAATAGACATACAACCCCAGGAAGTTCAGAGAGTCCCAAACAGGATGAACCCAAAGAGGTCCACACCAAGATACATCATAATTAGAATGACAAATATAAAAACAAAGAAAGTATCTTAAAAGCAGCAAGAGAAAGCAAGAGAAAAGCACTTAGTTACCTACAAGGAGACTCTCATAAGACTCAACAATTTCTCAACAGAAACTTTGAAGGCCAGAAAGGCTTGGGACAAAATAATCAAAGTGATGAAAACTCAAGACCTACAACCAAGATCACTCTACCCAGAAAAGCTATAATTTAGAATCAAAGGACAGATAAAGAGCTTCCCAGATAAGAAAAAGCTAAAGTTGTTCATTGCCACCAAACCAGTATTACAGGAAATGCTGGAGAAACTTCTTTAAGAAGAAAAAAAGAATATGTATCAAAAAATGAATAAAGAAAGGCAATAACTACATATCTATCAACAAGTACTTCAAACGAAAAAGAACTAAATTCTTCAATCAAAAGAAAGCATGGCCAAATGGAGAAGAAAGCAAGACCCTTACATAGCTGCCTATAAGAGACTCACTTCAGATCAAAAGACACACACAGATGGAAAGTAAATAAATGGAAAAAGATATTTCATGATAGACCTAGAGGGTAGTGTGCTGAGTGGAGTAAGTCTGAGAAAGACAAATGCCATGATTTCTCATACATGTAGAATCTAAAGAACAAAATAAACAACAACAAAAATAACAACAAAACAGAAACAAACTCATCGATACAGAGAACATTTTGAGGGAGGGAGTTTAGGGGGTCGGTGAAAAAGGGGGAGGGATTAAGAAATAAAAATTGGTAGTTACACAATAGTCATAGAAATATAAAGTATAGCATAAGGAATATAGTCAATAATATTGTAATAACTATGTATAGTGTCTGAGGGGTACTAGATTTGTTGGGGTGATCACTTCACGAGTTACATAGATGTCTAATCACTATGTTGTATACCTGAAACTAGTATAATATTATATGCCGATTATAATTGAAAAATAAAAAATATTATTTTAAAAAATGGATTAAAAAAAGGAAAAAAGTGAACAAAAGACTCAAATGGATATTTCTCCAAAGATACACAAATGACCAATAAGCAAATGAAAAGATGCTCAACATCACTAGTCATTAGTGCTTCCTCTTGTTTCACTCCTATCAATTTGCTTAATTCATCTTATTTCTTAATAACTATTAAAAAATATCCACTCTGCTAAGACTAGTCTCTTGAGTCTCTCCTCTGCTTTTCCCATTTTCTTATTAATTAACCTAATATTTTTATTAGTTGTAAGACCCATGAGGGAAAATGGAAAGAACAAATTCTGTAAATCTTTCTGAATAGTCCTTTAGTTTTGTAGCAGTAATGTTACATAGGGTGCCCATGCAACAGAGCCCCCTTAACCACAGCATTTACTAAGATCTGGGTAATATGCACTCACTGGGTGAATATTCCAATCATAAAGTCAGTCCCACATGGCTTGCATACAGAGCATATCAGCTGCTTCATCTGAGTTGTTCCACTTGGCATTGATAGGGGGAGATGGACAGTCCCCCTTCTCAGGGTAAACAGACCTTACTGTGGCTTTTATCCAGTCCACCAGGCTGACTGTTCCCTTGAGAAGAACCTCCTGTGTGATTCTGGATCACAACAGCCATCTGTGATGGTTCCATAGGGAGCTGTGGGTACTGTCTCAACCTAAACTGCCTTTCTATTCACTCTGCAGCATTGAAACCAGAGACACAGCCCCCAAATTTGTTACTCTTACAATCCGTTTCAGTAAACGTTCTCAGGAAGCTGGTGATACCAATCTACAAATGAAACGATTCTTTCACAGGATGCCCTTGGTTTCTGTAGTTTCTTGGTTTTGCCCTTCCCCACATTGACTACCTTCTTGGTGATCACAGTTCTTAGAAATACTTTCGGTTTTCCATGTACAATTTTCATCTTGGGCAGCAGCTTTGAGGCCAGTGGCCAAAGCTCAGACTCACTGAAATCTGAGCGTGGTCTAGCATCGAGGTCCAACTCAACACTTCCTTTTAATTTCATTTTTGCTATTATAAACAACAATGACCAAGGGATAAAATATTTTTCTCTTTTTAAAACATTATTATTAGTTTGCACATCTTCCTACATTCCATGAACCAGCTCCCCGGGAGAGGATTCATCTCTAAATTCCATTGGGAAATTTATCTTTAGTAACTGAGCACAGCACAGCTGCTGCTGCATCATGAGTGACCATGTGGCCACCAGAAATCAAAGGCTCCTCACACCTACCCTTTCATTCTTTCTCTCCCTAAATCACATGTTTCTGTGAGCCAGGGCTTTACGAACAAATCCCACTTCTCTCACACCAGCTACAATGAGAACCTCACTTCTCATAGTACCCATTTACAAGGGTTTTAGGAGCCCTGTGCCAGGAAATGGGGACAGAGATCAACATTACACACACACATACACTATCACTTTTTTTTAAAAATTCTCTCACACCATGTTTGTCATCAGATTGACAGAAATTACAAAGTCCGATGGTGTCAACTATTGGCCAGGTGTGGGCTGGATGAAACTCATGCTCTGCTGAGTATAATTTGTGGTTGCCCCAAGATGGAATCAATGCTCCCCACAAAATGTGGTTCAAATGTGCAGGCTGCTGAGGCTACTCTTACCAAGAGAATATGATGAGATGGATTACTCACATGATTAGGCTTTCAAGGGGAAAGAGGGCAGGTCTGAAATGGCTTGAGAGAGCAAAGAGGTTTTTTTTTTTTTGTGGTTAGGGGATGATTGCAATTTCCCTTCAGTGTAAGGGAGAGATCAGGACCTTCCTGTCAGCCTGCCTAGCTGTGCAGCACAAGGGGAAGAGGGAGGCATGGGGCTTTAAGGCTGTGAGCAGTCAAACATCAAAAATGGAGTCAGACTCTTTATTACAGAGTGTAAATTAATACCTACACTTTGGAAACCAGTTTGGTGATATTTAATGAACCTAAAGAGCATAACCTCTGTGGTAGATAAAAGGTGGGTACAAATTCTTTGCTACTCCTCCCTTTAAGAGGTGGAATTTAATCTCCTGCCCTTGAGCCCGGGTTGGGCTCAGAGACTTGCTTGACCAGTGGAATGCCATGGAAGTGATGGTTCTGGGACCTTCAAGAAGCCTTGCAGCTTCTGTCTGGTCCTCTTAGAACCTCACTTTGGGGGAAGTCAGTTGCTATGTAAGAAGTCTAAGACAGTCAGACTGTGAGGAAATCCATGCAGGTCACAGGCAGAGGCTGTGTGGAGAGAGAAATGCTGTCTGGCCCCAGCTGATGCAGCCATCCAGCCCAGGTGCCAGACATGGGAGTGAAGAAGCCTTTGGATGAATCTAGCCCTGGCCACTTTATATGCAACTGCATGAAGGCCTAGGAGCAAGAACCCCAGCAGAGCCCAGCCAACCCTCAAAATTGTGAGAGAGAAAACTAAATTGTTGTTTTAAGCCTCTAAGTTGTGGGATGGTTATTATATAGCAAGAGGTCACTGGATCACCTCTCTCCACTCTCTTCACTTGTAGATGGATGGTAGCACAAAACTCCCACCCACGTGTCCATAAAGATATCTGTACAAGGATGTACATTAGAATGTTGTTTATAACATTGGAAAAGTGCCAACAGGTTAAATGTCCATTGATAGACAAGTGGAGAAATAAAGTGGGGAATAAACATTGGAAGAAATACCAGATAGCTGTTAGGAACAAACTAAATCCAAATGCACCATCCTGACTACATCTCAGAAACCTTCTGGGAAACAGCTTTCCTGGATACTTAAAAAAAAAAAAAAGTCAGGATCCTGAAAGACACGTAAGAAGGCAGGGGAACTATTTTAGATAAAGGAGACTAAAGAGAAATGACAGATAAATGTAATATGTGATCCTTGATTAGATCGTGGCAGGGGGGAGTCATCTAAAAATAGCATTACTGTGAATTGGGTAAGATTATTATATCTACAGTATTTTTTCAATGTTCAATTTATCACATGTGATAATTATACTGGATTATGTAGGAGAATATCTGTGTCCTCAGGAGATGCTGAGTAAGAAGCCAGAAGTAGCTGTTGGCTTAGCAAACTGTGTGCAGGTGTGTATACTGTAAGAAAGAGAGAAAGCAAAAGTGGCAAAATGTTCACAATTGTGAGTCTACGAGGAGGCCGTTAAATTATTTCTGAAACTGTTTTTTAGGTTTGAAATTTTTCAAACCTATCTATTCCACATGGATGAATCTTAGAAGCATTATGCTATGCTTGTCAAAGAAGACAAGCACAAAAAGACCACACACTATAAATGATTCCATTTAAAAAGCATTCTGGAAAAGACAAATTGGTAGTGATAGAAAGCAGGTCAGTAGTTGCCAAAAGCTAGTAGCAGGGAGAGAGATTGACTGCAGAGGGTCATGGGAAACTTTTGGGGTGATGAAAGTATTCTAGATTATGATTGTGATGGCAGCTATGTTAATGCACATAGCTGTCCAAAACTCATCAAACGAAACACTTAAAATTGGTGAATTTTATTATATAAAAATTATTCCTCGTAGTGGGTTCAATTATGTCTCCAAAAAACATAAGTCCAAATCCTAACATCCAGTCCCCAAGAATGTGACATTATTTAAAAATAAGGTCTTTGCAGATATAATTTAAAGATTTCAAGATGATATCATTCTGGATTTAGAATGGGCCCTAAATTCAGTGACTGGTGTTCTTATAAAAGAAAGTAGAGAGTGATATGATACCCAGGGACACAGAGAAGACCCAGAGAGGAAAGCCATGTGAGGATGAAGACAAAAATTACAGTGCTGTGTCTATGAGCCAAGGATTGCAGCAGCGCCAGAAGCTGGGAAAGAGGCATAGAATATATTTAACCCTCAGAACATCAAGAAGGAACCAATCTTGCTCATATCTTGATTTTGGACTTCTGGCCTCTGGAACTATGAGACAACAAATTTTTGTTGTTTAGTAATTTGTTACAGCAGTCCTAGAAAATGAATACATACATATCTCAATAAAGTTTTGTTTGTTTTTTTTTTAGTTAGGAAGAAACTTGGAAACCTCAGGTTAAATGGAAAAAGCAGGCTGCAGAACAATGCATTCAGTGCAAACTGTTTAATATAAAGATTTTAAATGCTCCCAATAATACTACCTATTGTTCATAGACTTTGTATATGTTGTAAAATCCTGGAGATGCCTTGGTCTGAAACTGGCTCATTCCAACACTGGGTCCCCTCAATGATGGGGGCAGAGAGAGCAGTGGGGCATTCTTCTGTCCTCTTGCTGCCCCGCATAGACTGCCCAAGGCATTATGAGGTCCTGGAAGGCTTCCCCAGGGAGGAAACCCCAAGATGAGGTATGGAACAGTAGGGGCCCAGCAGGGGCTCAGAAAGTGGGGAGAACATTCCAGGCTGAGCATGGGCCTGGAGGCCCCAGCAAGCCGGCTTGTCTGGGTGCCAGCTGGAGAGCATATGATGGCTGGATTGACAATATTTCTTATATCTGGACACACTCCAGCCTCACTAGGGTTTCTCGGGGGCTACTCTGTCACTCCTATCCATATTCCTCCTGAAATCAGCAGGGAGGAAGCTGGGGGCAGGGAGAGGCTGGAAGGCCAAGGCGCAGGTCCAGAAGGGTGATTGGAGGCCAGAACACCTGGGTTCGGAGGCCGGAGGCCAGATCCAAATGTCAGAAGAGTAACTGGGGCTGGGAGCCAGGTAAGGTTCTGTTGTGTAGGCATAGGCAATCACTTTGCCTGGTTCACTGTTTGAAAGATATGAGCTCATCAGGTTGCTATGAAAATGAAAAACATCGTAACATGCATGGTTAGTCACCTATTGTGGCCAGGCCAAGGATCAGTAGCATCAACTTAAGTGCTGGCACTTCATCCTTATTTAATCCTCACAACTCTTTGAGCTAGGAGCTATCATCCCCATTTTACAGATAGGGAAACTGAGGGCTGCAGAGGTTAATCAGCTGAATGACACAGGTGTACACAGCTAAGTGGCCAAACTGGAATCTGGACCAAAGCTATGTGATACAGTACCCATGAACCAAGCTCCTTTGCCATACTGCTTTATTGTACTGCTTTATTGGTTCATTTCTGGTTTATGAATTGAAACTCCACCTAGTTCTTGGGTGAGTCTCTTGGGAGCCAGGCCCTGACCACTTTATCTTTAGGTGAGCCCAGCTCCCTGACTGGCAGGAGAGGGGCTCAGGAAAGGTGTGTTGAGTGGGAGTGGGTGGGGGTGAGGCCCAGGGTGACCCTAGTATTTGGAGGTGGTCAGATGGCAGCAGCAAGTGGAAGCTAGGGTGTCTCCAGCCCTGCAAAGGTTACCAGGCTGTTCCCACGGGTATGTGGGAGATTATGGAGGACTTGCTAGGCAGTGCAGCCCTTAGACCCCTTTGCAAAGAAATCAACCCCTCTACTGTGGACTGGCAGGAAACCTTGTCCCAGCCCCAGGACCCTAGAGTCCCAATACCTAAAATACCTCCTCCAAGGAGTCCATAGTCAAGAGTCCTAGCTCCTATCTTCCTCCTATTTTTCTAGGACCCAGTCAAATAGGCTCGTACTTCCCCATGATTCAGGCATCCTGGCAAACGGATATGGGAACCACTGGTACTGGCTGGCAAAGCTGGTTATGCACTTCTCCACCCATATTCAATAATGTTGTGTTGGTAGCTTGAATCAGCCATGGAGGCAGTATTTATACCACAGAAATTGGCAAATGCAACAAACCCAGGCTTTCTTCTCCCCTAGATAGCCTGTTATTAAAGAGTTACCAGCATGCCACTGCTCTCAGCCCTCCATTTGTCCTTACTCACCAGACCAGGAGCCCCTGTCACAGGGAACCAAGGAGCCCTGGAAGTCTGAGGAGAATCATGACAAGCCATAAGGCCATGGCTGGGGCATCACCCATATGCCCAAGCTGCATAGGGCTGGACTCAAGAACGCAGCCCTGAATCCTCTGGTCTCCATTTCAAGGCCTCTGTCCCAGACTGGAGCACAGTGCCCAGCTTTGGGCAGCCTGGGAACTAAAAGGCCCAAACTGGAAGCCACACTGGCAAATCAATTTAGCTGTCCTTGCCTGCAGCATGGGAATCAGTATAAGAACACATATCCTAAAATCACATTTCTACAGATCATATTTAAGTTCTGCCCATATGAATTCAAGCAAGTTAGGTCCTCCCTGAGCCTCAGCTTCTGTAAGATGGGGATAATAGTAGTTCTTGTTTCATTAGTATGTCATGAAAGTAAATAATTTATGACCATAAAAGAGCCGAATTAGCAGAATGCTTAACATGTTATTATCATTGCTAATAATTTCCTATTCCAAACCACAATATCACCTCACACCATTGATGAATGGCTATCATCAACAAATCTACAAATAAGTATTGGCAAGGATGAGGAGAAAAGGGAACCTCATGCACTGTTAGTGGGATTGCAAATTGGTGTAGCCACTATGGAAAACAGCATGGTGGTTCCTCAAAAAATTAAAAATACAAAAACCATATAACCCAGAAATTCCACTTCTGGGTATTTAATAAAAAAAAATCCCAAACACTAATTTGAAAAGATATGTACACCCCTATGTTCACTGCAGTTCTACTTACAATAGCCAAGATATAGAAGCAACATAGGTGTTCATCAATAGACGATTGAATAAAGATGTAGTACATATACAATGGAATGTTGCTCTGCCATAAAAAATGAGATCATGTCATTTGTCACAACATAGATGGACCTAGAGGGTATTATGCTAAATGAAATTAAAACAAATAAATGAATAAACAAAAAGAAACAGATTCATAGATACAGAGAACAAACTGATGGCTGCCACAGGGGCAGTGGGGGGGTTGGAGGATGGGTGAAAAAGGTGAAAGAGATTAAGAAATACAAATTGCCAGTTATAAAAATAGTCACAGGGAGCCTTTTGGCCAGAACTGCCATCTTCAAGAAATTCACCAAAATGACCAACACAAAGGGAAAGAGGAGAGGTCCCCACTATATGTTCTCTAGGCCTTTTAGAAAATATGGAGTTGTTCTTTTGGCCACACATATGCTAACGTACAAGAAAGGCAATATTGTAGACATCAAGGGAATGGGCACTGTTCAAAAGGGAACACCCCACAAATGCTACCACGGCAAAACTGTAACAGTTTATAAGGTTACCCAGTATGTGGTTGGCAGTGTTGTAAACAAACAAGATAAGAGCAAGATTCTTGCCAAGAGAATTAATGGACATATTGAGCATATTAAGCACTCTAAGTATTCAAGATAGTTTCCTGAAACATGTGAAGGAAAATGATCAAAAAAAAAAAAGAAGGAAGCCAAAGAGAAAATTACCTTGGTTCAACTGAAGCACCAGCCTGCTTCACTCAGAGCAGCACACTTTGTGAGAATGAATGGAAAGGAGACTGAGCAGCTGGAGCCCATTCTTTATGAATTAATGGCATGACAGGTTGTTTTTTTTTTTTTTAAGATCTCTAATTGAGTAGGTGTCCTCTATCACAAAGAAATATTTAAAGAAAAAAAATAGTCACAGGGATGTAAAGTATAGCATAGGAAATATAGTCAATAATACTGTAACTACACTGAATGGTGCCAGGTGGGTACTAGTTATTGGGGTGAACACTTTGTAAGGTATATATAAATGCCTAATCACTATGTTGTACACCTGAAACTAATATAATATTGTATGTCAACTTTAATTGAAAAATAAACACGTACAAATAAAAAATAATAATTTTCTATCCCACAAGACAGTTGTGAGGGGGAAGGAGCTGACGTAGATGCTTCCCGTGGCGTCTGCACACAATAGGCACTCCATTAATGGCAGCAAGATAGGTCGGTGCCTCTGATCTGGATTGAGGTGACTTTTCTTGGCTCCGCCCGGCCATTTCGGCCACCAGGGGGCGCCCCAGCCCTGTCTGGGCACCGCCCCCTTACCTGTGCGGGCAGTGCACCTGACGCCGCCTCCGGAAGAGGGAATCCGGGACTGCGGGGACCTCGGAGGGAGCCCGGCGTCGTCGTCGGGTGAGAGCCTAGGGGGCGCCGAGAACAGACTCCCGGCGGGCTTCGGGCAGCACAAAGCCGGGGCGAGTTGGCGCGGTTGGCTGGGTAGCAAGAGCACCGGGCCTGATTCTTGGGGCGGGAAAGCAGGGGAGGCCGGCAAGAAGGAAAGTGGTGGCTGGGCTTGGGACACCTGGAGTTGGGGGTCATAACACCTGGTTTGAGGTGCTAAATAGCAGCTCCATGTGGGAAAGGGGAGAAGGAGGGTCTCCCTATGGATTCCAGAGCAGGGTCGGGCCCTCAAGGGTCACGTCAAAGAAACCCCCCAGGTGGGTCTGAGGGCAGCTGAGCTGGAACTCTTGTGACATCTGGGTCCTGCAGGTAGGGCTGAGCTTAGACACCTGATGAGGGGGCGGAAAGGAACAGGAGTATGTGAGTGTAAGTGTGTGTGTGCGCGTGCGTGCGCACGAGCGTGCATGGGGGGACCCCAGAGGACTACAGTGGAGTGTGCCAGGGAAGCCCCATGTATCCCCTCCCTCTGGAGCCCCTGAACTGCCAGGCTCTGGTAGGCCCTGGGGAAGGGCCACCAGGCTCCCATCCCTAGGGGCGGGCTGGTGAGTAAACAGGAACCTGGATTGGCGAGGCAGCAGTTGCTGGCACAACCTGTTACCTCGCCCTGCCCTGGGCTGGCCTGACATTTGGGCCCTTGGAAACTGGGGAACTGAGCCAATACTCCAGAAGGGGAGGGCTCAGAGTAGGGTCCGGGAACCTGAGTTCTGAGGGGTGTGGACCAATATACCTGGTTCCTGAGAAAATAGGAGAACAAGACCAGGATACCTGGCAGGGCATCTGAGTCCTGAGGAGCCGCAGACCTGGGCTTCTGGAAGAGGAGAGGGCTGGATTGCTCGGGACTAAGGGGTCAGGACATCTAAGTTCCCAAGGCCCTGGTTTTGGAAGAAGAAGGGTCTAGCTTGTTCCTAAGTCTTGAGTCCCTAAGAACCTGGGTTCTGGGAAGAGTTTCCCAGCTGGTGAGAGTCTGGAAAGAGGAAAGTAGAGACTGTCATCAGGATGGCCTGTGTCCCAGAGCTCAGGGACAGGTTTTCTTGGAACAGAGAATGTCTGCCAGACTCAGAAGGCAGGCCAGCCCATTTCCTACTTCTCCCTGCCCTTAATTTACCCTGGGGACATTAACAGAGTTGAGTGGTCAAAACATAGATCATTAACCCTTTGTGGTCTTGGCTTCAGGACTGGGAGGGCCAGTGGGCAGGTGAAGAATTAAGGGTGGGCCAAGTCTTGGCCAGCTAGGAGTGAACCTTGGCTGCAGAGTAGAGTGTCCTGCAGCCACTTGTCCTCACAGACTTACCTGTCCTCACAGATGCTGCAGGCACAATGAGCTCCCCAGAAGGGCCAAGCTTCCCGTCGGGGCTGCTCTCAGGGGGCGCCTCCCCCAGTGTCAATGAGGGTTTTTTCCCCTTCGTGCTGGAGCGACAGGACTCATTTCTGGGAAGTGGCCCAGGGCTTGAGGAACCTGAGGACCTGGCCCTGCAGCTGCAACAGAAGGAGAAGGACCTGCTGTTGGCTGCGGAGCTTGGCAAGATGCTTCTGGAGCGAAATGAAGAGCTGCAGCGGCAGCTGGACATACTGAACACCCAGCACTCTGAGCGTGAGGAAGTGAGCTGGTGGCAGGGGTTACAGGCAGGGGGCTGGGGTGGGAAGGGGGAAGACAGGTAGGCAGGAGGAGGAAAGCCAGGTAGGGGATGCTTCTGGAATGGTTCAGGGCTGGGCCCACACCCCCTGGCAGTGTTGTCCAGTGGTTAAGAACACGGGCTCTGAGGATAAATCAAAACCTGAGTTTAGACTCTGCCTGACTGTGTGACACTGGGTAAGTTGCTGGCGCTCTCTGAATCTTGGATCCAGCTCCTAAGTGGTATAGTGTGACTCCAACAGTTACTGAGTACCTCCTCTCCACCTGGCTCTGAGCTAAGCACTTTCCATGCATCATCTCAGTCAATTCTCACCCAACCCTGTGAGATAGGAACAGTTCTTCCTCTGCCCAGGTTCTGTTGTCAGCCTCACTGTCATCCCAAGGTCATATCTGGCCCCTAAATACTCTAGACTCCACTGACAATAGTGAATCCATGTCAACAGCCCCAATTGGTGCCCCAATCCCAACATGGGTAGCTTACTGTCCCACACCTTTCCACCAAACTGTCTAATGGGTATCTCAACATAAGTGGCACTCAGTTACAACCCACTGTCCCCATCCCACCTTCCCATGGTGGGAGCAGATCCTGAGCTTCTCTATGACCTCTTCTCCCACATGTGCAAGCCCTGTTGATTCTCCTAAACCAGATTCTGAGACTACCCACTTCTTATCACCCCCATAACCTCCAAGCTGGTCTCAGTCTCCATCACCTCTGCCCCAGACACTGCAGCCACCTCCTCACTGGTCCTTAGGTTTTACTCTTGCTCTCTGAATCCCATTCTCTATGGGGCAGCCAGACGGATCTTCAAAAATTGTAAATCAAATAATTTCAGTCTTTGCTCAGAACCTCCCAATGGCTCCTCATCACCCTTAGAATGAAACTGAAACTCCTCATCAGGTCCTAAAAGTCCCCTTGGCAGCCTCTCTGACTCAGCTCAGCATACCACCCCTCCTCCAGCAGGGCCTCTTTTCGGTTCCTTGAGTAACCTCAGCTTGTTCCCTCAGGGTCTTTGCACTTGCTGTTCCTTGTATGTAGCCCTCTTCCTTATTGTCCTGCAAGAGCCCCCACTGCACCTCACTCCTCTTCATCACTTCCTAGGGTTTCCTTATAGCCCTTACTGTCCCTCCAAAACGACCTAGTTCAAGCATGTGTCCATTTGCCCCAAACCCTCTGGTCTCTAAGCTGTTTGAGGCAGGGAACTTGGTGGTCTTACTGCTGACAGTCAGACCCCAGAACAGAAGGAACTCAGGAAATATTGGACGGACGGACGGACGGACGGATGGATGAATGGATGGATGGATGGATGGTTAGATGAAACATAGATATATTAAGGAACTTGCCTAAACACAAAGCAGCAGCAGGGCTGGGCACCAGCTAGGACAATTGTAATCCAATCCTGTGGACTTATTCTCAGAGCTGTGTCCACGCCCCCTCCCCGCCCACCACCTCCACACACAAGCTCTTTGGTTAAGAGCTTGGCTGCCTGGGTGCAATCCCTGCTCCACTAACTCACTGTTTCCTTGGGCAAAGCATTTCACCTCTCTGAGCCCCAGTTTCCTCTGTAAAATGAAGATGTTAATGATTCTAATGCTAGTGAATTAAATGAAATAGTACAGGTAAAGCACTAGCACAGGACCTGGCAGTACTGCTATTAACTGTAGCAGCTAGGCTGAGCATCACCTTCTAGCTTTGAGACTCTAAAGAGAGTGGGGGCCAGAGGCTGGCCTTCCAACTTGCCTGCCTCCCTAAGTTGGGCATCTGCGTTTATCAGGTGCCTCCCCCTGCTAGTCGGACAGGTTTTGGGGAGGGCAGGCAGAGGCATGGGGCCTGGGTGGGGCTGGCCAGGGTTAATTAGAGGGAGCTGGCCAGGAGAAGCTGGGAGAGAGGGGCTGAGCAAAGGCTGGGCAGAAGCTGAATCTCCAGAGCCCCTGGGACACAGGTGTGTGAGGCCATGGGTAGGGGCTTAAATTCTGCCAGACTCAGGCGCCAAAAACGGCGCCTGCGACCTCGGGTTCAGAAGCCCAGGCAGCAGCCAGAGGTGAGTGGGCATCAGTGAGCCCTACCCCACAGCCTAGGGTCAGCCCCTCCTGTCTGGCCTGGAAATTTCTCTCTACTGCTTTCCCCTCCTTCTCTCTGAGTCTCTGCATTTCATTCTCTCTGTCCACTTCTTCCCTTACTGTCTCTTGCTTTCATGCTTGTCTCAGAACCCCTCAGACTCTCTTTGGGTTCTGTCTCTCCATCTTAGACCCTCAGCATCTATTCCAGTCTCATCTTTCCTTCTCTGTTTCTGACCCTGTATCCCCACAGCAGCTACAGCAGGAGAACCATGAGCTCCGCCGGAGCCTGGCAGCACGGGGAGCCGAATGGGAGGCCAGGACTGTGGAGCTGGAAGGGGACGTGGAGGCCCTGAGGGCCCAGCTAGGGGAGCAGCGCTCAGAGCAGCAGGACAGTGGGCGTGAGCGGGCACAAGCCCTCAGTGAACTCAGCGAGCAGAACCTTCGGCTCAGCCAGCAACTGGCCCAGGTAAGAGAGGCCTGAACTCTGGTTGGAGTTGGGGACAGACTCCAGGGTCCAGATATAGGGGTGCCCAGGGCTTGGTGCTGAAGCTTGGGCCAGCTGACATCTCCATTTCCTCCCCTCTCCCTAGGCCTCCCAGACTGAGCAGGGGCTTCAGAAGGAACTGGATGCCCTTCGGGGGCAGTGCCAGACGCAGGCCCTGGCTGGAGTAGATCTGAGAGCACGGCTGGAGAGTCTGCAGGGTGAAGTGAGTGCCAGCTAGGGCTGGGGGCCTGTTAAGCCAGGAAGGCTGCAGGCTATCTAGAACTGGTCTAGCACCTCCCCTCCAACTCTGAGGCCTTTCACCAGAACCAGATGCTGCAGAGCCGACGGCAGGACCTGGAAGCCCAGATCCGAGGCCTGCGTGAGGAAGTGGAGAAGGGTCAAGGCAGGCTACAGGCAACCCACGAGGAGCTGTTGCTACTGCGGCGTGAGAGGAGGGAACAGAGCCTGGAGGTGACTGGGGGGTTGCGGTGTGCGAGTATATTCAGCTAGGACCTTAGCTACTGCCTCAGGTCTTCCTGGGAGATGAGGTCAGAGCTGGGTCACTATGAGCCCCAGCAGCTGGGCCATGAGAGCATAGGCATTAACCCAAGGACAGGTGGGAGCCATGGAAGGGTATTAAGCAGGGGTGGTAGACTTAGAAGGCAGCTAGGCAGTCAAGGAGGGGGCTGAGGGTAGAGTTCGAGCCAGAAATGATGGGGACCTGGACCCCATGGCCTGATATTTGAGATCTCAGGAGTTTGAACTTTGGGGTTAAATTTTCTGGGTTCCTATCCCAGTATCCCTTTTTATATTATGGGACTCCCACTCAGTTTTCCCATCTGTGAGATGGGATGGTAATGAGACCTCTGGTGAGTGTGTGAGGCACTGAGCACAGCGGGCTTAGAAGGCTCAATCAATGCTAGGTGTTAGCAATTAGTGAAAAAGTTAGGCTGACAGGTTGGGAATGGGGCGGGGCTTTCTTCGAGGTTACCAGATGGGGTGCGACTGAAGGGAAGGTGATGGGAGTCTTTAAAGCCGGGTGCCCGCGCGCGCCCTGCTTTATAGGCAAGGAAATTGGTATTGGCCAAAAAGTGCGCGTCCCAAGGCCGCCCAGAAGGGAGAGCAAGTTCTGAATGCCGGGGTACGCCGACGCCCAGAACCGCCTGGCTCTCCATGGCGCGCCGGCGCCCCCTGGAGGCGGGTCGCGGAATGCCGGCAGCCGGCGTACCTGGCTGACCGCTCAGGCTTGTGTCCACCCACACTTGTCTTTCTGATCATGGGTGCATAGCTGGAACGTGCGCGCTCCGAGGCCGGGGAGGCGCTGAGCACGCTGCGGAGGCTGCAGAGACGCGTCTCGGAGCTGGAAGAGAATTCGCGCCTCCAAGACACTGACATGTCGGGAGCTTCACTGCAGTCAGAGCTTGCCGATAGCTTTGACGTTGATCAGGACCAGAACGCAGATGGACGCAGAAATTCCTTGGTGAGCTCATGGCCCACCAGTCCCAACGTGAGCCATCCAGGAGGGCTGCAGACTACACCTCTTTTCTTTCCTGAGGAAGTTCAGCACCTCACTAACCAATTCCTTTGATGAACAGACCATTCTGTCCCCGGAGACTCAAGAGATGTCCAATCACCAGCCTTTGCCCCAGGAGGAGAGCTTGGAGCCTCCCAAGAAGCGAGTATCCCTGAGCCCAGGGGAGATACTGGAGGAGAAGGAGGCGGAAATGGCCCAGCTGCAGGATGAGGTGTGTGTGTGTGTGGGGGGGGATTGCACTGGGTGTGGAGCCCCAATTTCTCTTTTCCATGTACAATTCTGAGCCTTTATCCACTAATCTCCCTCTACATGGATCACCCTTCGTCCCACCAAACTTACAGTCATGCTTCAAGAGCCACCTTCCTCAGGAAGGCTTCCTGGACTGCATTCCCCCCCTTAGTCCCACCTACTAATGCTTCTCCATGCAAACTTATACCACCCAATTAGCCCTGCACCAACCTGGGGGCACATACAATTCATCTCTAGCACAGGGCCACAGCTGCCCGGGGTGTTTGTGGAGTGGGCAGGGGAGGACTGGAGCCCAGGCTGCTGGGAAAAACAAGGGCTGGGAGACCCAGAAGCCTACCTACATTTCTGCCACTTCTTACCCGCAGGTCAAGCTGCAGCGGGCAGAGCTACAGTCCCTACGGGAGGAGATGCAAAGACAGAAGGAGCTGCGAGAGCAGGAGGACCTCGAGGAAGCCCTAAGCAGCGCCCTCTCTGACAGGGAGGAGGCAGTGAATAAGTGAGTGAGCCTGTCTCTGCCACCATCTACTACCTTCCTATTGGGGCTGCGGGCCCCCACGGAACTCTGGTCTTTCTAGGCCTCACTCATGATTTGGATTATAATTATTCCTACTCCAACCCAAGGACTTTCTAACCTCCTTGGTTTCTATGTTACTAGTCCCATTCAAGCTGGGGTCCAGGAGCCCCCTAACCTCCTGCTCGCTGAGCCTCCAGCGCCCTCCTACCCTCTCTCTGCCCTTTTCGCCTGCAGGGCCCTGGAACTGTCCCTGGAGCTCAGCCGCGTCTCTCTGGAGCGGGACTCTCTTTCCCGAGAGCTGCTTCGCACCATCCGCCAGAAGGTGGCGCTGACACAAGAGCTCGAGGCCTGGCAGGTGAGGGGTAGGGGCCGGAGGGGAGAGTTCTACAGGAGGCGGGGCTGGTGTGCTGACCCGCCCTTTCCGCCCGGTTGACCTGCCTGCAGGACGACATGCAAGTGGTAATTGGGCAACAGCTGCGCTCCCAACGCCAGAAAGAGCTGAGCGCAGCAGGATCAGCTCCACGGCACCCTGCTCCACGCTTCTCGCTGCGCCGGGGTCCTGGGCCCGCCGGCGGCTTCTTCAGCAATCTCTTCCGAAGGACCTGAGGGCCTGGCCAAGGGGCCAGTCCTTGCCCTCTCGGGCTCATTTTCCTCTTCTGGCCAATGGAGCAACAGGGCCTCCATTGTCTTCCAAAGGAGGTTGAGCAGGGGCTCATTGGGAGCAGCTTTGGGGACCAGGGGCCCCAGGTGGGTGGCGGGGCAAGATGAGGCAGAGCAGTCTATTTTTTGAATCTATATAGGTCTTATCCTTTCTAGGCCCCCTGGTCCTGACACGCCTCAGAGCGTGTGTGTATTTATTAAGAGTAATACATACATAAATCATTATACCGACTTGGTCTCCATTCTTAGGAAGAAAGTGCATGGAAGGAAAGCTTGAAATTTTATTTGTAAAAAGAAACAAAATAGTCCAGACCCTGGGATGGGGAGTGGGGTGTTACTGGAGGTCAGAAGGACAGGGAGAAGGCTCGGTATCCAAGATTGGTGAAGACATCCACCCGGCAGCTGTTGCCTGCAGCTGTCAACACCTGGAAGCAAGAGAAGGGTGATCAACCCGCCCACACATCCTGGCCTCCCAGTATCCCCACAGCTCCTTGCAGGACCCACCTTGCACTCTGGTGCCGCTGGCTGCTGGTTGAGGCTGAGGCTGAGCAGTCCTGGGGAGGAACCAGGTACCTGGGCCTTAAGCTCTCCACTCAGCTGCCACTGGTTGACACAAGGGCCCTGGCCAGCTGACAGAATCTAGAGAGCAGGGAGGAAATATAGGGAGGATTAGGGTTGAAGAGGAGCTGGGAAAGGGTGGCAAAATCAAGATAGAGGGCCTCACCAGGTCCTGGTAGAAGGTGACATGCTTCTGTGGTGCCCGCATGGGGAAGATGGTGGTGGGTGTGGAGGATCGGAGGTGCCATAGGGTGAGTGCTGGGCCCCCTCCACAGACCTGGGCAGAAAGGTGGGGATCCCAGCCACTATGAGCCACAGACTCTCAGCTGGTAGGGCCCAGAGCTGCCATCCCACCCTGTACTTTGCCCGGCCCACCATCCAGTCTGAGTCCGTTGCCAAGCATCCAATCCAACGCCCATTTTGGGGCCTTGAGCACTCCTGGGAGACATGAGGGGAAGAAAGGAGGTGAAGTTGCAGGAGATGTCCAGGGAGAAGAGAGGACAGGGTGTGGGTGAGCCCTTACCTCATGCTTGTAGACCTCGATCGTCTGGACTTCCTTGGCTGTGCGGAGGTCTGTGGAGGAAGAACCATGAGAGGCACCCTATCTGCCTGCCCCTGCTTCCCTCACCACTATCTTTACCCTGCACCGGATATTCCCTTACCCCAAAGCCGCACGGCTCCATCCTCGCCACCCGACAACACTTCAGGGCTCCGCTCCCGCAGTGCCAGGCAGTGAATGTAGTCCGTGTGGCCCCGGAGAGCCCGCTACAGGGAGAGAGGCAGTGTCAGGATGAGATCCTGAAAGAATGCCTCTCCCCACCCCTCCCTGACTACCCCAGCTCCATGGTTTTCTCACTGTGAAGGTCCCTGTCTCAAGGTCCATCGTATGCAACTGGCAGTCTCCCCCTGCCAGGATGAGGGAATTCTCCTGCAGAGGAAGGGAGGGTGGGATCAACAGTCAATGTCAAATCAGAACAGTGATGGAGAAGGATCAAAGTATGGGCCAAGAACAAGGCAGAGTAAAGCCTTAGTTATAAAGGGCTCAGACCTTGGGAATAAGAAGCAAAGCATTGATCTCAGGCACTTCCAGGCTGGTCCTAGGGCAAGGAAAGGGGAGGTCAGTTCCAGTGAGGCAGCATCTGCACCCCATGTGCTCTCTGTTCACATGGCCCTGGCTCACCTGTATGGGGGCTGATGTCGCCACAGCTCCTTACAGCCCTTTGTGGAGAAAAACAATGGGTGATCTTAAAGGCTCTCTCAGGGGCTGGATGCCCCAGCGCCTCTTCCCAAGCTCCATACTTCTTACCTTCTTGAGAATCTCTGCCCAAAGCCAGGCCTTCACCTCCCCATCGCCAGCACTGAACAGATGTCGATCAGTGGAGACCATGCTATAGACAGGCCCATCGTGGGCTAAACGGAAACGCAGAACCTGAGTGACCCCATCCTGCTTCCCTCCTCTACTCTGGGGTCCTTGTAAGCCAGACTCAATGGCTACACTCACCTTGGAAGGTCACTATGGGCTTCTTACTTTCCTCTTTGGCCTCGGAACTCAAAGCAGCAGATAAGCTGAAGGGAGAGGGGGGTAGGGTCTGAGTCAGAAGCAGGGGGCATCAGTCCCGAGAGGGCCTAGTGCCAGAGCTAATGGTAGTATGGAGCAGTGGCAAGAGTACCTGAAGATGGCTATTTGCCCATAATTGTTGCCAGCTGCAAGGAACTTCCCGCAGGGTGAGACACTCTGAGAGAAAATAGTCATGTGCAGCCGCTGCAAGGCCTGAAACACTTCCATCTGTGGGGAAGTTGAGTCGTTAATGCCTAGTAGGACCTTGAGCAAGCCCCAGCCTCTCCTCTAAGTTTCCTCAACTGTCAAATGGAGCTCACAGGAGATTCTGTCACGATTGGATGAGCTACTGTATATAAAGAGTTTTGCACAGGCTGCCTCATAGAAAGTGCATAAACAGTGGCTCTATTACCCCAATACAGAAAAACGTCCTGCTTTCTAATTCCTACTGACTTTCACATTAGGTCCCTGAGGTATTTCTGGGTTACTCTTCCGTCCTGGGGTCAGAAGCCGAGTCGCACTAACAAACCACGCAAAACAGGGCTCAGGATACCACTCATCCGCTCCCTAAAGGGCAAGAATAGACTACAAAGCCCAGAAGGCACCGCACACCACGCACGCCTCACCTGACCCAGAGGCACCGCCTGCGGCACAGCTCGCTCCATCGCGAGAACTACACGTCCCAGAGTGCTCCGCGCGTAACGCAGCCTCGCGAGTCCCGACGTGCACCTGAGCGGCTCACCACCACCGAACCTTCCCACCCCAATTCTGCCGGTCGTATCGGCGCGCAGGCGGCCGTTGCGTACCACCAGAAGCCCAGGAGCCGAGGTGACCGCTGCGAAGACCCCCGACACTTAAGTGGCGCCCAACACAGCCCCCCTACACTGAGTCCCCTCCCCCACCCCACAGAGCAGACCCGCCTTCCAGCCACGCGCCAACTGTCTTCCAAGCCTGCGCGGAATCTTGTCGTTACGCGCGCCTAAAGCCACGCCTCTCGCGTTGGGCCACGCCCTCTAAGGCTCCACCCCTGTCGCCCGATTCCCGCCCCTCTACCCACAGGACCCCGAACCCCAATGATCCTTCAGCAATCTCTGGAACGAGGCCCCCGGGGTCGTACCCTGCGCGACCCGCGGGCCGCCTCGGGGGCGCCTCGAGGCCTGGACGCGAGGTGTGTGTGTGGGGGCCCCTGGGTGGACCTGGCCCAGGGGCGCAGGAACTTTATCTGGGGGCTCAGGGCTGATGTGCAGGATGACACTCGGTGTGGCGAAATCAGCAGGGCCTGAGTATAAACGCAGACAGGTTTGGAGACTTCCGAGGCAGGCTGCTGAATGGCCCAAGAGAGTAGGGGTGACAGGCGTCAGCTGAGAGAGATGAGCTGAGGGTTCCTGGTTTATCCTGCAGGCTCAGGTGAGCAGATCTTGGATATGGGGCCAAGAGGGTGGAGTGCACCTGGCTCTTTTTCTTTCCCAGCTCCCCTCCCCGAGGAGCTGTGCCCATGAGCACCAAGCGGCGCCTGGAGGAGGAGCAGTGAGTTTGAGGGCGGGGAGGGACTCCCAACAAGACCTCTTGTCACCTCAGGTCCCCATCAGCCTGCCTGCCTGCCTGCCTCTTGGTCTCTCCCCAGGGAGCCTCTGCGCAAGCAATTCCTGTCTGAGGAGAACATGGCTACCCACTTCTCTCGACTCAGCCTGCACAATGACCACCCTTACTGCAGCCCCTCCATGGCTTTCCCCCCAGCTATGTCCCCAGTCAGGTAGGCACCATCCACTATCCTCCGGCTGGGTCTTCTGGAGGATCACACTCCGTCCTGGGAGCCAAACTCTAAGCACTGCCTCATCTTCTATTTTTAGCTTTTAGCCAACCTCTGTCATTCCTATCTTGGCTCCTTAGAAGGTGCTGGCAGCCAGGGAGCTACTGGGGACCTGAAACTGGTTTGGGGGTGGCTCTGCTCGGCCAGCCTCAGCCCACTGCCCTGTCATTTCCTCTTCCAGGAGCCCTTGTCCTGAACTGCTTCTCTGGCGATACCCTGGAAACCTGATTCCTGAGACCCTTCGGCTTCTGAGGCTGGGGGACACCCCTGTCCCCCACTATCCTGCAACTGCAGCTGAGGACATAATGGAGTTCTGAGTGCTGGCAGTCAGTGCCTCTGCCCACCATCCTCCCCAACAACGGAGACCAACACCCCCACAAAGCAACCAGCTGCCCTGCTTTTCCTCTGGGCACCAGGACATGAGCCTCAATGAATCCTGGGGTTAGGAGGGGCAAGAAGGATAGCGACAGGGGAAGGGAGGCATCCCCGCCACACACACCAGAACTGAATAAAGATTACTAAGCTGATGAAGACTTTTGTCTGGAACCTGGAGCCTTTGGAAAGAGGGAGGGCAGGGCTGGGGCACTGGATACTAGGGTTTCTCTTCAAGATCTTCCCTGGAAAACGGTCAGGGCCAGGCCAGGTCCTGGCAGGCTGGGCTCAGGCATTGAGAATGTGTGAGTCAGAGCCTCACCCCCGCCCCCGCGGCTGTCTGACTCACTCTTCTTTCCAGCTCTGGGAAGTCAGGCTGGGATCATGCCACTCTCCGAACCACTTAAAGTTAAAGATTCTTTTATTAATAAATTCTCCCACCTCTCCAAACTTTCTCCCCAAAATAAATATATCCCCCCTTTTGAGGGTTGGGGGGGCAGTGTCTTAGGGCCAGCCCCCCTAGAGGGCCAGCCCCCTAGTGTTAGGAACAGGTTCCTAAACCCCCAGGCTGAGACCCCAATGCTGGAATTTCAGCACATCTGAGCGGATGGGGCTTGGTGTTGTGTCTGTCCCTTAGGTCAGCCTAGCCCCCAGGCCATGGGGTGCAGAACCCTTGTGCAAATGTTGCGGTTCTTTAGTGTCAACTGTTTGGTGTGAGCCAGTCTAGGTCTCTTTTTCTGTCCTGGATCCAGAGACAGGGCAGTCAGATACCTTGGAAGTCTCTTCTGAAGCCTGGGTCCAGGCCTCAGAGAAGTGATTCACCTGTCATCCCCCATCCCTGCACACCCCTGTGGCTGAAGCAGCCTAGCTCTGGCTGTGCCTAGGAGGCAGGGGCTGGCTCCAGAATGAATGAATGAATGAATAAGTGGGTGTGGCCTCCTGCTGGCATAGCAGGATATCCTCATTGTCACTGGATCAGTGCCACTCCAGGACAGCCTTCCCCACCGGTCTCCTCTATGGGGGCTGCAAAATAAGAAGAGGGGTCGTCAAGAGCTGGAGAGGGTAGGGAAGAGATGTTGAGGAGTGATAGATGGGTGGGCAGGCAGGCCAAGGCACACTTACTGGTAAACTTCTCTCTCCTGCGGCACCGTCTCCAGACCAGGAAGCCGGAAAGCAGCCCCAGCACGAGGGCCAGGCTCAGGGCTCCCCCCAAGATGGGCCACAACAGCCGGAAGGAGGCTGGAGGGGCTGCAGTGCCTGGGAGTGAAACTCAGTAATCAGACCTCCCCTCTCTCCGGACCAGCCCCACCCACTGGGTCTGAGCCTCAAGTCTCTCCTTCAGATGGCCCCTACCAGGATTAGAGGCCCTTCCCTACTCCCCACCCACCACTTTAATTCCCAGATCTGAAGTCCTACAGCAACTCTCTTCCCCGAGTCAGTCTCTAGTCCTGCCCGCTACTCACAGCCCAGGCAGAAGTCGCTGTGCGGTCTTGCCGGGCACGACGCACAGTCCATGCACTTGTCGAGGTCTGCGCTCCAGGAGCTGCCACGAGAGCAGGGGGTGGTGCCTGGGGAGGGGGCTGTGGGTCAGAGGCTGGAGGCGGGGCGCAGCTATTCTGGGGGTTGAGGTCAGGGTCCGCCGGCTCGTATAACGTGAGTCACCGGCGCCCTTCTCCCGCATTCCTCACAGGTGACCGCACGGCCCGACCGGGACACTGCAGCGCGGGGGGAGGGGGGCGTAGAGGTCCCCACAACCCTCCCCCCCGCTGCCGGCGGGTGACTCATTCCTGGGCACCGGGCCCGACCCCGGTTCCTCCCCCCACATAGCTGGGCACTGAAGTCACCGGATGGAAGGGGGCACCCCACATGGTATCGGGGCACAGACCCCCGTACCTCTCGACAGCTCCCCGCTACGACTCTTCGGCCACTGGGGCTGGGCAGACCTGGTGTTGTCCAGGCTGGGGGTATGCCCCTTCACTGAACGAGACATCCCGCCCTCAAAATTTTTCCACTTCCGAGTCCAGACTTTAAGGACAGCAGCCCCCCGAGTTGGACAGGCAGACAACTGATGCCCGTACTGAGGATGACACTCTGATCGAGATGGGACCTCCCCTGGCTAGGGAGCGTGGTGTCTGGAGACCTGATCCATGATCTCATGTCTCCCCAGTTCTGCCCTCTCTTCTAGACACCAAACCTGGTCACCGATCCTTGGCTGGGGATTCCCTGGCCCTCACGTCCAGCCCCTTATCCGCGCCCAGCGTACCTGGCACCCGCTCCCCGGCGGTGGCGCACAGCAGCGCCAGCCCGAGCCCCAGCACGAGGAGTCGCAGCAAAGGGCACAGCGGGCCGGGAGCCATGGTGAGCGTCCCGCAGCTGCTGCTGTCTGCGACCGCCGCCCGCGGCCCGCCGCGGGGACAGACAGCATCAGCTCCGCCCCCGCCCCCGCCTTCCGGGGCAGACCCCTCGCCTCCGCCAGCCCATCGGCCCGCCCCTGGACGCCCCGCCCCTCTCGGCCCGCTAAATTCAGTCATTTGCTTTGCAAACATCCCTGAGAGCTAGCGGCTGGGACCGCAGGGACGCAGACCTGACTGCCCTCTCGGCGCTCATGTCCCGGAGGTTTGGGGTGAAGGGGGATCAGATATGAAACCACACATTGCAGAGCTAACTGCAGCTTTCTTAAAGGCCCTGGGGGGATAACAAAAAAGCATAATAAAAAAATGATAATGTTTCATTTCTACCTTAGGACATGATTACCTAGTAAAATGTGGGTTTGTTGTCTCCATTTTGCAGAGTATGAAACCGAGACTCGGGAAGCTTAGGTGAGTTCCTGAGGTCACAGCGTTAGTGTCAGAGTCGGGAGCTGAGACCCAAGCTCCGTTTGGCCCTGCGCCCTGACCCACTGAGGGCCGGGACGT
This sequence comes from Macroglossus sobrinus, assembly GCA_004027375.1. Classification (NCBI taxonomy): domain Eukaryota; kingdom Metazoa; phylum Chordata; class Mammalia; order Chiroptera; family Pteropodidae; genus Macroglossus; species Macroglossus sobrinus. Next base: position 256,120 of record PVKZ01000493.1, on the reverse strand, counting down.
CAGCCGCTGATGTCCCCGCAACCGAGCCAGGTGTAGGCGCAGCAGCCCCAGTCTCGAGCGCCCCCGATTGACGAAGCTGGGATTCGCGAGCCCGCGGCGGTCTGGACTGGGGTCTCTGCCCCTCCCCGGGGCGGTGGTCCAGTGACGTCACCGCCTCTTTAAGACCCCGCCTCCGCCCCATCCCTGCATTCGGCTCGCTCTTACGAATCTCTGCGGACTCTCCTCAGGTGAGCCAGTGGGCAATGTACATGTAGGAGAGGCGGTGGATGCCTCGACAAACGGGGTGCAGGGGGTGTGGCCCGCTGGAGAACTTGGAGTGATCTCCTGGAGGCGGCCACCGTGGCCGACGAGTCTCCTGGAGCGGGGCTGCTCGGAAGCCGCCGAGCAGATCGAGTCCTGAAGCTCATGAAGGGTTAAACGCTCCTCCTCCCCTCGCGTGGGACAAAGGCACCGAAACCGGCGCCCCTCCCCCACCTGCGCTGCTCTCTGGGGCGGGTTCCCCTCCCCCTCACCTGCCGGAGCGGACCCTGAGTCGGCGCCGCCATTAAACTATCCTGGGCGCGCGGCTCAATCCCTAAGGAAAGTAGAAATTGAGAGCGGGCAGGGACGCCCTCGGACTGAGGCCGAGCTTATAGGGTATGAAAAGGGAATGATGGGGCCGAGGGCCGGGGAGGGGCGCAAGGTGCCGAGGCCCGCGTGGCCCCGGCCCTAACAAGGCCAGACGCCTGGAGGCTAGGCAGAGGACTGAGACCAGCAAGGGCTGGCCCGCCCTGTCTGATATCCCCCGACCTCTTCAGCTCCGGCCGTATAAGGGTCGGGTGCAAACGAGGAGTGGAGAGTCTGCCTCCTGGCTACACTGCTGGGCTGGTGTTAGATTTATGTCTGAGCCGAGCGCGGAACCTTTGGGCAATGGAGAGCCACGACAGGACCCTGAACAGAACTGATCTCGGTGGAGACCTCCAACACTAAGTGGGATGTGAGGGTAGACAATGGGGTCACTGCAGCAGAGGACCTAGTTCACTGGATAGATCCCAAAGGTTGTAGCTCTTTTTAGGGAAGTTATAGCCTGAGAACATTATGGGCAAGAATGTACAAGAAAAATGTCCCCAGACTTTGGGAGTATGTTCTGTGGCCTAGGGGAGGGCAGAAGAGCAGGACCCAAGGAGGTAGACCTGGCCTTTGGAAAGAAAGTGCTTTTGGATGGGACGGTTTTTTTCTCATCTCCTGCTCCGGGAGGGGGAGGTATTGGCTGGGCTGGGGCAGGCCAGGTGGAGACTGGTGGGCCACCCAGGATACAAGATCTTTAAGATCAAACTGGTAACCACCTACCTGGGATACAAACCATATTGGTGTGAGGGCTTTGGACATTCCTGTTGGGTCGTGGGAGGAAACTTGGATCTCTAATCTTGGTCTTGAAACTGACAAGTTTTGAGCCTGTCACTCATGGCTAGAGCCAACCTCCCATCTATGTGCCCTGTGGAAAACATCTGTAAACTTCGCTCTGTTTCTTCATCCCTTTTTGCTGCTTTGCTGTTTGATAAAATGTACCTAAAGTGGCTGAGGCCAGGAACTTGCATAGGCTTTATATTTTACTTCACTTACACTCAAGACAGCCAGGACCAGATGGCTTACTTATCCCTTCTTTTAAGCCAGTGCTTGTCACATAACTAGGGAAAAAATAAATGCTAAAGCATTAAATACTCATTTTGCCCATGAGAAAATAAAGTTCAGGGAGCATGCTCTGCCCATGTTACATCACATGGTGTCCCAACTTCCATAGTTTATATACTCTTGGTGTCCTGCATTCTCTGCGGCTGTGGCACATGGCATGGGGATTAAGTAGCACTCATTGGGAACAAGGGGTTTGGGCCAGCAGGTCTTAACATTACTTCTGTCTCCCAGTGCAGCTCCTCTCAGCTTCAATCTCACCATGGCCTCTGCTGGTCTGCAAATACTGGGGATCATCCTGACGCTCCTTGGCTGGGTGAATGCCTTGGTGTCCTGCGCCCTGCCCTTGTGGAAGGTGACCGCCTTCATCGGCAACAGCATCGTGGTGGCCCAGGTGGTGTGGGAGGGGCTGTGGATGTCCTGTGTGGTGCAGAGCACAGGCCAGATGCAGTGCAAGGTGTACGACTCAATGCTGGCGCTGCCCCAGGACCTGCAGGCTGCCCGTGCTCTCTGTGTCATCACTCTCCTCATCGCCTTGGTGGGCCTGCTCATCTACCTAGGTGGGGCCAAGTGCACCACTTGTGTGGAAGACAAGGACTCCAAGGCCCGTTTGGTGCTCACTTCCGGGATCATCTTTGTCATCGCAGGGGTCTTGACCCTGATCCCCATCTGCTGGACCGCCCATGCCATCATCCAGGACTTCTACAACCCTCTGGTGGCAGAGGCCCAAAAGCGGGAGCTGGGGGCCTCCCTCTATCTGGGCTGGGCGGCCTCTGGCCTTTTGTTGCTGGGTGGGGGGCTGCTGTGCTGCACCTGCCCCTCTGGGAGGTCCCAGGGCTCCAACCATTACCTGGCTCGATACTCGGCATCGGCCCCACGTGCCAACTCTCAGGGTCCCTCTGAGTACCCCACGAAGAATTATGTCTGATGTAGGGTAGGAGAGTGGGGTCTCCCTTGATAGTGGAGTCTACCCCCTGAGCTGGAATCATCAAGATACATGACAGCTTCAGGGTTGCTTTTATCTTGGTTTTGCTTTTTATTTGGGAGGGGGGATTTTTCTTTTTCAATCCATTTGATGACCACCAAACCAAAAAGAAACTCAATCTTCCACTTGGGCTCTGCTGCTGGCATTTCTCACCTTTGGATGATGAAACCAAGGAGGCGACACTTCAGTTTCTGGATTTCTCCACCCTGGACAGTCCCATCTTGGAGGCCAGCTTGGAGCTGTGGCCCTAGGGTGAAGGCTGCTTGCTGACCAGGTGTTTTGTGACAAGATGCTTTCACAGTCTGTCTCCAAAGAGTTTTTGCTGCTGTTGCGGCAGTGCTTCTCCGGGCTTGAAGAGACAAGCCCCCGCCTTGCTGGTCAGGCCTCTGGAGCTCCAGGGGCTCTCGAGCCTTAAATAACCTCTCCAAGAGCAGGTGATTAAGTTACCAAAGAACCATCTACCTCCAAAGCTTCTGTCTCTTCCGACCTGAGCCATGTCCCAGCCATACTCTAAACCCTTGAACCTCTCACCTCCAGCCCCTGCACACTTGTCATGCCCCACCCACACTCATCAGTTTTTACTAAATAAAGTGTGTTTTGTTACTTGCCATTGGTGTTGCTGTGGTGCTGCTGAGTTCCAGCCTACTGTGAGGAGGTGAACGCCAACAACTAGCCTCCTTTATTGCCCCCCTGCCTTGCAGGAGTTGGAGAAGGCCTTGGTCTGGCAACACTTGGGAGGCCACCTGGCTTTCCCTGCCCAATAACAGATCAAGGCAGCCAGAGGTACAAATACTCTGTTTATTCTGGGAACTTGGATGGGGGCAGGAAGGACTGTGTTGGGCCTCCTGGCATGGAGGAGACCTTCACCCAGAGGGCCTGGCCTGGACCTCTGGATGTAGTGGGGGCCAGGCGGGAGGAAACTACAGGGCAGGCAGAGCATGATCCTCCTGTTTTGAGCCAAGGAGCTACTGCCCTTTGCGTGAGGCCCAGGTTCCAGGGGCAGGGGAGGGCTCAGGGAGGAAGAGCAGGAGGGCCGACCTAAGTCTTAGACAGCAGAAGAAACAACTGGGCAGGGAAGGCAGGGGCAGGCCAGGAAGTGAGAACCTATTGAAGAGGGTCTGGTCTCAGCCAGGCCATCTGAGACTAGCCCAGCACCCATGCTTAGCTGAAACCAATTGAGTTTCACTTGTGGGAGGGGTTGACAGAAGGCAGGGCCTAGAGAGGACATCAAGCACAAGGGGACATTTCACACGTAGTCCCTTTTGTCCATCCCAGATGTGCCAGAACGGGACGGGATGGAATAGCCCAGCCTGGGTCCACGGGGCCGTTCAATCTGGGGTGGAGGGCAAGTGCAGCAGAGGAGACCCCCGCCCAGCATAAGCAGGGCAGCTGCTGCCCAGCCTACGTAGAGAGAGGCCCCCAACTCCCGCTTGAGGGCCTCGGCCACCAGGGGGTTGTAGAAGTCCTGGATGATGGCGTGGGCTGTCCAGCAAACAGGGATGAGAACCAGGATGCCTGAGAGGAGGAGGATGACCCCCGCTGTGAGCACAATGCGAGCTTTGGCACCTTCGTCCTCCACGCAGGTTGTGCACTGGGCGCCAGTGATGGCCACCAGAAGACCAAGCAGGGCCAGCAGTAGGGCGATGACGCAGAGGGCGCGGGCAGCCTGCAGGTCTTGGGGTAGTGCTAGCAGTGAGTCATACACCTTGCACTGCATCTGGCCTGTGCTCTGCACCACACAGGACATCCACAGCCCCTCCCACACCACCTGGGCCACCACGATGCTGTTGCCGATGAAGGCGGTCACCTTCCACAAGGGCAGAGCGCAGGACACCAGGGTCCCCAGCCAGCCGAGCACAGCCAAGGTCATGCCCAGGAGTTCTAGGCCAGTTGAAGCCATCTGCTCCCTCAGGTCTTCTCAACCCTTGGTGGCCTGGTTAATGGAGGAGTCGGTCAGAGGCTCCCAGGTAAAGGTCGTGGTGCCCACCAGTAAGCGGTAGTCAGTTCCTCAGACCAGGACAGTCCTCACATCTGTGGGCCTCTTGCAGGGCATATCCTCGCTCGGTGCCCCTCACAGGTGTATCTCTGGCCCCTGACAAACACAAATCAATTTCACAGTCCTCCTCAGCTGAGAAGCTGGTGTCCCCTTAAGGGGCCCGTCACCCATCAGTTGCCCAGGGGCTGCTGCTCCTGAAACCCAGCAGTCACGTCCTGACCACTGTCTGACCAGCTGCACAGAACAACCCCCGCTCAATGACCCACCTTCAGGCTGGAGAGAACCTCGTCCCCTCTGGCAGGCGCAGGTAGGCTCAGGTGCGCAGGTTTACAGGTTTACACTGAGTAGTGCACCCTTGCTGGGTGCCACCTGGGGACTGCTGGCTCCTAGCTGCAGGTGGGGGTGTTTTAAGGCCGAGGCAGGGGAGGAGCAGTGAGGCAGAGACTGGGGAAGCCAGCACACTTCGGGGGAGGAGGCAGAGGCGGGGATGGTGGTGGTGTGTGGGGGGGTGCTCAGTTTCGGGAAGGAACTGGAGAGCAAAGAACATCTCTGAGAACCCAGGGTTGAAGAAATGGAGAGATTGAGGATCAGCTGGAAAGAAGGAATGGGGGGCAAATATCACTGGCTTAGAACAGAGAAGTAGAGATGTTGCGGGGCCCAGCTTGCCTTGCTGAGCCTCCTCCCCCCCAGGCCACCCCTCCCCTGCCATTCTTGCTTTCCCTCCACCGTCCCCCCCCCC